>CM038228.1:600000-955000 GCA_021442155.1 Cymbidium sinense | reverse complement strand
ACCAATTTTCTTAAAAGCAAGGAGTTGAGTACATCATACATGGGGCTTTCAAAAGAGCATGGTCATCGATGATAGAAGTGCCAAAGCTAATTAAAAAAAATTATAGTTATAACGTTATAAATATTATAACGTGATTGGTTATAACTTATAATGTTAATATTAATGTTATTAAATTAATACTTGTTGTGTGCGAGAAAATTAGTTGCGGTAGAATAAACTTTCACGCCTTCGCTTTGTATGGAAATTCAAGACACAAACAGATAGTTAAATTAATTCTTTATCCATGAAGCAAAGATTTATGAAGATGCAAAATATTTCATCTCTAAAGAGCCTAAGCCAACAGAGCCTTTTGAGGTGGTTGCATCTACTTCAGGATTAAAAAAATAATTTCAGAAGGTGAAAGGGCAGAAGCAAAATGGAAGAAAGAAGGTAATACCGACTCTCCCTAAAGTGCTTGACTTTACACCTAAATCAAGAAGATCAGATCTTCATTTGGGAAGTGACACAAGAAGAGAAAATATTTCTGTCAAACTTAGGAGAACTTATTAAGCTTTCAAGAAAGTCAAAATATAAAATAAGTGATTCTGATTTAGATTATGACTTTGAATTTTTTATAAAAATAGGGTTCAGAAAGTTGTATCAAGAAGGATAGCTCACTTGACGACCATTTCAAAATTATACCTATCTCTCAGCAGTATTTTAAAGAAATCACCCCTCTAGATGTCCATAATATTGATGAATTGATAACATTCTATATGCCACCATTGAGTGAGAGTAACAGAACATGAACTCCATTTTACAAATTTGTAGAGTCAAAATCTTTTTGATTGGCCTACTGATATGAATTGAGATAGTGCCAACAAGAATATCAATATACTATCCATAGAATGATAATGATAATGATAATGATAATGATAATGGAAATAATAATAATGATAATGGTAATGGTAATGATAATGATAATGATAATGATAATGATAATATAAATCTGTACATGTAGACTACTCCATTATTAGAGAAAGCTGATGGCTAATTATCATTTGTAAATTGTTACAAAAAAATCTCAAAGCCATTGTGAGTAGCGACGTGCATATTCCATTCATTAATATATTTTTAGTTTTGAATCAGAAAAAGACTAATTTTCTTAAAAGCAAGGAGTTGAGTACATCATACATGGGGCTTTCAAGAGCATGGTCATCGATGATAGAAGTGCCAAAGTTAATTAAAAAAATTATAATTATAACATTATAAATATTATAACGTGATTGGTTATAACTTATAATGTTAATATTAATGTTATTAAATTAATACTTGTTGCGTGCAAAAAAATTTGTTGCAGTAGAATAAATTTTCATGCTTTAGCTTTGTATGAAAATTCAAGACACACACAGATAGTTAAATTAATTCTTTATCCACGAAGCAAAGATTTATGAAGATGCAAAATATTTTATCCCTAAAGAGCCTAAGTCAACAGAGCCTTTCGAGGCAGTTGCATCCACTTCAAGATTTAAAAAATAATTTCAGAAGGTGAAAGGGCAGAAGCAAAATGGAAGAAAGAAGGTAATACCGACTCACCCTAAAGTGCTTGACTTTACACCTAAATAAAGAAGATCAATTCTTCATTTAGGAAGTGACACAAGAAGAGAAAATATTTCTATCAAATTTAGGAGAACTTATTAAGCTTTCAAGAAAGTCAAAATATAAAATAAATGATTCTGATTTAGACTATGACTTTGAATTTATTTATAAAAATAGGGTTCAAAAAGTTATATCAAGAAGGATAGCTCACTTGACAGAGTCAGACGACTATTTCAAAATTATACCCATCTCTCAGCAGTATTTCAAAGAAATCACCCCTCTAGATGTCCATAATATTGATGAATTGATAACATTCTATGTACCACCATTGAGTGAGTGTGACAGAACATGAACTCTATTTTACAAATCTGTAGAGTCTCAGCCTCACAATTTTGATTGCCCTACTCAATATGAAAATTCTGATGAGATAGTGCCAATAAGAATACCAATATACTATCCATAAAAATTGTGAAGAATGATGTATAAGCTTGGAATTCATATTGGAACTACTAAACATAGAACTCAAATTTTTAAAAGGATGTGGAGCCAAAGAAGTCCTCAAGCATTACGAAGAAATGATAAGTTTATCACTAAAGGTCATGAGTTCTCAAATCTCATCAAAATAAAGTTTGTTATAATATAATAGAAGCTGAGATCAAAACTAATAGTGATGAATAAGATGATCTTCAAGAAATTCTTCTTACAAATGATGAAGAAGTAGAAGCCACGCTTGCGGCTGAATAACTTAAAGATGGTGGAAAAATAACTACTATAGATTAACTCAAAGAAATCAACCTAGGAGCCGAGGATGATTCCTGTCCAACTTTCGTCAGTGCCCTTCTACCTGCTGAGAAAGTTGAAGAGCTAAAAATGCTACTTTGTGAATTCAAGGATTGCTTTGTCGAGACATATTTTGAAATGCTAAGCTTATCCCTTGATGTAGCAGTTCATAAACTTGCCATTAAATTAGATACGACGCGTGTTAAGTAAGCTCATCGACGAACAAGATTGGAGATTTGAGAACATGTAATTTCAGAAATTAAGAAGTTGATCGAAGTAGGCTTCATCCGGGAAGAGAGGTATGTAGATTAGAAAGCCAACATTGACCTAGTTTGGAAGAAGAATAGCCAAATATGTGTCTGCATTAATTTCTTGGACCTAAATAAGGTGTGCCCAAAAGATGAGTTTCTGCTTTGAATAACAGTATTACTAGTGGACAATACTTCTAACTACGACATGCTCTCATTCATGGACGGATCATTGAGATACAATCAAATCAAGATGGCTCCTGAAGATGAGAAACACACATTATTTAGGATGCTAATTAATATATACTTTTACACAATCATGCCTTTTAGTTTGAAAAATGCTAGAGTTGCCCATCAAAGAGCCATGACGTATATTTTTGATGAGTTGATTTACCAGAAGGTGGAATGTTATGTTGACGATTTGGTGGTAAAGAGCTTAAATCATAAAAATCACTTTGAAGACTTGAGAATTATATTATAGAGAATCATAAAATATAATCTCAAGATGAATCCTCTAAAATGTGCATTTGGGGTATCCTCTGAAAAATTCTTTGGGTATATTGTATGCCACTATTGACCTCACTTTTGGAGTGAGCTCTCAACTTTTTCATCTTAGACATAGGACTCCTCTAGACACCAAGAGTTCCTTAGTCTTAAGACACTTCTAGTGATTATGTAAACACTTAAATTAACTCTAGGGACTTAGAAGGATTTATCATAAGATTAAGCTACGCATTAGGGATTTAAGGCAACCACTTATAGCGCAAATCCAGCCCATGTACACTCCTTTAAACCAATCCAAATCAAATCTCCAATCAATTTAAACTCAATTGATTTTCTCAAATCTTAAATCAATCCCAATCCAAAATCAATTCCAAATTCAATTTCAAATGATTGAAACTCATGATTAAATTCAAATTCCAAATATCTTCCTAAGCTCTTTGATTTTATCTCATGGAC
Source organism: Cymbidium sinense (assembly GCA_021442155.1). Taxonomy (NCBI): domain Eukaryota; kingdom Viridiplantae; phylum Streptophyta; class Magnoliopsida; order Asparagales; family Orchidaceae; genus Cymbidium; species Cymbidium sinense. The sequence goes on along the minus strand of CM038228.1, from coordinate 951,434 downwards.
TTAGCCTTAACCAAATTCAAATCATTACCAATCCAATTTATTTCCTCAATTATCAAATTAAATTTCAAATCAAATCCCAATCTAAAATCCAAATCAACTTTAAATGATTGAATCCTATGATTAAATTCAAATTCCAAAATCCCTTCCTAAGCCATATGAACTACCTTCATATGCTTAGTCAAAACTCTTTTAAATATAAATCATTTATTCCTTCATTTATATTCACAAATATAAGTGAAATCCAAATTTAAACCCTTCAAACCATACTAAAATAAATCAAGCCAAATCAATTCCCAAACCAAGCCTTATGGACACACCTTCATAAGCTTAACCAAAACTTATTTCCAAATCACTGCAAACTCCAGTGATTTTCTCATAACCCATTTTATATCTTCATTTATATTCACAAATATAAATGAAATATAAATCCAAGTGGTCCAAACTAAACCCAAATTAAATCAAATTCCTAATTTTAGTCCTTTCAGCCAAATTCTAGAACTTGGCTAAATGATACCTAAATCAACTCAAATCTTATGAATTTCTTCATGATTCAATCACTCTTTCAATCACATACCCAAATTTAAATATAAACTATAATCACCAAGTCAAAATTAAACTAACCTAAGTCAAACTCATATTCATCCTTTTGACTTGAAATTATCAAATGAACCAAAACCCATTTGACTCTAAATCACTTGCAATTGGATTTATATTTTCATCATAAGTCCATATGTGAGTTCAACAAAATGTGAATCAAGACATGATCAAGCCAATTGACCCAAAGTGAAGAAGAAACCAATGACTTAGTTAGGCTATTGACAGAGTTTAAGGACTACTTTGCATCCAGCTATGAAGAGATGTTTGGATTATCTCCTGACGTAGCAGTCCACAAACTAGTAATAGACCCTAACACTAGCCCTATCAAGAATGCTCATAGACGTATGCGATTAGAAATCAAATAGTAGGTTAGTTCTGAAGTCAAGAAACTGATCGATGTTGGCTTTATTAGAGAAGAAGAATACCCTGCCTGGTTAGCCAGTGTCATCCCAATTAAGAAGAAGAATGACTAAATTCACATATGCATCGATTTTAGGGACTTAAATAAGGCATGTCCTAAGGATGAATTTCAACTTCTTATACTAGAGTTAATGGTGGACATTGCCTCATATCATGTAATATTCTCCTTTATGGATAGGTCATGTGGCTACAACCAAATTAAGATGGCCCCTGAGGATGTGAGGAATACTTCTTTTCGAACCACGATTAGAATCTATTATTATGAGGTCATGCCCTTCAGCCTTAAAATGCTGATGCTACTTACCAATGGGCCATGACTCATATTTTTGACTAACTCATTCATCATAAAGTAGAATGCTACGTTGATGATCTAGTTGTCAAAAGTAAAGAAAAGAGAGACCATCTCTTTGACTTGAGAGTAATTTTCGAATGATTAAGATAATTCAATCTCAAAATGAATATTTTGAAGTGTGCATTCAGAGTAGCTTCAAGGAAGCTCCTTGAGTTTATTGTCAGACACTGGGGAATAGAGATAGACCCAGAAAAGATCAAAGCTATCTTAGAAATGACACCCCCTAAAAGCCTAACTCAACTCAGATCGTTCCATGGGTGGTTGGCATATCTAAGGCGCTTTATCTCCAATCTATTGGGGAGATGCAATCCATTTTCAACACTTGTCAAAAAGGATGCTAAGTTCAAGTGGGATGACAAGTGCCAGCATGCTTTTGAAGACATCAAACAGTATTTGGTGAAGCCACTAGTTCTAATTGCCCCTATCCCGAGCAAGCCACTTATCCCCTACACTGATGCATTGGATGACTCCCTTGGGGCTTTGTTGGCCCAAACCAATGATGAAGGGAAGGAGAATGCTCTATACTACCTCAGCCGTCGTCTAATCCCTACTGAAGCAAACTACCCACATATTGAGAAATATTTCCTAACTCACATCTTTGCATTCCAAAAGCTATGACATTACATGCCCTCTCATAAGGTAAACTTGATTTCAAGAACCAATCCACTATTGTATCTCATGACATAGCTGACATTATCTGGATGATTAGCATGTTGGTCCATGATTCTTTCATAATTTGATATTACATTCATACCCCTTCACGCGCTGAAAGGACAGACACTAGCAGATTTCTTAGCAGCACACCCACTTCCTATTGATTCCCTGCTTAGTGATGACCTCCCCGATGAACAAATCATGAACTTAGGGGACATTAGCATTTACTGTTGGAAGATGTATTTTGATAGTGCGGCTTCCTTTGAAAATGGAGAAGAACCATGATCTACTCTTCCAGGAAAGGTAGGGGTAGGAATCATCTTATTAACTCCAGGCTGTGATGTGATGAGATTCTCATACTATCTCTCCAATTCATGCACCAACAACAAAGCCAAGTATGAGACTTTGATTGCTGGTATGGAGTTAGCTATTACAATATGTGTCAAAAGCATCAACATCTATGAGGATTCTCAGTTGGTCATCAACTAGATTGTTGGGTCCTACAAGATTCTAAAATCTAAGCTTTGTCACTACCATGAGTACACCATGAAACTGTTGACCCAAATCCCTGAGGTCAACATCTACATGGTTCCTCGAGGAGATAATGTAGTAGCAGATGCTTTGGCGAGACTTGTTAAGGAGTTGGCATGTCCGGAGGATGAGCCCATTCTAATAAAGGTCCAAAATAGACAAGTCCTATCCTTTATAGATGCTGAACTCATCGAAAAACTCTCTCTTGAAGGGGAGGTTATCATTGCCAAGAAAGATGAGGAGCTGGATTAGAGGCAACTATTCATAGATTACTTGACTAGAGGCAAACTACCTCAAGAGAAATCACATGCCTATCAGATGAAGTAGAGTACTCTCTCCTATGCTCTCATGGATGGCACCTTATATCGGCAGTCCTTCGATCATATGTGGTTACACTGTTTAGGCAAACACGAAGCCCATAAGATCGTGACTAAGGTACATTCAGGTTTATGCGGAGCGCATCAATCCAGTCCAAAGATGAAGGCAAAGATCAAGAGACTAGGATATTACTGGCCCATGATGATTACAGACTACATGGATGTAGTTAAGAGATGCCACCAATGTTAGGTGCACAGTATTGTCCTAGATCAACCACCCAACATTCTACATCTTACATTGGCCTCATAGCCATTTGAGTGTTAGGTTACTGATATAGTGGGTCTGATTGATCCTCCTACTTTAAAGGGTCATCAATTTATCCTAGCTGCCACCGATTACTTTTCCAAGTAGGCAGAGGTAATCCCACTTAGAGAGGTCACAACTCAGCATGTGCTCCAGTTCTTCAAGAACCATATTGTATATAGGTTCAAGGCACCTCGATGAATTATATTCGATAATGGTAGTGCATTCAAGAGCACCAAAATCAACAGCTTCGCTAGGAGATATGATGTAGATTGGAGATACTCCACTATTTACTACCCCAGGGTGAATGGCCTAACAGAAGCATTCAACAAAACTCTCATCCAGATACTAAAGAAGACACTCGATGATAACAAGCGATAATGACATGAGCAGCTAGTTGAAGCCTTGTGGGCATACCGCATAATATACAGAACTCCAAAATAATCTACCCTGTTCTCTTTAGTGTATGGGTCTGAAGTCGTTCTACCATTAGAAGTTCAGCTCCCATCACTAAAGATAGCAATGGGTAGTAAAATCATACAAAGCAGAATGCCAGGTTACGGTTAGAAGAGCTCAAATGTTTGGAGGAGAGATGCCTACAGGCATGCCAGAACCTCGAGTTGTACAAGCCAAGATGATTCAAGCTCACAACAAGTTGGTCTACCCTAGAGCATTTTAAGTAGGAGAGCTTATTTTAATTCTAAGAAGATCAATTGTTGCCCATGCAAAAGATGGGAGGAAAGTTTGAAACCACTTGGGAAGACACTTTTGTCATAGAGAAGGCCAACCAAGGAGGATCTTAACTTATTAATTGTAAAGGGGAACACCCGATGCTTTCAATAAATGGGCTCTATTTGAAGAAATACTATCCATAAAATCATGTTTAAAAAAAAATTTCATTCCAATTCATCAAGATATTCTCTTCATTTGAAGCATTGTTTGCTTATTTGTAGATCTACCATGATTTGTTTAGGGTAAGTTAAAGAGAACCCAAGAGGCATCCTATCCTTCATTCATAACACGAACATAAATTAAACACGATTCCCCCGCACTACTAGAGTAGGTGTAAGAGAACCCAAGAAGCATCCTATTTCGACTAGCATGGCTAAGTTAGGTGTAACAAACTCAAGCGACATCCTTTCTTGGTTGGATTACAACTGCCACTCATGAAACCATTTCATCAACTCTTAAGCATGTTTTAGGATAAGTGTAAGAGAACCCAAGTGGCATCCTGTTCTCCTTTAACACAAACATATATCTTTTATTTTAGGCTATTTTGGTGTGGGAGCAAGCCCCTTGTGGACACTCACTCATAAGCTGCTCTAGGTTGGACTTACGTGTTACCTAGCTAATGCGTCTCCCCAGTGGTCTTTTGTTCAAGAAGATGTGAGTCCCCGTGCTTTTTTTCTTAACTTGGCCACTGCAAACTAATGACTGCCTTGTTAGTTTGGTAGGTCTTACTGCCCAACGAGTAAGCTACCTTAATGTTGACTTTATTTAAGAAGATGTAAGCTCACATGCTTTCTTCTTGAACTGGCCACCGTGAAGTAACTAGGTCAAGTATATCTTGAGGCTTAGGATAAGTCTCCTAGAGGTTCCTTTCTTATCGACTACTGTTGGGTTGATATAAGTTCCCCAGTGGCATTCACCCAATAGTCTCCTTAGGTCGGATAACACCTGTCGAGCCGAAGACAGACTATCCTGGTAATCAATTCTATTGTAGGAGGATGTGAGTCCTTGATGTTTTCTTTCTAGACTGATGTTCGTAAACCAGTGGGCACCTTAGGTTGGTTGATGTTCGCTATGCTGACAGTGACTCACCCGGTGGATACACCACTCTTGGTAGATATAAGTCTCTGTGCTTTCTCCTTGAGTTGGCCACCGAATATCTATAGGCATTATCTTCTTCAAGGATCAGGATAAAGCTCTCAGTGGCAGCTCCCCTGTGGGCACCCTACTTGGATCACATCCTTAGTGACCCCATTTAGACACTACCCGGGTTACTTTTAGATTGGATAGTTCCCCTTTCCTAATAGCCACCCCTGTCGTTGGAGAATTAGTTCAGTGGATGCACAGATTCTCTTTGGACCAGTTAATCTGAGATAGGTATAGGCAGATATAAGCTCATTCTTAGTGTGATCCCTCGCAAACCAATAGGGTCCACGATAAACAAACAAACAAACAAATTTATTTGCTTGTGGATTAGGAATTCAAGCCCCCAACAGCCCCTTTCCCAAGCATGCATCCTATCTTTAGGGTAGTGTCACCAAAACTCCCTATAGAAATTGCCTAACTACACTTGAGTTGATATAAGTCGTCGGGTCGGCACTCTCTCAATAATCGCTCTTCAATCTATTTTGCCACAAACATGTTGCCCCGGCGGCCATTCTGCTTTGGAAGAAGTAAGTCTACTATACATTCTTTGTATCATGACTGTCACAAACTGACGAGCAGCCCTAGGTCAGGTTGACATGTTACTTTGCTAATGCGTCGCCTAAGTGGTCTTTTGTTCAGGAAGATGTCTGTCCCCATGCTTTCTTCCCTGAATTGGCCAATACAAATCTAAAGGCACACCTTTGGTTAGATAGTTCTTCCCTTCAATCGAGAAACTACTCTCTTTGGGTCAGTAAATCTGAAGTAGGCCAAGGCCGACATGGACCCTACTTAGTGCGGTCCATCGTAACCCAATGGGATCTATCAAATACAATTAAAAAGAAATTAATTTTGACTATTTTTAGCTGATTTAAGTCCCCCAGTGGCATTCACTCAGTAGTTAGCCTAAGGTTGGGTTCGATTTATTATTTTGTCAATAGATCACCCCAGCGACTGATCCCTACTTTGGAAGATGTAAGTCTGCTACGCTTTCTTTCTAGTACAGCTGCAGCACACCGAAAGGCAACCCCTTTGGTTGGATAATTTTACTATGTGGTCGGTAGACTATCCCTTTGGATTGGAAAATCTGAAGTAGGCCAAGGCCAACATGGCCCCTACTCAGTTTGATCCATCGCAAATTGACAAGGTCCATCTCAAAATCCAAAATTTAAAATTTGAAACAAAACCAACCAACCTCCATAGTGGAGTCAAATTAAACAATCAAATCGATCACCTTCTCCTCAGTGAGATGCAAATCTTTCCAATTTCTCCAGTGGATTCTAAATTCTAATCCCCATCAAATTTTACAACCTTTTATCCTCAGTAAATAACTTGAACCTTTTCTCTTAGTGGAAGGCTCACATATTCAATCCTTAGTGGATTCCTCTTTCACTCTCTTATGTCTTTGACATAAGTAAAGTTGCATTACACTAAGATCTTGATTCCTTCTACACCTCAGGTTTAGTAGTAGGTCATTTTTGTCAATGCATGTGATCATTCAAACATTGTTGATCATCTCTGTCAAACACAATACATGCAATATGCCTTATCAGTCACACCACACCTATTGGGCGCCATTTGTTGACCTCACTTTTGAAGTGAGCTCTCAACTTTTCTATCTTATATATAGGACTCCTCTAAACACTAAGAGTCTTTTAGTCTTAAGACACTTATAGTGATTATGTGAACACTTAACCTAACCCTAGAGACTTAGAAGGGTTTATCATAGGATTAAGTAATGCATTAGGGATTTAAGACAACCACTTACCCTATAGCTCAAATCCAGCCCATGTACACTCCTTCAAACCAATCCAAATCAAATCTCCAATCAATTCAAACTCAATTGATTTTCTCAAATCTCAAATCAATCCCAATCAAATCTAATTTCAAATGATTGAAACTCATGATTAAAGTCAAACTCCAAATTCCTTCCTAAGCCATATGATTTTATCTCATGGACTTAACCTTAAACAAATTCAAATCAACACCAATCCAATTAATTTTCTCAATTATCAAATTCAATTTCAAATCAAATCCTAATCCAAAATCCTAATCAACTTTAAATGATTGAAACCCATGATTAAATCCAAATTCCAAAATCCCTCCCTAAGCCATATGAACCACCTTTATATGCTTAGTCAAAACTCCTTCAAACCAACTAAAGCTTGGTAGATTTCTTTATAAATCAATCATTCCTTCATTTATATTCACAAATATAAATGAAATCTAAAATTTAAACCCTTCAAACCATACCAAAATAAATCAAGCCAAATCAATTCCCAAACCAAGCCTTATGGAACCACCTCCATAAGCTTAATAAAAATTACTTCTAAATTAGTCCAAACTCAAGTGATTTTCTCATAACCCATTTTATATCTTCATTTATATTCATAAATATAAATGAAACATAAATCCAAATGGTCCAAACCAAACCCAAATTAAATCAAATTCTTAATTTTTGCCCTTTCAGCCAATTTCTAGAACTTGGCTAAATGATACCCAAATCAACTCAAAACTCATGGATTTCTTCATGATTCAATCACTCCTTCAATCACCTGCCCAACTATAAACATAAACTACAATCACCAAGTCAAAATCAAATTAACCAAAGTCAAACCCATGCTCATCCTTTTGACTTGAGTTGTCAAATGAACCAAAACCCATTTGACTCCAAACCACTTGCAATTGGATTTATATTTCCATTATAAGTCCATATGTGAGTTCAACTAAACTCAAATCAAGCCATGATCAAGCCAATTGACCCATTTAGGCTCACGTTACCCAAAGTGACCTAAATGACCTTTTTGGGCCAAGTTCTAATCCAACCCAAATTGGATTGAACTAAGCCCATGCAAACCTCACATTGTGATTATTGACCTCATTTTTAGAATGAGCTCTCAACCCCTCCATCTTAGACATAGGACTCCTCTTAGACACTAAGAGTTCCTTAGTCTTGAGGCACTTCTAGTGATTAGGTGAACACTTAACCTAACCCTAAAGACTTAGAAGAGTTAGCCATAAGAATGGGTTATGCCTTAGGGGTGTTAGAAAAATTTGCCTACCATATTGCTTGAACCAAATCCTTACTTCGTTCTTTCAAGTCAAACTCCAAATTCAAGTCAACCTCAAACTCAAATTAACTTCAACTCCAAAAACAAACCTTAAATCAATTCCAATGAATTTTCTCAAATCATGAATCAATTCCAAATGATTGAAACCCATGATTAAATTCCAAATCTAAAATCTTTCCTAAGTCACTTTGATTCCATCTTATGGACTTAGCTTAAATCAAATCCAAATCAATTCAAATTCAAGAGATTTTCTCATAACCCATTTATATTCTCATTTATATTCACAAATATAAATGAAATATAGATTCAAATAACCAAAATTAAATCCAAAACTCAATTCCAAATAAAAAATATTTCCTAAGCCCTTTGATTCCATCTTATGGACTTAGCTCAAATCAAATCCAAATCAATTCAAATTCAAGAAATTTTCTCATAACCCATTTATATTCTTATTTATATTCACAAATATAAATGAAATATAAATTCAAATATCCAAAACTAAATTCAAAACTCAAATCCAAATTCAACCAAAATTCAACCTAAGCCTTTCAAGTCAAATTATTGAACTTAGCCAAGCCAAACCATTGATTTTTCTTGATGATTCAATCAATCCTTCAATCATGAAACCAAATATAAACACAAACTTCAATCATCAAACCAAAACTAAATTCAAAACTCAAATCCAAATTCAACCTAAGCCTTTCAAGTCAAAGTCTTGAACTTAGCCAAATAAAACCCAAATCAAGCTAAACCCTTGATTGTCCTCATGATTCAATCAATACTTCAATTATGAAACCAAATATAAGCATAAACTTCAATCATCAAACCAAAACTAAATTCAAAACTCAAACTCAAGTCAAACTCATTTTCACCCTTTGAACTTGAAATTATTAGGTGAATCAAAACCATTTCACTCTAAATCACTTGAAAATGGATTTATATTTCAATCATGAGTCCATATGTAAGTTCAACCAAACTTGAATCAAGCCTTGATCAAGTCAATCGACCCACTTAGGCTCACTTGACCCAAATTTTGAGCCAAATTCTAATCCTACCCAAATTGGATTTAACTAGGCCCACCTAAGTCTCACATTGTGAGCAACAATCATCATAAGATGATCAATCACTCAAATTGGGTTAAGCCAAGTAAAACCTAAGGGTTGACTAAGTCAACACTTAGCCAAAATGAAATCTAAACTAGCCAAAATCTACCATAGGCCAAATTGATTGAAACCATTGATCAAAACCAATTCATGATCAATGATTGAAATTGACCAAGTCATCATTTGAGCGTAACCTAGCCCAATTGGCCACTTGACCCAAGTTGACCCTAGTTGACCTAAAAAATCAAAATGTGTCAAATCTTGATCTAAGCTAAATTGATTGCAACCAATGGGTCAAATTTATTCTAGACCGCTTGTTGAACTTGACCAAAGCCTCAATCGGTCAACTAGACCTAACCTAACCTAATTGACCATGAATCCAACTTGACCTAAACGGTCAAATTTAGCCAAAATCAAATCAAACCAAAATTAATTGAAATCAAAGCTTGCAACATATTCCAAATGACCAACCAAACCTAAACTAACCCATGACCTAACCCAATAAGGTCAAATGGGTCAAATTGGTCAACTTGACCCATTTGACCAAATGAAATTAAATGAATCAAAACCAAATATAAACCAAATTGAACCAAACCAATGGGTAATTAATGAACTTAATGTTCACCTTAACCTAAAAAAATATAAAATTAATCTAATGGTTCTAAAATTAAACTAAAATAACATACACATGTGGGAGATGGGTTAGGACCAGCATACCCTTTTCACATTCCTTAAATTCAAATCAAACTCAAAACAAAAATCAAAATTCCTTAAACCAAATTTGAGTCACTTTAAATAATCTTATTTCATAGGATTATTTTTAGGAATTAATTAGGGTGAGTGAAATTACATGCTTACATCACTTTATTTCTCTCCTAGCATGCTAAGTGTGTATGTCATATGAAAATCATGCATTTATGTCTTTTGAAAAATCAAATTAAAATGAAATGTTTCTTTTATGTCAAATTGTTTGTTTTGGCTAAAATAAGAATATGAATGACAATTATCACTATTAAATCCACAATTACTTTCAAAACTTATAAGTCAAACACTACAGATAAAAGGTATGCTACTTATAATTATTTGCAAGCTTGCATGTGAGTATAATATAAATATGTCCATTATGTGACTTTTCCTTCCCTTCTCTTTTAACATAGTTTCAAATAGGATTTGCAAAGTGTATAGTTCCTTCGATAATAACACAACACTTGCTCAAATCCATTCCTATTCATTCATATGTTAGCATTTAAGAGGGACCTTCACATTTGTACATATAAATTAAATAACCAAAATCAAACAAACAAACATAAACCTTTTGCATGATTCTCCTTTCATGCATTTCTTTTTGTACATGCACATGTATTTAAGAAATGTTGTATATTAGTCTGGAAACCTGGGGGTTGTGAGGTTTTAAGTAGCCCCAAGTTGGTCTTATACCTTACACCCTTGTGTAGAAAATAATAGCACCGTACTCACCTATGTCTTTCATACATGTAAATGTGCATATGAATAATGGATAGAAGAATTCCTCTTTTCTACTTAACAAACATAGGCATACATGAAACATTCCAAATTTTTTTAAGTAATTCCTCCTAGCATTCATTATGAAGGTGTGCTAAATATTTCCATTTGCATGGATAGATATGCTTAGGACTCATCCATATGCATGGTACACATGTGGGAAAGAAATAAAGTGTTGTGTGTTTTGCGATAGTAATTCAATTAATCTTAAAATTTCTTTCTCTTTGAATAAGCTTGTTTAGAGTCCATGAAACGTAGGATTAATTAAAACACATAATAAAACATTCACTAAAGAAAAATCACTAATGAATCTACTTTAAAACTTACTTAAGGTAGGGAGGAAAGAAAAGTTCTCTTCTCTTTTTATCTCTTTACAACACTTAGTAATTAAGTGTAGGTTCATTCAAACCAAATAAAATCATGAAAAAAAATTTAACCAATTCAACTAAATCACTTAAATGAAGCCACTCTCTAAGTTGAATCATTCATACTTAGAAAATCTAAACATTAAAGTCTAGCTAAGACATATCACACAAGCCTTAAATGACACACACATTAGGCTAAGTCATCATTTCTAGTCCTATGTTAAGGCGATGTATGGTTTGATGTTTGCTTTTATTTTATGATGTGATATTTTAGTCTGGATGTTAGGGTATATGCATGTAGATTGAATGGTATGACGATCTTATTCTAATCATTATCTTCTACAGGGGATTATGCTTAAGGGGCATTGTAATAAAAATATAAATATTTTTTTGCTGTGCAGGTTGTTTATACCCGTAAGCATAATCCAAAATAGGCCAGGTGGACTTAGTTACCCATGTGTGGGGTGCTAAGTCAAATACATGCTTGGGATGTGAGGTTTGTTTAGCTAATCTCTATTTTGCAGGTTTTAGTTAAATTTACTTTTTCCATTTTGATGTAATTTTGTAATTAGGATTTGGAATGAATGTTATGGGAGATTAGGATGAACACTGGTCATAAGATCATGTCTTATGTACCATGTGAAGCCTTGGAGCAAATCATATTCCAACCAAGTCAAAAGGAAGAAAGAACCAAATGAAGAAAGAAGAATGAAGAATGAATACCCCCATAACATGAATTCATTTTTGTAATTAATTCATTTGTAATCCAAGTAATATAAGGGTAGAGCTCGGCTACCCAATTTATTTTAAGGTTTGTGTAGTGGAGCTTGACCACAAATGACATTCTATTATTTTTCGCTAGCTTTATAAATTGATTAGTGTTTGTTTAGCTTATGCATTAAGATGATATATTTTTCAAGTTTCTTCCTTGCTTTGATGTGTGGCCTAGATGATGATTAGGCTCTTAGAAAAATAAATTTGCTATCCAATTAATCAACTCAAAACTAAAAATTAATAACTCATAACCTCACTTAAAGCTTAGGTTATAAAATCAAGATAAAATAATTAACAACCTCTTAGCTGGATATTGTATTTTCTTTCTCACATCATGCATAACAAGCATATTATTTCACTCTTGATTTGGAGGGATTTCACCCATGCCAGGGAACTTGGCTTGACCTTTGAGAGCCATAGTGGAAACACACCTCATTTCTTGCTGATTTTGGCCCATAATTCAATTTCTCATGCATTAGGCATATGAATCCTATAAGCCCGTGTCAAATCAATAGTCCAAAAATGAATATAAAACATAATAAAATTTGCATTAGATTTAAGTCATTAATCATGCCTTAAATGATCTAGTCTCTTAGGGAGTGCGTTTAAAAATTTAGTTTTTTTCTAAATAAACAATAGATTAGCTATCTTGCAAAAGTATATAACTTGCCTACATGTATTTAAAATCATAGGTGGTGTTAGTTGGCACCAAAGAATAGTCCGTGGTTTATCCTCTCTTACGGAGGTAAACCAAATACCAACTTTATCCTTAGATTTAGGTCATGCTTTTGGCCCTCACCAAAGCTCACTTGATTTTAGTGAGGTTGCTACTTTCTTTTACAGCATAAATCACCTCTTGTAGCTCCATGATCTTGTGTCATGGAATTGTAAGCTCTAAATTTTTACCAAAAATTCAACTCAAACAAATAAATCATTTCAAATTAAAAATATAAATCCCAACCATAGGATAGTTTGGGATGCTTACTAGGCTTCCTAGTATCATAAACATCTCCTACTTATCTTCCTTTAGCTTCAATAATAACTCCCTCCTCTTGATCTTCTAAAAACAAACCAATTGATTGACAGTTCTATCATTGAAATCTTTGGAGATAACGATCATTTACCTTAATCGAGAGTATTCTTAAGGAATCTTATTCCTTAGGATGTAATTAACTATGGGAGCTTGCCTCCATATAGAACTTAATGAATCCAGTTTAAAATAAACCCTGCTTTACATTTTTATGTAAAGTAGGAGAAGAATCTCTGGTATATATGAATACCCATAGTCCTTAGGAGTCCTTATTAAAGTGATTAGGTCCATTGTAGGGTGGTGACTTCTATCTTTCGAGATAGTACACCTTTCCTTAATGTCATACCCAATCACCATAATAAGAATATCTACGAGTCTATGTGGTGTCCCAATAAAAGAGGATTTATATTTTTTTCTTCATTTATCACTTTCTAAAGGGATAAATGAAGATGAGAAGCTATAAAATCTCACAACATATTTTTTTGGCAACTTTGCTGGGGATTGTTGGTGTTTTCTTTGGAGTAGAGAAAAGAAATTACTCCACGTAGAGTTTAGGAATATTGTATTTAGATGACCAAATATGACATTAATGAATAAACATATTATCTAGAAAGATAAACATGCTCTACTATAATGGATTTGGTCATTTCAATAAAAGACTCCTAAGGCTAATGGGTCTTCCGTGTACTAGAGTATTTTCTCCTGAACTACATGAAAAAGTAAAACATTTATTTTTATATGGAATCATGGTTCCCTATAAAGGCAAACCCCTATAGTTAAGTACATGTTAGGAAGGGTCTCTTCCTAAGAATACTCTCGATTAAAGAAATAGGTGGTTATTCCTAAAGACTGCTAAGGTAGCTTTCAAAGGATTGATTTTTGGGAAATTCAATTGGGAGAGGTCCAAATTAGAGATAGTTATTTTCAAGAGTCAAATGAGAAAGAGTAGGAAATATCTATTGATACTGGGATACCCAGTAGACATTTTAACTATCCTATGATTAGGCTTCAAATTTGTGATTTAAATTTAGATTTCTAGTTATCATTTTCTTAGAAATCTAGGGCTTACTTTCTTGTAGCACAAGACTACAGAAATGCCTAGGGTTAAAGGCTTATTCCTAAAAAGGATGCTTCAGAACCTAGTATACAAGTGCTTTTGACACATGTCAGATGCTCGAACTAATTCTATCCTTTGGAATCATTGACCATTCTCCTCATTTAAGGGAACTAACCTATCCCTGACTCTTCTGGACTTACAACTTGCTTGAAGAAGGCTGCCAGCTAACACCACCTAAGCACATTTTAAATTTATGAAGTCAGATCATATGAATGCAAGATGGCTGGGTTGTTGCATTTTTAGGAAAGAAATCTATGAACTTAGACTCACACCCTAATCCCCAAGATCATGTAGGGTATGAAGATGCATCTAACTAATGCATATTTTTCAAATTTTTATAATTTTTGACTCAGGGTTCATTTTAGGCCATAGGCATGCATTTTATGCCCAATGCATGAAATTTGAAAAAGGTTATGGGCTAAATCAGAATGGAAGAACACCATATTTTTTATATTTTTATAATTTTTGACTCAAGATTCATTTTAGGCCATAAGTATGCATTTTATGCCTAATGCATGCAATTAAGAAAAGGTAATGGGCCAAATCAGAATAGAAGAGGGTGTTCTTCCATCATAAGCTCTCAAAGATCAAGCCCAAGTTCTTTGGCAATGATGGAAGCTCTTCCTTAATCAAGAGTGAAAGAATATGATTTATGCATGATTTTCAACATCCAGCTAAGGGGATGCCACATATTTTATCTTAATTTAATACTTAGGCTTTCATATGAAGATTATGAGTTGTATTTATTATTATGTTTTGATTGATTTAATTGGATAGAAAATTTAGTTTATCCTATGAGCCTATGTCCAGGCAGTGATCATAGTACAAACATAGCACAGACAAAAATATAAAGAAGCATGTTGTTTCTATTGTGCACCCAAAATAAATGAGTTCTGTCCTTATACATCCCAGCCTAGAACTATAAGTTTAGATCTATGGGTCTTCTTTCCAGGAAAGTCTCCTTCTTCGGGGACATCCAGTGGGCTCCATATGGGACCACCACACTATTTCATGGTTAGGTCAGCTCCTGCTAATCCTAGACCGCATAGATCCTAACCTAATTCTAAGCTCAAATTTACATTTAAAATTCAAAAGAAATGTTAAGCCCTGCAAAATAGACGTTAAGAAATACACAGCACACAGAGTAGTTTATATTTTACAAATATACGGGCATAGCATTAGTTGCTTACAAGCCCAATTGCCCCATATTCTATGTTAAGGATTTTTAGCACAAGCAAACATCAATTTTATGATTTATTTATTACGATCCCTTTAACACGCCCCCATAAAATAGTATTAAATCTAAAAAGAATGCCCCACATCCAGTCTAATGAACAATCAAGCCTAGACATCTAGTCTAAAGCAATACACCATATAGACATGTGAAGCACAACACAGATTATTAAAGAAAATCACAGAGCGATCTAACCTAGGTCTAGAGTCCGTGACCTAAATGATCTAGTGTGTGCAAAAAAATAAAAGAAAAAAAAAATAAAAGAAGGGGTTTGTGTGGCAAGGCTTTGCTAAGCTCCTTTAAGTTCATGTTTAAGTTTGAAGTTTCAATTTATTTAATTTTTACCTTTGGGTTGTTTCAATTTAAATTGTTTAGTGATTTAATCCCAATTTTTATGTTCATTTTATTTGGTTGAAGTTGTATAGGTTTTCAAGAATGAAGAATGGAGTGATTCTTTCCATTCAACTTCCTAATTCCTAATGAAGTTTTTAAAAAGTCTAACTAAGATCCTTAAGTATCTTAATTAATCCTTTTGATGTTATTTATGTTTGGATTATTTTTTTATTCATTTTCTTTTAAATTTTAGATTTGATTTGAGTTATTTCATTTGTTTGAATTGCTTTGTTTGATTTGTTTAATTTTGAATTAAGCTATGTGGGTTTCATTTGATTTGGTTCATGTTGATTTAAAGATTTTAGATTAAAGTTTGATTTCATCCAATTTAAGTTATTAAATCATAGATTTGTAAGCTTATGGTTTCATTAATATGAATTAATACCATAAGTTTGTTCATGGATTAGGCTTAACCTAAAGTACTTAGGTTAATTATTTAATCTGATTTAACTGACCTAAGTTTTAGATCCATTCTTAAATTCATTAGAAGATGAGTGGTTTCATTAAATTTTATTGATTCAAAGTTTAAGGTTTAAGTTAATTAATAATTTTTGTTAACCAAAAGTTTTATTTAATTAACCTAAGATTGAATTTGGTCACTTTAATTGACTTAGGATATTTAGAGAAGGTCCTTAATAGTTTTCTGATATATGATGTAAATTGATTTGAATTATCATTTAATTTAATAGATTAATAATTTCCTTATCCTAATATTTGATTAACATTGACCTAGGGATTTAGAAATTTAACAACTCCTAATCCAAAGATCAATTGGGATTGAAAATTTCTAGCAAGTGGGGTTCCATGTCAATTTTTTCAAAGTTTCATTTTGATTAGATTTATAATTAGAGAGTAATTAGAGTTTTAATTATTTTATTAAAACTTAAATTAAGCTTAATTTATTGAGATTCAATTAAGGGTTTTATTTTTCTTAAATTCTTTACTGAAATACCTTTTCAATGAGGGTTTATTCATAATTTTGGGCTAACTGGTTGATTTACTATGATTTAATTAAGTTCAGGTTATTTAATTGAATTATTTAATTGATTTAATTTCCTAATTAAGCCAACTTAAGGATTATTAGGTTTAATTAAGTCTAAGTGATGTTTTAATGTTCATTGAAGTTCATTAGGGTGATTTAAGATTGGTATATTAGAATTTCCCTAATTATTTCATTAAGGATTAATTAATTTAATTAATGTATGGCTTAAGCATGTGAAATTGCAATTTTCATTAAATTCAAAGAATCAAATCCCCAAAAATTCATCTAAGGTGTGTTTCATGCTTAATTTCATTTCCCCCAAAGTTTCAAATTAATTGGATTATTAATTTGAGAGTAACTAAGGTTTCATATTTTTTAATTATACCCTAATTAAGATAAAATACCTAATAAAAATTGGGTATTTTAATTTCTATGGATTCCTCTCATCAAGATGAATCCATAGAGCCTTCATTTTTTTTTATTTTTATTTAATTTTCTATGATTTTTAGAAGTTTTGTAATTTTTTTAAATTATTTAAACCGTAACTTAACAATTTTAAGTGATGGTCCACGCGGGAAATGCCACGATGTTTGCATGCCATGTCCCTGGCACGTATGAATTGGTCTACGTGGAGTCGTGTGGCGTCCGCGTCAGTGTGGGTTGAAAATGTGGGATGATCCTGGACCGTCCGATCACGGATCGGATGGTTTGGATCACTCCCGCAGTCCTTAAGGGATTTAAATCAAATCGTGCACCTAGATCTGGACCGTCCATTCATTTTAAAAGAAATGGACAGTCCCGATTTCATCTCCCCCGATCTCTACGGGAGCTGAGAGTCGTCCATCTTATTTTGCTATTATCTTTTGATCTAGGCAATGAAACTATAGGATTTCAATTGCTACACGATTGTTGAAGGAAATCCTATGATTCTATATGGCAAGCTCTCATTGGAGATCAAGTTCTATGTCAAAAGAATTGAGCCAATTCTTTGTGGTTTGATCCTTAGACCAAGCCTTGGATGCCCTTATTTTATTTTGGTGGTTTGCACTTTCTCACCAGAGGGGAGCTTGGTTTCTTTGATTTTGATGTGTGAAGGTGAAGGAATGCTCAAATGAACTTGAGGAGGTGTGTGTCTTGGTTTTGTTATTTGGATGTGAGATATATAGATCATTTTTACTATTCCTTGGTTGGCTAAAGGCATGGAGATAGCTTGAAATCTTGCTATCTCACTCCCTTTTGTATTACATGTGTCCTTTGAGGAATGAGGAAGAGGTGATAGAAAAGGGAAAATGGATTTTACCTTCCCTTGGTGAATTTTTTAGTTCATTTTTATCATTTAGTTCTTTAAGTGGCTTAGTTAGGGAGCTTAATTAACACTTAATTCCCACATTAGCAAGGCTTAAGAGGATTAGTCTCCATCCCATATGCATTGGTTGAAAGTGATTTGAATTTTCCTATTCATTTTTCCTTATTTAATTCACTTAACCCAAATTGGGTTAAGTAAATTAAACCTAATTTCTTATGGGTCAATGACCCATTTGACCCAGTTACACCAAATGGGAAATTGAGTTACGTCCTATCATCATCTCCAAATGATTTAAGATAATCATCTTGGGTTTATTTTGATTTTCTTTGGGTTTGAATTCAACATGACCTATTTAAGCTATTTTGACTTAAGTGGTTTAGTTAGCCTAACCTAGGTCTAGATGCACTCAAATATCTTTGTAATTGTGACCAAACATGTTTATTTGATCATTTAAAATATTTTTTATGATTTAATTGGTCAAATTTTAGTGGGTTGACTTTTGACCAAGTGGGCCCACTTAAGTCAAACTTAGGTTGACTAGAGTTGACTTTAGGTTTAATTTTGAACTTCCATTTTATTTAATTGATTTACTTGATTTGATTCATGTTGGATGCTTGAGTTGATCCTACTTAAGCCAAATAGGTTAGATCCAACCCAAGGTGAATTCTCTAGATCACTAAGCATAGTGCCCTAAGCATTGAATTAGAAAAATCCTATTTGATATTAGGATCTCCTAATTTCTAAAGTATCCTCATACAAAAATGAGGTCAATAAATGGACCCCCAATATATGTAGTGGATCAGCTATATTACAATGCACATATTGGTGTTGACCAGATTGATCAACATACAAGCAGAAACTTGGAGTTCCAATTCATGATTTTGATTTTTTATTTGAATTTTAGTTTAAGTTTTGAATGTGAAAGATAGGTATATGTATATCTATCTTTGCTTTGGAGGTGTGATTCATTCCTAGAAACTTAACTTAATTGAGTTCTAGGATGAATAGGAATGCCATTAGGAATGGACCTAAAGAATGTTCTAATCCTAATGCAATCACTATGCTCAAGGGAGATGCCTTCAAGGGGCATACTCTTGCTTGAGAATGGTAGTTGGAAAGGAGGCCAATGTGGACACTTACTCCTAATCTGATCTACCTAATATTTTTAACCAGAGAAAGATACCACTGGGGGTTTTACTTATCCTTAGCTAGGAAGGGTCTATGGAGACTTGTATCCAACCTAAATAACTATGCTGGGGAGAAGAGTCTTGAAATGCTTGATCCTAATCCACAACACTTTGACTACTAAATAGGGGTCACATAGACTTTATCCTATTTGAGTAGTCCAAAGAAATGGGGCCTTCAATTGCTTGATTCCATTCCATAGAAATTTGAATAGGAAGCCAACTAGGGGACTTACTCCTATTTGATAAGATAATAAGATGGGGTCGTTAAGGTCATGATCCATCCTGATTAGCTAAAAAGAGGAAAGGGGTCTTTAAAGACATGATCCAATCCTCAAATTTGAAATAGGATGCCAACTAGGGGACTTACTCCAATGTAATTAGCTAATAAAATGGGGCCATTAAGGGCATGATCCATCCTAATTAGCTGAAAAGGGGAAAGGGGTCTTAAAGACATGATCCAATCCTCAAAATAGGATGCCAACTAGGGGACTTACACCTATGTAGGATGCTAACTAAGGGACTTACTCTTATATGATTAGAAAGAATGTCGACTAGGGAACTTACTTCTTTTTGATTAGAAAGAATGTCGATTGGGGACTTACATTTTTCTGGGGCCGTTAAGGGCATGATCCATCCTAATTAGATAAAAAGAGGAGAGGGGTCCTTAAAGACATGATCTAATCCTCAAAATAGGATGCCAACTGGGGGGCTTACACCTATGTAAGATGACTGGGGACTTACTCCTATGTGATTAACTAATAAGATGGGGTCGTTAAGGGCATAATCCATCCTAATTAGCTGAGAAGAGGAAAGGGGTCCTTAAAGACATTATCCAATCCTCAAAATAGGATGCCAACTGGGGGACTTACTCCTATATGATTAGAAAGAATGCCGACTAAGGGACTTACATATTTTTGGCTATTAGGAAGGGATCTTAAAGACTTAATCCAAACTGAATAGCCAGTGTCATGTGAAAGAGGTCAGAATGACTTGATCAAATAATGTACACAATAGTAGGATGCCGACTGGGGGACTTACTCCTAGATGTTTAGAAAGAATGTCGACTAAGGGACTTACATCTTTCTGGCTATTAGGAAGGAGTCTTAAGGACTTGATCCAATCTAAATATCCTAGTGTAACATGAAAGGGGTCACAATGACTTGATTTAATCATGTACATGATAGTAGGATGTCGACTGAGGGACTTACTCCTAGATGTTTAGAAAGAATGCCGACTAAGGGATTTACATCTTTCTAGATATTAGAAATAGGTCATAAAGACTTGATCCAATCTAAATAGCCTATGTAACATGAAAGGGGTCACAATGACTTGATCCAATAATGTACACGATAGTAGGATGCCGATTGGGGGACTTGCTCCTAAATGTTTAGGAAGAATGCCAACTAGGGGACTTATATCTTTCTAGCTATTAGGAAGGGGTATTAAAGACTTAATCCAACCTGAATAGCCAATGTAGCATGAAAGGGGTCACAATGAATTGATTCAATCATGTACACAATAGTAAGATGCTGATAGGGGGACTTACTCTTAGATGTTTTGAAAGAATGCTAACTAAGGGACTTACATCTTTCTGGCTATTAAGAAGGGGTCTTAAAGACTTAATCCAACCTAAATAGCTTGTGTAACATGAAAGGGGTCACAATGACTTGATCCAATCATGTACACAATAGGAATGGTACCATGAAAGGCTTACTCTAAACCCAGAAGGACATGAGAAAGGTGCCATAGAGGGCTTACTCCCATCTCAAGTCATGTATAGGAAAGGTGCCACAAAGGTCTTGCTCCCAACCTATGGGTAATATGGATGAGGAAAAGGGGTCAAAGTGACTTATTTCTAATCCCCAAAAGTTTTGACTAATAAGAAAGAGTCTCATGGACTTAATCCTTACTTGATTAATCTAACTTGATGAAAGAGTGATGGAAGGTTTGCTTCCATTTCTTGATTTCACTAATACTCCTTACACATGAAGAAGTTTAGTGAAGAAGGTTTCAAAGAGTTGGCAATTATTTTTGAAGGAAGACTTGGGTATATTTTGGACCCAATGCTTTACTATGCCATGAGAATAGAAGTTCATCATTATTCTTTTCATTTTAATTTTTTTATCTCAAAGTTACAATGAACCATGCTAGATGTCTATTTCACTGAAGGCAAGACATCATAGGGTACTAACTGAGAATTCCACCTCTTTGAGCTTGCATGTGACTGTGTAGTTCTTTAAGCAGTAAGAACCAAAGTCAACTAGTGCTTCTCAAATAGAATTTCTTTTTCTTTTTGTTTGGACATGTATGTTATTTTTACTTTATTGACATAAATCAATAGCTTATAAGGACTTCTCTTGGATTCAATAAAGATCAAGAGATTCCTTTAAAGCTTTCCAAAGTAAATGAAAATCAAGATAATCTTTTGGATTCTCATGGAGACAAAATTTTTTTTATCCCTAATCAATAAGGGAATTAAAAGGATTAACTTATTAAAGAAATTAAGATTCTCCTAATAAGTTTGGAATTGAATTTCTTCAATTAATTTATTATTCTTTTAAAGATTTTATGAAATAAAATTTCATAAATGTCTTTGATTTATTTCTTATTTTTTGTATTTTAGATCCTTCTACATTTTACTACAAGTCTATGAAATTACTTCAAAAGTAAATTTTAAGACTCTATATGTAGTAATAGGATTATTTTTAAAGTCATAGTGAAGTTTCTTTTATTTTCTATTCTTCTTAGGTAAGATTTTCAATATAACCCTCTACCTAATTGAAAGTGGGATTATAATGGCCTTGACTTCATGAATTTTCATATAACCCTTCTCCAAAGTTAAGAAAGTGATGAGTTATGTGAGAGATTGGCCAATGATTCCTAAGGATACAACTAGGTCGAGCATCTCACCTTTTTTTGCTAAATTGCCCTAATATTTTGAGATTGAATGATATGATTCTATATCAGAACATTCTTATAAGGATTCTGAATGTCATATCATATGCTTTCAATTATTCTTTTCTAGAATTATTTTAATTTGATAATTTTCAGATAAGTTATCCTTAAGAAGGATAATCTTTTGCATGAAAGTCTTTTTGATTTTAAAATGAAATATGGGTAATATGAACACATTTTCAAGGTAAAGATTCTACCCTAATCCCAAGATGTGGGTCATATAATGATGTTAGCTAACTAAGAAGAATGTTTTCTTCTCATGTACAACCATCATTTTCTAGCTTTTAATTTAGCAAAAATTTTGCTTTTTTTTGGAATTTGACCACAGTCATCAAGGGAAGACTTAGTTTATTGAAATGGCATCAAGCTTAAGTTTATAGACTGCTACATCTGGAGATCATTTCAATTTATTTCCAGATAAAGTAGTCTTTAAACCCAAAAGTTAGCTTGATTAAGTCATCAATTGCAAACTTATTAAAGAGTTAGATCATTGATATCAACTTGTTAATTGCATAATTTGATTTTTCTTCAAATTCTAAGAGTGCATCCCGAACTTGAAGACTATATAAATCTCCAGACACATCTAAACAACATTCATGCAATGTGCTAGAGTGCCTTTTGAAAAGAAAGTTAGGACCCAAATTACTTAAGCTTTTTAACTTGCAATGGCTCTATGACTCAAAAACTTTTCTTGTTTATGGTTATAGCCCACTTGCAATGGAATCAGAATATACTCAATGGGAACTTTGACATACACAGGATATGGACCCCTGAAAAAGAAGATCCACTATCTTTTCTCTTAACCTGCCAAGCTAGCTCATCCAATTATGGCAAAGGAAAAATTGACAAAGTCTGAGATATCTGCTTATTTTTGTTCAACTAGGGACAATTTTTGACTTCTAACCCTACCCCTTTATTTTGCTATAAAAAAGTTTAAAGTTAAAATGTCCAATTACATTGGGTATTTTTGCTTCATTTGTAATGGAATCAGAGTATACTCAATATAATCTTTGCCATTCAGAAGATATGGACTCCTGAAAAAGAAGATCCACTATTTTTTTATTTAACATGTGAAGCGAGCTCACCTAATCATGGCAATTGACAAGCAAGCTCATCCAATCATGGCAAAGGATGAAATGACAAAGCTTGAGATATCTGATCATTTTTGTTCAACAAGGGACAATTTTTTGACTTCTAACCCTACCACTTCATTTTGATGTGGAGAAGTTTAAAGATAAAATGTCCACATGCTTAGAAATTTTAGACTTCATCCTTTTGCTCTTGGATATAGTCCTTCCATCCCTTTTCTTTTCTTTCTTTCTTTCTTTTGGTAATATTCTGATTTCATTTCTTTATGAAAGGTTATATTTGGTAATTTTCCTAGTTACAAGATTCACTAAGAAGATAGATGTATTTGACTCATTTCCATGACATTTCACTCTTTATGAAATGACTCCACTAAATGATTTGCTAGAAATTTGATGTATTTTGTCCAAATACAACATTTTATTGATTGACTTTTTGATATGATTCAAGTCTTTGCTTGATTGATCCTATAATATGATCCAACATTTCTATTTCTTTTTCATCTTTTCATGGAACAACAAATTTAGTAAAGCCATTTAAGATTGGTAAAAATGACTTTCTAAAGATGTTGCACTTCTGAATTCAAAATTATTTAGTGGAGTGAGTCATTTAAGATTGGCATGATGACTTCCTTGAAAACCTTACACTTCTGAAATCAGAATTTTCTTTTGGAATCAAATATTCAGTGAGGTCATTTAGGAGTAGTTAATGATATTCCTAAAGACTCAACAGTTTAAAATGAATATGAACATCCTTCCATAATCAATATTTTTCTTCTTTTTCTTTTCATTTGATTTCTTTTTTTTATTTGGGGCTGGATAGGACCATCCAAGAGTATTTAAAGATATTTTATGAATTCCTAAGTTGCTCTTTTTATGTTCGAATTTTTTTCTTCAATCAACAAAGTGATTGAAATTAAGTTCTTTTTCTAGGCTGAGGTTTCAAGATTGAATTTTCATGAAGTTGAAAACTCCTTTCTTTATTTGATTGAATGTATATGGCACCATCTCATCAAAGTTTTATTAGAAATAGGCCTATATAAATTCATTGTCATGTTTATAATTAATGTTGACCGATGCACTCGGATCAACATATATTTCATATATTTTCTTCTTTTAAATTTTCCACATCGACTAAGATGTCAATAAGTTCTTAGTAGTCTATCTTCATGATAGAAGAAAACCATAGAACTTCTTTATAGTGGAATGCCACATCAGGAAGTTGTTTATAGTTAAGTAAGGAAAATTACATGATTATGTAATGTCTTGCTTTACTCTCATTTCTTTTTTTCATTTTTTATTATATTTTATTTCAGATTTCATTTTATTTTTAACAGAGCATTATGATGCTTGATTTTGCAAGCAACTTCTCTAAGATGGGAAAAACATCTTATTTTGAAGATGACTTATTTGCCATTTCTATTCAATGTTATTTAAGGAGGTATGACTCTACCATTTTGAATTTAATTTCAAGAATTTACCATTTTATCTTAAGGGAAGGTAGGTCTAACTCTATCCTCAATAGATAAATAAACCTCATGATCTATTCATTTATAGGGCCATCATTTAAAATAGAACCCTCTAGGGTAGATAATATGCTATTAGAAAGTCAAGTTTGACTTGTATTTTATTTTATAGCACATATAAGGAAATCTCAGCTTGCAATGGAATCTTTGACCACCATACTTGACATTAAGACAATGTCAAATAGGTCATAATACATTGCAAAGGATTCTCCTTAGGTTCACTTTGTATTGAAAGCATATAATGGCTAAGTCTCTGAACAGAGAAAACTAAGGCTTTCTTCATTCATTTGGACTGACAAAGTCCTAAGTGATTTATCTATCAACTTTCTAGAGATATAAATTTCATACTTTCACTCTAAGAGATAGATATATCACCCTTAGGATCCAATCCTAAGGTCATGATTTCCTTAGAAGGATTAAAGTCTTCATTTATTTTCTTTTCATGATTTAGCCTTAAAATTAATTAAATCCATTCACAAAATATCATTTCATTTAATGAAAGGAAACTCTCATTAAGGAAGTTGATTTAAATTTATTGGTTTAGATTTTATTCATTTCAACTTTATCAAGAGAATTAGAATTCTCTTTCGCTACCCTCTCTTTTCTTCTATTGATTAGGAGCAAGAGTGAATCCTACCACTTTTGTTTTGTTTTTTTGTTTATGTCATGTCATCTTCCTCTTTTGACTCTCTCCCAATCTCTAAAGAATTTAAGGTTTTGAAAAGGTCTAAAAGAGGGTTACCTCTAAGCAACTCCTTAGATTTGGCCAAATAACTTGAACAACTAATTTTCCAATATTATAGTGGACTTGTGAAAATAAATTAAGATTAAAGCTAATATGCATTTATGTAAAGTTTTCTTCTATAAGAATAGAAGATTTACATTTAATTTTTTAATCAACCTTTGCCTAAGGTCAATAAGGCATTCTCTTTTTGGGATATTTTTATTTTTATCCTTTTTTTAAATGCAATTTAAACTTCAATCATGGTGGTAAAGGGGAAATAGGTACAACTATGCCTCCTTTTGATTAAGATTTTCTTGAGATTTAAAGGAACTCCTTTATTTCAATTTACATCCTTAGGTGTTTTGATACCTTTGAATGTAGTAGAACAAAGGGTATCCATTCAAGGACCTTGTCCTCATTTTATTTAACTTTAGTACAAAGCCAAAGTAAGATCAAGGACAAATAACTTTGAAAGTTTATTCTTTTTTGGAGATTTGCTTCTCAAAATTTAAAGTACTTTTCATACTTCTTTAAATTTAACATCTCTTTTCCATATTGGAATAGTTTCAAATCCATCTTGACCAAATTTAGGTCATAATATAAATGACTTGATTTTTTATTTATTTCTCTCACCTCTCATTTTATTTCAGGATTTGGTTCTAGGACCCAATCATTTAACTTTGACAAATGAAGAGTTCTAGAACCTCTATTCAAGATAGTGGATAGGCTCAGCCAAGAATGAAATGGAAATGTATCCAATGAAAGAAAGGTCACAGTGGCACTAGTACACATATATAGATAAATAACCATCTATTTCTAAAGATGGAGAGAGGAACCATTCCCCAACGGAGTCGCCAAAAAATATGTTGGTGTTTCCAGAATAGAGAAAATAAATGACACAGTGTAGAGTTTAGGAATATTGTATTTGGATGACCAAATATGGCATTAAGGAATAAACATATTATCTTGAAAGATAAACATGCTCTCCTATAATGGATTCGATCATTTCAATAAAAGTCTCCTAAGGCTAATGGGTCTTTTGTGTACCAGAGTATTTTCCCCTGAACTACATGAAAAGTAGAACAAGGTTTATTTTAATCTAGGATTAAGGAATAAACATATTATCTCAAAAAATAAACATGCTCTCCTATAATAGATTCAATCATTTCAATATAAGAATCCTAAGGCTAATGGGTCTTTCGTGTACTAGAGTATTTTCTCCTGAACTAGTTGAAAAAGTAGAACAGGATTTACTTTAATATGGGATCATGGTTCCCTATAAAGGCAGGCCTCTTACATTTTAGGAAGATTCTCTTCCTAGGAATACTCTCGATTAAAGAAATAAGTGGTTATTCCTAAAGATTGCTAAGGTAGCCTTCAAAGGATTGATTTTTGAGAAATTCAATTGGGAGAGGTCCAAATTGGGGAGAGTTATTTTCAAGAGTCAAAGGAAAGAGTAGGAAATGTCTATTGATATTAGGATACCCAGTAGACATTTCAACTATCCTATGATTGGGCTTTAAATTTGGGATTTAATTTTAGATTTCCAATTATCATTTTCTTAGAAATCTAGGGCTTACATTCTAGCTGCACAAGACTGCAGAAATATCTAGAGTTGAAGACTTCTTCCTAAAAAAGGATGCTTCAGAACCTAGTCTACAAGTGCTTCTGCACATGTTAGATGCTCGACCTAATTCTATCCTTGAGAATCATTGGCCATTCTCCTCACTTGAGGGAACTAACCTATCCCTGACTCTTCTGGACTTACAACCTGCTTGGAGAAGGCTGTCAGCTAACACCACCTAAGCTCATTTTAAATTTATGAAGTTAGGTCATATGAATGCAAGATGGTTGGGCTGTTGCATTTTTAGAAAAGAAATCTATGAACCTAGACTCACTCCCAAATCCCTAAGATCATGTAGGGTATGAAGATACATCTAACTAATGCATATTTTTCAAATATTTATAATTTTTGACTCAGGATTCATTTTAGGCCATAAGTATGCATTTGATGCCTAATGCATGCAATTAGAAAAAGGTTATGGGCCAAATCAGAATAGAAGAAGGTGTTATTCCATCATAGGCTCTCAAAGGCCAAGCCCAAGTTCTCTGGCAAAGATGGAAGCCCTTCTTTAATCAAGAGTGTAAGAATATGATTTATGCATGATTTTCAACATCCAGCTAAGGGGTTAATACATATTTTATCTTGCTTTAATAGATAGGCTTTCATATGAAGATTATGAGTTGTATTTATTTTTATATTTTGATTGATTTAATTGGGTAGAAAATTTAGTTTATCCTATGAGCCTACGCCCAACATATCACAAGACAAACACAATATAGAAAAAACATAGAAAGCATGTTTTTATTGCACCCAAAATAAATTAAGCTAAATTAAATTAATGAAAACAGCCAATATCACAGACACCCTAAAGAAAGAAAAAAAAATGTTCGACTTATACAACCCGACTTAGAACTACAAGTTTAGATCTATGGGTCTTTCTAGGAAAGTCTCCTTCTTTAAGGACATCCATCTGCCCCAGAGACCACCGCACCATCTCTTGGTTGAGTCGACCTGTAATCATAGATCCTGACCTAATTCTAAGCTCAAATTTACATTTGAAATTCAAAAGAAATCCTAAGCCCTACAAAACGGATGTTAGGAAATACACAACACACAAAGCAAGTTATATTTCATAAACATACAAGCTTAGCATTAGTTTCTTGCAAAGCCCACCTATCCAATGGACTATGTTAAGGGATTTTTAGCACCTGCAAGTAAACAATAATTTTATAATTTTTATTTATTACATCGATCCCTTTAACACAGTCCATTGTAGAAAACAGTGTTAATTCTAAAAAGAATGCCCTACCATCCAATCTAAACAACAAACAAGCCTAGGCATCTAGTCTAAAGCAATATACCACACAGGCATGTGAAGCACAACATAGAAGATTAAGGAAAATCACAGAATGATCTAACCTAGATCTAGAGTACATGACCTAAATGATCTAGTGTATGAAAAACAAGGGTTTGTGTGGAAAGGGTTTGCTAGGATCCTTCAAGTTCAAGTTTAAGTTTGAAGTTTGAATTTGTTTGATTTTTACCTTTGGGTGGTTTCAGTTCAAATGGTTTGGTGATTTAATTCCCATTTTTATGTTCAATTTATTTGGTTGAAGTTGTATAGGTTTTCAAAAATGAAGAATGTAATGATTCCATTTTTGGAGCTCTTTCCATTCAACTTCCTAATTCCTAATGAAGTTTCCAAAAAGTCTAACTCTTATCCTTAAGTATCTTAATTAATCCTTTTGATGTTGTTTATGTTTGGATTGTTTTTTTTTATTCTTTTCCTTTTGAATTTTATATTTGATTTGAGTTATTTCATTTATTTGAATTGCTTTGTTTAATTTAATTTGTTTGATTTATATCATTTTGAATTCAGCTATGTGGGTTTCATTTGATTTGGTTCATGTTAATTTAAAGAGTTTAGATTAAAGTTTGATTTCATCCAATTTAAGTTTTTAAATCATAGATTTGTAAGCTTAAGGTTTTCATTAGTATGAATTAATACCTTAAGTTTGTTAATTGATTAGGCTTAACCTAAAGTACTTAAGTTAATTATTTGATATGATTTAATTGACCTAAGAATTAGATTCATTCTTAAATTCATTTGAAGATGAGTGGTTTCATTTAATTTTATTGATTCAAAGTTAGGTTTAAGTTAATTAATAATTTTATTAACCTAAGGTTTTATTTAATTAACCTAAGATTGATCACTTTAATTGACTTAGGATATTTAGAGAAATTCCTTAATAGTTTTTTATATTTGATTGAAATTAATTTGAATTACCATTTAATTGAATAGATTAATTAATTTCTTTAACCTAATATTTGATTAACATTGACTTAGGGAGTTAGAAATTTAACAATTCTTAATCTAGAGATCAATTAGGATTGAAAATTTTCTCGCAAGTGGGGTAATATGCCAATTTTAATTGTTCAAAGTTTCATCATTATTAGATTTGTAATTAGGGAGTAATTAAGGTTTTCATTATTTTATTAAAATTAAAATTAAGCCTAATTTATTGAGATTCAGCTAAGGATTTAATTTTTTAAAAATTCTTCACTGAAATACCTTTCCAATGAGAGTTTATTCATAATTTTTTGCTAAATAGTTGATTTACTTTGATTTAATTAATTTCAAGTTATTTAATAGAATAATTTAATTCATTTAATTGCCTAATTAGGTCAATTTAAGGATTGTTAGGTTTAATTGAGTTTAAGTGATGTTTTAATGTTCATTGAAGTTCATTAGGGTGATTTAAGGTTGTTAGATTAAAATTTTTCAAATTATTTCATTAAGGATTAATTAATTTAATTAATGTATGGCTTAAGCATGTGAAATTGCAATTTCCTTTAAATTCAGAGAATTAAATCCCCAAAATTTATGTAAGGTGTGTTTCATGCTTAATTTCATTTTCCCAAAGTTTCAATTTAATTGGATTATTAATTTAAGAGTAATTAGGGTTTAATATTTTTTAATTAAATCATAATTAAGAGAAAAATACCCAATAAAATTAAGGATTTTAATTTGTATGAATTCCTCTCATCAAGATGAATCCATAGAACCTTCATTTGCATTTTTCTAATTTTATTTAATTTTCAATGATTTTTAGAAATTTTGTAATTTTTTAATTATTTAAACTGTTACTTAACGATTTTTAAGTGGTGTGGGGTCCACGAGGTAACATGGGCCATGTGGAGCTGCATGGCATCTGCATCAACATGGGTTAAAAATGTGGGATGATCCTGGATCGTCCGATCATGGATCAAATGGTCCGGATCACCCCCGCGGTCCTTAAGGGATTTAAATCAGATCGTGCACCTAGATCTGGACCATCTGTTCCTTTTAAAAGAAACATGCGGTCCTGATTTCGTCTCCCTTGATCACTGTGGGAGCTGAGAGCCGTCCATCTTGTTTTGCTAATATCTTTTGATCTAGGAAACAAAATCACACGATTTCAATTGCTACATGATCATTGAAGGAAATCCTATGATTCTATATGGCTTAATCTCATCAGAGATCAAGTTTTTTTTGAAAATGACTACAACCAAAAGCTTAAGAAAAAAAACTCAAGCTCATTAATGGCATACCTCGATTCAGGGGGTTTCAAGGGTTGAAATCAACTCCAATAGCTTCGTTTCTTTGGGAGAAAGCTTTGTGCCAGAGGAATTGAGCCAATTCTTTGTGGTTTGATCCCTAGACCAAGCTTTGGATGCCCTTTTTTGATTTTGGTGGTTTTCACCTTTTCCGCCACTTGAAAAGGGGTGTTGGGGAGTGTCATTTGGTTTTGGTTTTGGTTTTGATGTGTGACGGTGATGGAATGATCAATTGAAGTTGAGGTAGTGTGTGTCTTTGTTTTGTTATTTGGTCGTGAGCTATATAGCTAATTTTTACTATTCCTTGGTCAATTAGAGGCATGGAGATAGCTTGGAATCTTGCTATCTCACTCCCATTTGTATTACATTGTCCTTTAAGGAATGAGGAAGAGGTGATAGGGAAGGGAAAATGACTTTTACCTTCCCTTGGTGAATTTTTTTAGTTTATTTTGGGTTTTGTCATTTAGTTCCTTAAGTGGCTTAGTTAGGGAGGTTAATTAGCACTTAATTCCCTCTTTAGCAAGGCTTAATTGGATTAGTCTCCATCCCATATGCATTGGTTGAAAGTGATTTGAATTTTCTTATTCATTTTGCCTTCTTTAACTCACTTAACCCAAATTGGGCTAAGTGAGTTAAACCTAAATTCTTGTGGGTCAAATGACCCATTTGACCAAATTACACCCAATGAGAAATTGGGTTATGTCCCATCATCATCTCCAAATGATTTAGGACAATCATCTTGAATTTATTTTTATTTTCTTTGGGTTTGAGTTCAACGTGACCTATCAGGCTATTTTGACTTAAGTGGTTTAATTAGCCTAATCTAGGTCTAGATGCACTCAAATATCTTTGTAATTGTGATCAAACATGTTTATTTGATCATTTGTAATATTTTTGATGATTTAATTTGGTCAAATTTTAGTGGGTTGACTTTTGACCAAGTGGGTCCACTTAAGTCAAACCTAGGTTGACTAGAGTTGACTTTAGGTTTTATTCTGAACTTCCATTTTATTTAATTGATTTACTTGATTTGATTCATGTTGGGTGCTTGAGTTGATCCTACCTAAGCCAAATAAGTTAGATCCAACCCAAGGTGAATTCCCTAAGTCACTAAGCATAGTGCCTTAAGCATTGAATTAGGAAAATCTTATTTGAGATTAGGATCTCCTAATTTCTAAATTAACCTCATCCAAAAATTAGGTCAATTAGGATGGTTCCTCTCTCCATCTTTGGTAAATGATCATTGTCTCCAAGTATCGATAGTGGATTTGTACTTTATGTAAGTCCAAGACTATCTTTCTTCTCCGTTGGCGCTTAGTTTGTTTTATCCTTAAGCTAAGCTAGCCAACATCCTTTAGGTTTTAGGACCTCACTCCGTATAGGTCTTAAAACCCATATTGGGTTCCCCAATAGGTGAAAATAAAAATTTAAAGAAAAATAAATAACTAAAGACTTCCTTCTTACCATTTCTATGGTAATGTAAGGTTCATTCCAAAAAATAAAGAAAACTAAATCCTTTATGAAAACATCAATTTCCAAAAAACACTTTTTCAAAATGCACATAATAAAATGTTTGCACAAAAATTTTCCTAAATTACCCTCATCTAATAATCTTCATGATTGTTATAGGTTGGATCATTCAAAAATTAAAATCAACAATCATATTTTCCAAAAATACAAATGAACATCTTCACTCAATTCATTTTGATGAAGATTTCATTTTTGAAAATAAAATCCATAATCATCTTTAAAAAAATCACAAATTAACTTCTCCATTCAAGTTGTTGAATGAGGATTTCATTTTCAAAAATAAAATCCAACAATCATATTTTTCAAAAGCACAAATGAACATCTTCACTCAATTTATTTTTAATGGAGATTTCATTTTCAAAAATAAAATCCAACAATCATATTTTCCAAAAGCACAAATGAACATCTTCACTAAATTTATTTTGAATGAATGTTTCATTTTCAACAAAAACAAAACCAACAATCATTTTTCAAAAATTAAGATCAACAATCATGATCTCCATTCAACTTGTTGGATGAAGATTTCATTTTCAACAAAAATAAAAACAATCATCATTTTCAAAGTCAAAATCAACAAACATTTTCAAAAATCAAAATCAACAATTATATTTTCAAAAAGAACAAATGAACATCCTCATTCAATTTACTGAATGAATATTTCATTTTCAAAACAAAATCAATAACCATCTTTTCAAAAATTCAAAACAACATTTGTATCTTTCATTTAGCAAACCCAAATTTTCTAAGTGAAGATTCACTTTGCAAAATCAAAATAACAAAAATTCAAATAACATTGGATCTTTTATTTAGCATACCCAAAATTTGCTAAGTGAAGATCCACTTTTCAAAATCAAAATCACAAAATGAAACACATTTGGATCTTTCATTTAGCATACTCAAATTTGCTAAGTGAAGATCCACTTTTCAAAATCAAAATAAAAAATTCAAACAACATTTTGATCTTCTACTTAGCATACTCAAATTTTAAGTGTGAAGATTCACTTTTCAAAATCAAAATACAAAAACATGAAACATAGTTGGATTCCCTTCACATACCTAAATTTGCTAAGAATCCTCTTCTCAAAATCACAAAAACATGAAACACATTTGGATTTCCTATTTAGCATACCAAAATTGCTAAGTAGAAACCCTCTTTTCAAAATCAAAAGAACAAAATCAATCACATTTGGACCCCTTTAGCATACTAAAATTTGCTAAGAATCCCCTTTTTAAAAATCATCAAAAAAAATAAACACTTGGATTTCCTTAGCATACCTAAATTTGCTAAGAATCCTCTTTTCAAATTCATCAAAACACAAAACACATGGATCCATTACTTAGCATACCTAAATTTGCTAAGTAGAGATCCTCTTTTCAAATATAACAAAACACTTGGATTCTTCATTTAGCATACTCAAATTTTCTAAGTAAAGATTTTATTTTAAACATGATTCACAAACAAGCAAGAAAAGAAGAAAATTATTTTCAAACACCTCACCTAGCATACTTAAATTTGCTAAGTGAGTAAATTCCAAAATCACAAATAAATCAAATCAATTGAACCTTTACTTTAACATACTCAAATTTATTAAATGAAGGGCCATCAACCTAAAAAAATTAAATTAAAATATGAACCTATGGAAGCATCAATCCCTTTAAAAATATCTGAACCCATTTTCAACATACGCAAATTTGTTGAAAATGGATTCTACATTCAAAAATCTCTTTTCCAATCAATCCCAAAATCTCTCTTCCAAATTCATTTGAGCCCTACTTAACACTTTCAAGTTGTTAAGTGTGGGTTCAAGTTCAAATTTTAAATTTAAAAAATAAACAAAGCAGAAATATGATTCAGACTTGTTTTCAACATTGCAGACTTTCAGTTAGTTTTCAGCCAATTTCAGTTCAATTAGCTTACTCACCAATGGCAATATAAAGATATGTCTTCACATTTTCTCTTGGGATGGATTTGGCCTTAGATCCGGCCAGCCTCCCATGACCTGACTATGCCCACCTCATCCACTTTGTGAGGCTTTGAGGGTGCTCAGATTACATGTGAGGGGACCACCCTCACCACAATCAGCAGGAGGATGGTGACCGGGTAGGAGCTGGTCATCCGAGTTGAGTTTCCATCTGGTTATGAGATTCCCTCACTGAGGAGGAAGGATGTGGTGGTTCCCACAACAATAGCAGTGCTAGCACCAGTGCACCCCGTTGTTCCCCTTGTTGCCCCAGTTAGGGCTAGCACCCACTCCTTGGCATCTTCCAATGGGAAGGCTCCCCTGATTCCAAGGATTGTCTTCTACAAATTGCCTCTAGTTCTACCGCTGACCTGTGACTTAGATCAAACAAGAACCGCATGATCAAGCTGTATCACACTCGTATAGCGAGAAAGTTGGAGGCCATTTCTCAGGCTGTAGTGGAGGAGTCACCCAAGGTAGTGCCTCCTGTCATTACGGAAGATAGGTTTCACCCCCTCTCTGGTTCTGATAGAGAGGATGTTAGGAGGATTTCAGCTTCACCTCCATTCATTTTTTCGTGCTATCGAGAGGAGGAGGTCACGCCTCAATTCTTCATCGAGTTGGTGGAGCCTACGGATGATGAGTCAATTGATTTGGTGGGCATCCCTCAGGGTGATCGAGGAGAGGGCTAGAGAGCCCGTACATTAGTTCATGTTACTAACTGGGAGTAGCGGAGGTACAACCAATAGTCATTGACCTTCTCACTTGTAGACTTTCCAGATCAGTGCCCTACCCGCGTCAATCATACTGACAATATCTTACTCATGGGGACTACCCATCATAAGAGAGGAACTCCTATTCAAAGAGAGTCGGTCTCCATCACACCGCTCTACCCCCCGCCCACCATCTCCTGTACATGTTCCAGCATCTACTATTCCACCAAAGGCCATGAAGGCCACATCCATGGTGAAAATAACCCCACTGGTGATCTAGCTATGGCCAACAGATCCTATTCCATCTACACTGCCTACTGTGGTGAGGCTAAGCTCTCCTGCTCGACCTTCTACCCCAATTTTGGTGAGGAAGGACTGGCGACCTCGGAGTATCATAGTCATCCCATCACCACCACCACCACCACCACCTTAGCAGGCTATGGAGATTGCAACATTGAAGGAGGAGGAGATAGTTCAGTTGCCCCCATAGCCGTAGATCCTCCTAGGAGTACTACTCCATCCAAATCCAATAATAACTAAGATCATCTTTCTTCTAGCATTGCCTCATGGGTTAGCTCAATAAGTAGTAGAGATGCATATCTCTGCTCATGATAATGATCTACTCGATCTGATCCGTCGTTTTAGGACCATCCCTGATGATGACATTGTGGCATAGTATCTAGTGGAGAAGAAGGAAATCTTAGGATATGCCTGGTCTGATTTAGAGGATGAAAAGGTCAATTTTGATCATAATGAGGATTTTCTATTAGAGTATTTAGCGGGAGTTCACATGGTAGACACCAGGGGTTCTTTTCTACGTGATCAGCAGACTTTAGAAGGTGATGTAGCCGAGTAGGAAGATACAGCTCATTCGATCGAACACCTTCATCAGCAATTAAAGAAAAAGGATGAATAAATAGATAGGATGGAGAAGCAGCTCAAGGATTTGCTAGTAGCAGTCTTGGCACTTCAAAACCAAGCCCCGACAGTTCATCCTACTCTAACAGAGACTAGTCAGCTAGAGTTAGTGCATGGTTTGGATCCAGCCAAGACTTTATCTCCAATAGAGCAGAGCATCACCAGTTTGTATAGGAAGGTAGATACCTCTAAATAGAAAAAGGACATCAAAACCATGGTTGAGAAGTAGGTGAGAAAAGCGTTGGCTTAAGCCCAAGGAGGATCATTGGTTCTAAAGGGTAGACCCTACCCAGGGGAATTCGATGCCATCCAGTATCCTAAGGGTTTTGTACCACCTTCCTTCAAAAGCTTTGTTGGCAGCGGAAACCCACGACAGCACATAGCATATTTCAGGGCCAGTTATTGTAACACTGATGATAGTGATGCTCTTCTATTCTGACTTTTTATCAGTAGCTTAGCAGACATAGCCTTCGATTGGTACATTGAACTCCCCAACAGTTCAGCAAAGTATTTTGCTGAGTTGGAGCAACTCTTCATTAAGAGGTTTGCTGGAGCTCAGGAAAGGGTGACTGTAGGCGATCTCGTTGTGGCTCAACAACACCATGGTGAGTTCCTTATTGATTATTATTTTAGATGGCATAATTTGAGTATGAAATTTGAGCAACTATCTGAACAACATGCCATTGAGATTCTACTTAATAATATCCATGGCCTGATTGCCTTCATGCTTAAAGGTTCCACCATCAAAACATTTGAGAAGCTAATAAGTAAGGTGGCTAGCTTATAAGGAGAAGCCAAACAATTGCCTTTTCTGGATCAATCAACAAAGTGAAGCCACAGAAAGCTTATGAGATGAAATTAGGGGCAGTGACAGCAGTAGATAAGGGGAAACAGCTAGCCAGAGAGTAGTATGAGAGACCTCGTGTTCCAAAGCCGTCACTTCCTCCTCCTTTACCACCACTGAGGCTATCCTACCGGCCACCACACAGCCTCCAAGGCATGCACCGACTCCTCCGCAGCCATATCCATAGTTGTAGCGATACACATACCCATCGCCAGAGAGCTATGGTCCACCTACTCTTATGGACAAATTAAACAAACCATATTTATTTAAGAGGGAGGTAATCGGAAAAATATTTAAGAATCTCTTAAAGAAACCTGATTTCCAACCTAGAAGGCTAGAGGAAGTGGGCAAGAGCAATGATCCTAACTTTTGCCCCTACCACAGTATGCTAGGTCATGTTTTGGAGGATTGCTTTACATTCAAGGAATGGCTTGAGCATAGCTTCAAGACAAGTGCTATAGTTATCCTGAAGGAATACCTTATCAAACAACCATCCAATTCCATTAGGGTAATCCTTGGGGATACCTGCGATCCTTCCAAAACCAAAGAAGGTTATATTCCTTATCTTGAACCTCTAGGAAAATTGTTTCCAAAATCAAGAAACTTTCCTTGCAGATGCTTGAGGTAGCTAAACCTCCAACATCATGGAAGGTTTGCAAGTTTTCCAAGACAACTTAAGGTAGGTAGTATCTTAGTAGCAGCAGCCTAGGCCAAACCAGGATAGCCAAGTAGTGTAACCATCGACTGAGTCTAGCCTCTAGTCCACCGTTACAGCTGCTACATCAACAAGCACCTCTACTTCAGCTAGCTCTTCTCTAGTAGACATCTTGTATTGGAGGATGAGGGCATCAAATCCCTCACCCTACTTACTTGACTTCTACTATGTACCTCCTTCAAAACCTAGGAAACTAAAGAGTAAAGCTAGTTTGAATTATATCTGTGTCACTTCTGATGGGTTGCCTAACTCTATTCTTATTAAAAACTCTTCAAGTATAAACAATAATTATAACAATGATCTTCCTCTTTCTGATTCAAAGTTGAATTTTCCTTCTCTGAATACTACATGTTTGCCTCTTGAGATAGACTTGGAATCATCCGATTCTGAGAGTCCCATAGGAGAAGCTATATGTGAGCCTAATGAGCAGGTAGAACCTTGCACTAATTTGCCACAAGTGATCACCGAAGTCAACCTCCGTAGTGACAAGGTTCTACCTCTCAGGGCAGTACCTCAAGATAAAGGAAAACAAGTCATTGGTTCAAATGATTGAGAAGCTGCTCCATAGGATGCTCCACTTTTGAATATGCTTGTGGAGGACCAGCCCAGAGTGGATTACAATGTCCTTTCTCACCTAAGAAAGCTGTCATCTAAGCTAAGCATATATGACGCCCTTGTCTTATCCAAAGAAATGAGGGAGTCATTAATCAAGGCTCTTCTTGATCCTAAAATATGCTTAGCTCAACTGACCGCTATTGGAGAGGAGGCACATTATTCCAAAAAAAGTTTAAGGAGTCACTTTCACAGATGAAGACCTTCTTCTAGAGGACATGGAGCACAACACCCCCTACATTACAAAGGGACATGGGTATTCTCTCAGGATTCTGATCCGTGTGCATCGATGAACATTATGAGTCTAAAGACCCTTGGCTATTTGAGGATCGACATCACCACACTCCAAGGAGATCGGATAATATTGAGAGGATTCAATGAACAAGGCGAGAGGGCTTTAGGTTCCATAGTGTTACCTTTGGAGATAGGTGAATGGAAGACTGAAGCCAAATTTTACATAATAGATTCAAATGTTTCATTCACTGCTTTGCTCGGTAGGCCTTGGATACATAAGAACAAGATGATTCCATCCTCCTTTCATCTGTGCATCAAGTTTCAAAAGGATGGGATCAAGTATTGTGTCAAAGGTTATGAAAAGCCATTTTTATTCAGGGAGGTTGAGATATATGAATATGCGGCCTATTATCTTCCTCAAAATACATTTTCTTATGAACTTGGTCAAAATTCAAATGCAAAAGAAAAATAAGTAAAAGAAAAAGAAAAAGAGAAAAAAAGAGAAAAGAAAAATGAAAGTTCAAGTGAACGAGAAAAGGACATTGAGGAAGAAGTAGAGCCGCATATCACATTTCACTCACAATTCATTCCATCATATGGACATATGGGTAGGATGACTCAACCTCCACCGCGAGGTAGGCAGAAATGAGGCGTCCAGAGGTGGAAGACCCCGTGGCACCCAATAGGATTATGTTCCATTTCATAGGAGTACCCTTACTATTCACATAGACTTGGAATCCAGCTTAGAGGATGAGTCTCATATGATTAATATACCAGCTAACCCCTCTTAGTGGGTTTCATTGGAGGTGACCCTCGAGCCAGACAGTGATGAAGACCAGGCCTCTAGATAAAGCACGAATGTATTTGAATTATATTTATGTGAAATTATCAGATAATAGTTTGGAACCTTAGCTCTAACCTCACTTTCATCTCAAAAAGTTGAAGGTTTAGTAGTTAAGGAAGTCCCTAAGTCTTCTATTGATTTGAAGTCAAAGAGATTTATATTGGGATCATCATCTTCAAGTCCTGAAGTTGATGTAGAACTTGAGGATAATTCATATAAAGAATTAATGAAATTGCCTTTTGATTGGTACTCACCTTGTGTTCTTAATCTTGCAAAGAAGGGTTTGATTCCTTATACGTGGTCTAAGCATAGGTCAGGGTACTTTGAAAAGTTGTGGAACAACCAAGGTAGTGAAGCATAATCAAGATCAGGACTAGGATTCGGTACAGTGGAACTTTGATGATGACAACTACTGCTTAGTTGTTACCAATCATCTGGAACCTGATAGGTTCTTCTCCAACCATACCAACTCTTATGAGGAAGTATGTTTAGAAATTTTAGATGATCTCCAAATCAAAGATGCATCACCAGAATTTGAAGAGGAGATCCATTCAATAATTGACAAGATTAAAAAAATCAACCTCAGGACAGAAGAAAATTCATGCCTGCGTACATCAGTTTGTTACTGAATGAAGATGAAACCAATGACTTAGTTAGCTATTGATTGAGTTTAAAGACTGCTTTGTATGGTGTTATGAAGAGATGCCCAGATTATCTTCTGACGTAGCAGTCTAGAAACTAGCAATAGACCTTAACACTAACCCTATCAAGCAAGCTCCTAGACGCATGCGATTAGAAATCGAACAACAGGTAATTTTGAAGTTAAGAAACTGATCGATGCTGGTTTTATCAGGGAAGAGAAAAACCCTACCTAGTTATCCATTGTCATACTAGTTAAGAAGAAGAATGGCCAAATTCACATATGCATTGACTTCAGGGACTTAAACAAGGCATGCCCTAAGAATGAGTTTCCTCTTCCTATACCAGAATTAATGGTGGACATCGCCTCATCTCATGTAGTATTCTCTTTCATGGATGGGTCAACTGGCTACAACCAAATCAAGATGGCCCTCGAGGATGAAAGAAATACTACTTTTCGAACCTCGATCAAAATTTATTGTTATAAGGTCATGCCTTTCAGCCTTAAAAATGCTGGTGCTACATACCAATGGGCCATGACTTAGATCTTCAATGAACTCAATCATCATCAGTTGACTGCTATGTTGATGATTTAATAGTCAAAAGTAAGGGAAAAGAAGGCCATCTATTTAACTTGAGAGTAGTTTTTGAGTAGTTAAGACAATGCAATCTTAAAATGAACCCCCTGAAGTGTGCATTCAGAGTAGCCGTGGAAGTTCCTTGGTTTTGTTGTCCAACGGCAGGGAATAGAAATAGATTCAGAGAAGATCAAAGCTATCTTAGAAATGATATCCCCTAAAAGTTTAACTTAACTCAAATATTTCCAAGGGTGGTTGGCACATCTAAGATGCTTTAGGTCCAACCAATTGAGGAGATGCAATCCATTTTCAGCACTTGTCAAAAAGGATGCCAAGTTCAAGTAGGATGATAACTAACATGCAAAGATATCAAGCAAGATTTTGGTAAAGCCGTTCTAGCAGCCCTATTCTGCAACCATTGATCCTCTACATGGATGATGACTCCCTTAACACTTTGTTGGCCAAGCCAATGACAAAGGGAAGGAGAACACTGTCTACTACCTCAGCTGTTGCCTGATCCCTGCTGAAACAAACTACCCACTTATTGAGAAACATTACCTAGTTTTAATCTTTGCATCCCAAAAGCTACGACATTATATGCTTTCTTATAATGTGAACTTGATTTCAAGAATCAATCCACTATAGTATCTCATGACACAATAACGCTATCCGAACATTTGGCATATTGGTCCATGATTCTCTTGCAGTTTGATATCACATTTCCGTGCAGTGAAAGGACAAACATTAAAGGATTTCTTTGCAGCACACCTGCTTCGTGCTGATTCTTTGCTTAGTGATGATCTCCCTGATGAACAAATCATAAACTTAGGGGAGGTCGACAACCACCGTTAGGAGATGTATTTTGATGGTGCGACTTCCTATCATAAAGGAGAAGCACCACGATCTACTCTTCTAGGAAAGGCTGGGGTGTGAGTAGTTCTCTTAACTCCAGACTATGATATGATGAGATTCTCATACTATCTATGCAATCCATGCACCAACAACAAAGCTGAGTATGAGGCTTTGATTGCTGGTCTAGAGTTAGCCATCACAGTGTGTTAAAAGTATCAATATCTATGGGGACTCTCAATTGTTCGTCAACCAGATTATTGGATCCTACAAAGTTCTCAAACCCAAGCTTCATCATTATCATAAGTATACCATGAAGTTGTTGTCCTAGTTCCTTAAGGTCACCATCTACAAGGTCCCTTGAGGAGAGAACGCAGTAGCGGATGCTTTGGCCAAACTTTCTAAAGAATTGGCATGTCCAGCAAATAAGTCCATTTTAATAAAGGGTCCAAAATAGACAAGTCCTATCTCTTATTGATGCTGAACTCATCGAAAGACTTTCTCTTGAAGGGGAGGTTGCCATTGCCAAAAGGATGAGTAATTGGATTGAGGCAGCTGTCCATAGATTATTTGAACATCGGTAACTACCTCAAGAGAAGTCACAAGCCCATCAGGTGAAGTAGAGAGCTCTCTCATATGCTCTCGTGGATGGCACCTTGTAACAACAGTCTTTCGATCAAATGTGATTACATTATTTAGAAAAACATGAAGCCCGTAGGATTATGATCGAGGTACATTTAGGTCTATGTGGAGCACATCAATCTAGTCCAAAGATGAAAGCAAAGATCAAAAGACTAGGATACTACTAGCCTTCAATGATTATATACTGTGTGAACATGGCTAGGAGATGCCATTAGTGTCAGGTACATGGTGTGGTCCTACATCAAACACCCAACATTCTACATCCTACTTTCTCTCATG
This sequence comes from Cymbidium sinense, assembly GCA_021442155.1. NCBI lineage: Eukaryota > Viridiplantae > Streptophyta > Magnoliopsida > Asparagales > Orchidaceae > Cymbidium > Cymbidium sinense. The sequence goes on along the minus strand of CM038228.1, from coordinate 909,495 downwards.
GCCATTTGAGTGTTTGGGTACCGACATTATAGGTCTGATTGATCCTCCTTCTTCCAAGGGTCACCAGTTCATTCTAGCTGCCACCAACTACTTCTCCAAGTGGGTGGAAGCAATCCCACTCAAAGAGGTCACAGCTCATCATGTGCTTCAGTTTTTCAAGAACCATATCATATATAGGTTTGGGATGCCTCGACAAATTATATCCGATAATGGTACTGCATTCAAAAGCACCAAGATCAATGGCTTCACCAGAAGACACGGTATATATTAGAGATATTCCACCATCTACTACCCCAGGAAAAATGTCCTAGCAGAAGCATTCAACAAAACTCTCATCTAGATATTAAACAAGACATTTGATGATAACAAGTGATAGTGGCATGAGAAGTTGGTTAAAGCCTTGTGGGCCTACCGCACCATATATAGAATTCCAACTCATTCTACCTCATTCTCCTTTGTGTATGGGTCCTAAGTTGTTCTACCTTTAGAAGTTCAACTACCATCACTGAGGATAGCATTGAGTAGCAAAATCCCTATAGAACAGAATGCAAAGTTGCAGTTAGAAGAGCTCAAAGATTTTGAGGAGAAACGCCTACGGGCATGCCAGAACCTCGAGTTGTACAAAGCCAAAATGATTCAAGCTCAGAATAAGCTGGTCTGCCCTAGGTCTTTTCAAGTAGGAGAATTTGTATTAGTCCTAAAGAGACCAATTTTTGCCCATCAAAAGGTGGGAGGCAAGTTTAAACCCACTTAGGAAGGCCCCTGGGTCATAGAGAAAGCCTACCAAGGAGGATCTTATCAGCTTATTGATTGTAAAGGGGGACACCTGATGCTTCCAATTAGTGGGCTCTATTTGAAGAAATATAACCCATAAAAATATATTTGAAAATAATTATCATTAAAAAAATAAAATTTCATTCCAATTCTTCAAACTCTTCTCCTCATTCAAAGTGTTATCTGCTTATTTTGCGAATCTGTCATGACGTGTTTATGGTAGGTATATGAGAACCCAAGAGGCATCCTATTTTGACTAGCACTGCTAAGTTAGGTGTAAGAGAACCCAAGAAATATCCTTTCTTAGTGGGAATCCCAACTGTCATTCATGGCACCATTTCATCAAATTCCCCAAGCGTGTTTAGGATAGGTGTGAGATAACACAAAAGGTGTCATATTCCCGTTAACATAAGCACAAGAACAAACACATATCTTTTTTCTCAAGCTATTTTGATGTGAGAGCAATCCCCCCTATGGTACTTACTTATTAGTCGCTAGCTGCTACCCTGTTTCACCCCAGTGGTCACTTGTTTGGAAGATGTGAGTCCCCATGCTTTCTTCCTAACTTGACCATTGCAAACCGATGAGCACCTTATTAGCTTGGTAGGCTTCACTACGTAGCCAGTAAGCTATCTCATGTTGACTTTGTTTAAGAAGATGTGAGTCCCTATACTTTCTTCTTGAACTAGCCATCATGTACTGACTAAGTTGAGTATATTTGAGGCTCAGGATAAGTCCCCCAGAGGCTCCTTTCCTCTAGACTACTTCTGAGTTGATATAAGTCCCCATGGTTCACTAAGTCACCCTATTGACACCGCCGAGCCAAAGATAGACTATCCCAGCAATCAGTTCCATAATAGGAGCATGTGAGTCCTTGAGCATTCTTCCTAGGCTGATTGTTGCAAACCGATGGGCACCTTAGGTTGGTTGATGTTCATTATGCTGACAGCGACTCACCCGGTGGATATACCACTCTTGGCAGATATGAGTCCCCATTCTTTCTCATCTTCTTTAGGGTTTTGGATAAAGTCCTTAGTGGCCCCATCCCCTACGGGAACTCTACTTAGATCACGTCCTTGGCGACCCCATTTAAACACTACTCGGGTTACCTTTGGATTGGATAGTCCCCCTTTCCTAGTAGCCACCTGGTTGGAGAATCCGTTCAGATGCACAAATTCTCCCTCAGTTTAGTAAATCTGAGATAGGTCTAGGATGATATAAGTTCATTCTCAATATGACCCCTCACAAACTAGCAGGGTCCATGATAAACAAATAAACAAAACAAATAATTAATTCTCTCATGGATTAGGAATTCAAGCCCCCAAAGAGCCCCTTCTCTCAAGCAGGCATCCTATCTTTAGGATAGTGTTAGTAGAACTCCTTATAGGAATTGCCTGACTACCTAAGTTGAGATAAGTCCTCAGGTTAGCACTCTCTTCGTAGTAACCCTTAGGTCACGTTCTATCTATTTGGCATAAATAGGTTACCCCAGCGGTCATTTCGCTTTGGCAGATGTAAGTCTACTCGTATTCTTTCAAGCATGACTATTGCAAATCGACGGGTATCCCTAGGTTGAGTCAACATGTTAACTTGTTAATGTGTCAGTCCAGTGGTCTTTTTGTAGTGGAATATATGAATCCTTGAGCTTTCTTCCCTGAATTAACCATTGTAAACCAAAAGGCACCCCTTTGGTTCGATAGTTCTCCCCTCGGTCGGGAAGCTACTCTTTATGGATAGGTGAATCTGTGTTATATCAAGGCCCACAGCCCCTACTCAGTGCAGTCCATCACAAATAGATGGGATTCATCAAAATAATTAAAAAACAAAACTAATCTTGACTATCTTTGAGCTGATTTAAGTCTCTAAGCGGCATTCAGTCAATAGTCATCCCTAGGTCAGGTTCAATTTATTATCCAAAGCAACTGATCACCCCAATGGTTCCCTATTTTGGAAGATGTGAGTCCCTACACTTTCTTCTTAAAATTTGGCCATTACAAACCAAAAGACAATCCCTTTAGTTAGTTGGTCCTACTATGTGGTTAGTAGACTACCCCTTTGGATTGATAAATTTGAGCTAGATCAAGGCTGACATAGCCCCTACTCAGTGCAGTCCATCACAAACCAACAGGGTTCATCTCAAAATCCAAAATTTAAAATAACATAAAATAAATCCAATCAATCTCCCCATAGTCGAGCCAAACCAAATAATAAAAATAAACCAAATCAATCAAATAAATTAAATCAGTCCGCTTCTCCTCAGTGAGATGCAAATATTTCTAGTTCCCCCAGCAAATCTAAAATTCTAATCCCTTAGCGGATTTCATAACCTCTCCTCCCTAGTGGATAACTTGAACTTGCTCCCCCAGTGGAGAGTTCTCTTTTCTATCCCTAGTAGAGTCAAAACAAACAAAACTAAATAATCAAACAAATTAAATTAATTTCTCCCCAGTGAGACTCAAATCAAATCAAACCTTTCATCCCCATGTGGATGACTTGAACCTGTTTCCCTAGTGGAAGTTTCACATACTCTATCTCTAGTGGATTCCTCCTTCACTCTCTTATGTCTTTGACATGAGTGGAGTCACATTGCACTAAGCTATTGATTCCTTGTACACCTTAGGTTGGGAGTAGATCATTTCTAGTGCTTGTGATCGCTCGGTTTGATCATCTCAACATTAATATGTATATGTCACCAATCACACCTATTGTTTGTTGACCTCATTTTTAGAATGAGCTCTCAATCCCTCCATATTAAACATATGACTCCTCTTAGACACTAAGAATTGCTTAGTCTTAAGACACTTCTAGTGATTAGGTGAATACTTAACCTAACCCAAGAGACTTAGAAGAGTTAGCCATAGGAATAGGTTATGCCTTAGGGGTGTTAGGAAAATTTGCCCACCCTATAGCTTGAACTAAATCCTCACTTCCTTCTTTCAAGTAAAACTCCAAATTCAAATCAACCTCAAACTCAAATCAACTTTAACTCCAAAAATAAACCTTAAATCAATTCCAATGGATTTTCTCAAATCATGAATCAATTCCAAATGATTGAAACCCATGATTGATTTCCAAATCTAAAATCTTTCTTAAGTCACTTTGATTCCATTTTATGGACTTAGTTCAAATCAAATCCAAATCAATTCAAATTCAAGAGATTTTCTCATAACCCATTTATATTCTCATTTATATTCACAAATATAAATGAAATATAAATTCAAATAACAAAAACTAAATCCAAAAATGAATTCCAAATCAAAAATCTTTCCTAAGCCCTTTGATTCCATCTTATGGACTTAGCTCAAATAAAATCCAAATCAATTCAAATTCAAGAAATTTTCTCATAACCCATTTATATTCTCATTTATATTCACAAATATAAATGAAATATAATTTAAATATTCAAAACTAAATTCAAAACTCAAATCCAAATTCAACCAAAATTTAACCTAAGCCTTTCAAGTCAAATTCTTGAACTTAGCTAAATCAAACTCAAATCAAGCCAAACCCTTGATTTTTCTTCATGATTCAATCAATCCTTCAATCATGAAACCAAATATAAACACAAACTTCAATCATCAAACCAAAACTAAATTCAAAACTCAAATCCAAATTCAACCAAAATTTAACCTAAGCCTTTCAAGTCAAATTCTTGAACTTAGCCAAATCAAACTCAAATCAAGCCAAACCTTTAATTTTTCTTCATGATTCAATCAATCCTTCAATCGTGAAACCAAATATAAACATAAAATTCAATCATCAAACCAAAACTAAATTTAAAACTCAAACCCAAGTCAAACTCATGTTCACCCTTTGAACTTAAAATTGTCAAGTGAATCAAAACCCATTTGACTCCAAATCAATTGAAAATGGATTTATATTTCAATCATAAGTCCATATGTGAGTTCAACCAAACTTGAATCAAGACTTGATCAAGTCAATTGACCCACTTAGGCTCACTTGACCCAAAGTGACCTAAAGTACCTTTTTGAACCAAATTCTAATCCTACCCGAATTAGGTTGAACTAAGCCCACCAAAGCCTCACATTATGAGCAACAATCATCATGAGATGATCAATCACTCAAATTGGGTCAAACCAAGACAAACCTAAGGGTTGACCAATTCAACACTTAGCCAAAATGAAACTTAAACTAGCCAAAATCTACTGTAGGACAAGTTGATTGAAACCATTGATCAAAACCAATTCATGATCAATGCTTGAACCAAGCCATCATTTGTGCCTAACCTAACCCAATTAGCCACTTGACCCAAGTTGGCCTAACTTGACCTAAAAAATCAAAATATGTCAAATATTAATCTAAGATAAATTGATTACAACTAATGGGTCAAATTCATTCTAGACCGCTATTGAACTTGACCAAAGCTTCAATTGGCCAACTAGACCCAACCTAGCCCAATTGACCATAAACCCAACTAACCTAAATGATCAAATTGAGCCAAAATCAAATCAAACTAAAATTGATTGAAGCCAAAGCTTGCAACTTATTCCAAATGACTAACCAAACCTAAACCAACCCATGACCTAACCCAATTAGGTCAAATGGGACAAATTGGTCAACTTGACCCATTTGACCTAAATGAAATCAAATGAACCAAAACCAAATATAAACCAAATTGAACCAATCCAATGATGCCAACACATTTCAAATAGTCATATGAACTTGATCCAACCCTTGGTTTGACCTAATTTGACCAATTGGTCAACTTGACCCAAGTTGACCCATTTTGACCAAAATGGGTCAACATGAGCCAAATGAGATCAACTTGTCTCCAAATTCTTTAAAATTTGGACCAACCCAATTTCAAACTATTTTAAATCTGCCTAAAGTGAAATCAAAGCCAAATGACCATTTTACCTTTAGGTCGAGGGGTAACCTATGGCCAATTCCACTTGGAATTTGGTCATATCCTTTTCATGGCCACTTGACACCCTCTTAGTTGACCAAGTGGACACTAGTGAGTGTCATGCACATAACCCAATGGGTTTGGTTTAGCCAAACCCAATCCAATGCCAAAACTAACCCTCCACTTGGAAATTCTCCACATGGGATCACTCTTTGACTCATTTTAAGCATATGAGAACTTCACCACTCCACTCCACCTGACAAACTAAATCACATGGCATCCAAAATGGCCTAACCAACTCAATTAGCCTGATCAATTTGATCAAAATGGAAAAACCAAGCTTAACTATCTGATCCTTCTATGGGGAGATATACTCCAACTAATTTCACTTGAATTGCATTCACTTGCATTCGATTGAGTGATAGAAAGCCAGAGCAAGCATTCCCAAGCTCCTCCAAGCTTCCTCAAGCTAATTTGAATTCCCCATTCTTGATTTCTTCAAGAAAAAAATAGGGGAGCTCAAGCAAAATTCAAACTCATCCATCACTCAATTTTAGTCCAATTCCTCTTATAAGCATCCTCAGAGGACCTAATAGAGTTGATCCAAAGCTTCTTCCAAGCCTCTAAGGCAAAGGAGGTGGGAGCTAGTCCAAAGCTGCAAGACTAGGAGGAGGACTTTGGCCAATTGAAGGATACACACAACCTCAAGCCCTCAAATCCTCAACAGAGCTTCGTCTCCACTAGACGAAGCTACCTCAATGGTTGGGAGCATCGGTGATAGCCTCCGGCGAGGTATGGATCAAAACCGAGCCTAGGATTAGATTTCTTTGGTCCTTTGTGAAAGAAAGTGTCATCCCATTGCAAATTTGTTGATGTTTTGTAATTTTGATGGATGGAATGAAGCTCAATCAAGTTTCATGAAGAATTGCTTGTTTCTCGTGAATTTAGATGGAATCCCACATATTTCGAAGTTTAATTATGTCCAAGGGAGAAATCGCTGATGGAAATGGATGATTTTGACTACTTAAATAACACACATGGAAATTGCACACCATGTCAGCGGTCCACATGACGCCGATAGGATGAACTATATAATTAGAGATTTAATTAAGTTTTAATCACATAAACTTCAAAATTATATAACTAAATGTAAAAAATAAAAAAAAGTACAAACTCGAATGCATTTTGAAGATATTTCAAAGGGGAATAATATAAAATTAAGTTTAATTGATTTAGAATAATAAATTTTCTATAATTTGGGTTTTATTAGGAATGTAATTATGTTAATTACTCCCTAATTATTCCGTTGATTAATTCTAAACTTTCTAGGGATTAATGGGATGACCTCTACCTCTGATGAGTTTCTTGGAATTTATTAATGGTTTGATTAGGGTAATTGCTTGATTCACTCTTAATTACCATATTAATTAATTAAATGATTAATTAACCTATTAAATAGTGATAAATCCATTAATTAAGTTTGTTAATTATCTTGGAATAGTGAATGGACTTAGGGAATGAGATTAAGAGTCCTCTCCCAAGTCTTTTCCCCTAAGTTTATTTCTTTTGATAAAAATCTAATTAAGGTGCAAATGAATTAAATAGTTAAATCACTTAATTAAATGGCTTAATTAATCAAAATTTTAAAATCAAATCAATTTGAACTTAATAATTTCCTTCTTGGGTAGATACTTCGGTGTTCAATAACTTAAGTAGCTTAAGGAAATCAAATCTAACCAATATGTGTTGGAAGGGCTATGAAAGTACTTAAATTAAACCTTTTAGCTTATTTAATCATTAATTGTGAGCCAAATGAATTAGGTCCCTTTCTTTCTTAGGTGCATTGCTGATTTAGATTCCTTATAGTTTTATGCCATACATTGGCTCAAAATTATTTGGTTAAATATGATAAAGTGGTGTAGGTAAGGGGTAATTAATGAACTTAATGTACACCTTAAACTAAGCAAAATATAAAATTAATCTAATGGTTCTAAAATTAAAATAAAATAACATACACATGTGGGAGATGGGTTAGGACCATCAAACCCTTTTCACATTCCTTAAATTCAAATCAAACTCAAAACAAAAATCAAAATTCCTTAAACCAAATTTGAGTCACTTTAAATAATCTTATTCCATAGGGTTGTCTTTAGGAATTAATTAGGGTGAGCGAAATTACATGCTTACATCACTTTATTTCTCTCATAGCATGCTAATTGTGTATGTCATATGAAAATTATGCATTTATGTCTTTTGAAAAATCAAATTAAAATGAAATGTTTCCTTTATGTCAAATTTCATGTTTTGGCTAAAGTAAGAATATGAATGGCTATTATCACTATTAAATCCAAAATTACTTTCAAAATATATAAGTAAGACACTACAAATGAAAGGTATGCTACTTATAATTATTTACAAGCTTGCATGTGAGTATAATATAAAGATGTGCATTATGTGGCTTTTCCTTCCCTTCTCTCTTAACATAGTTTTGAATAGGATTTGTAAAGTGTATAGTTCCTTTGAAAAAAAAACACTTGCTCAAATCCATTTCTATTAATTACTATGTTAGCATTTAAGAGGGACCTTCACATTTACATATATAAATTAAACAACCAAAAGCAAACAAACAAACATAAACCTTTTGCATGATTTTGCTTCCATGCATTTCTTTTCGTACATGCACATGTATTTAAAAAAAGTGGTATATTAGTCTGGACACCCTAGGGTTGCAATGCTTTAAGTAATCACAAGTAGGTCTTGTACCTTACACCCCTAGTGTAGAAAATAATGGTGCCATACTCACTTATATATTTCATACATTTAGATGTGCATATGAATAATAGATAGAAGAATTCCTCTTTTCTACTTAACAAAAATATGCATACATGAAACATTCCAAATTTCCTTAAGTAATACCTCCTAGCATTCATCATTAAGGTGTGCTAAACATTTCTATTTTCATGTATAGATATGCTTAGGACTCATCCATATGCATGGTACACATGTGGGAAAGAAATAAAGTGTTATGTGTTTTGTGATAGTATTCACTTTATTTAATATTAAAATGCTTTTCTATTTGAATAGGTTTGTTGAGAGTCCATCTAAACTTAAGATTAACTAAAACACATAATAAAACATTCACTAAACAAAAATCACTAATGAATCTACCTTAGAAATTACTTAAGGTCGGGAGGAAAGAGAAGTTCTCTTCTCTTTTCCTCGCTTTACAACACTTACTAATTAAGTGTAGGTTCATTCAAACTAAATCAAATCATGAAATAAAACTTAACCAAAATTGAACCACTTAAATGAAACCACCCTCTAAGTTGAGCCTTTCATACTTAGAAAATCTATGCCTTAAAGCCTAGCTAAGGCATACCACACAAGCCTTAAATGGCACACACATTAGGCTAAGTCACCATTTCTAGTCCTATGTTAGGACTGTGCATGGTTTGATATTTTATTTTATTTTATGATGTGATGTTTTAGTCTGGATGTTAGGGTGTATGTGCATAGACTAAATGGTAGGATGATCTTAGTCTAATCATTATCTTCCGCAAGGGATTGCGCTTAAGGGCACTGTAATAAAAATATAAATGCTTTTGTTGTACAGGTTGCTTATACCCCTAAGCATTATCCAAAATAGGCCAGGTGGACTTATTTACCCATGTGTGGGGTGCTAAGTCCAATACATGCTTGGGATGTGTGATTTGTTTAGCTAATCTTTATTTTATAGGTTTTAGTTAGATTTACTTTTTCCATTTTCATGTAATTTTGTAATTAGGATTTGGAATGAATGTTATGGGGATTAGGATAACCATTTATCATAAGATTATTTTTTATGTACCATGTGAAGCCTTGGAGCAAACCACATTCCAACTAATTCAAAAGGAAGAAAGAACCAAATAAAGAAAAAAGAATGAAGAATGAAGACCCCCATAACATGAATTCATTTATAATCCAGGTTATATAAGGGTAGAGCTAGACTATCAAATTTATTTTTGAATTTGTGTGAGAGAGCCCAACCACAAATGGCCTCTTATTCTTTTGCGCTAGCTTCATAAATTGATGGGTGTTTGTTTAGCTTGTGTATTAAGATGACATGTTTTCCTAGTTTCTTCCTTGCTTTGATGTATGGCTGATGATGATTAGGCTCTTAGGAAAATTAATTTTCTATCCAATTAATCAACTCAAAACTAAAAATTAACAACTCATAACCTCACTTAAATCTTAGGTTATAAAATCAAGATAAAAGAATTAGCAACTCCTTAGATGGATGTTGTATTTTTATTCTCACATCATGCATAAAAAGCATATTGTTTCACTTTTGATTTGAAGGACTTCCACCCATGCTAGGGAACTTGGCTTGACCTTTGAGAGCCATGGTGGAAACACACATCCTTTCTTATTGATTTTGGCCCATAATCCAATTTCTCATGCATTAGGAAAATGAATCCTATAAGCCTGTGTCAAATCAATAGTCCAAAAATGAAAATAAAACATAACAAAATTTGCATTAGATTTAAGTCAATAATCCTGCCTTGCATGATCTAGTCTCTAGAGAGTGTGTTTAAGGATTTAGTTTCTTTCTAAATAAGCAACAGCTTAGTTATCTTGGAAAAGCATATGACTTGCCTACATGCATTTAAAATTGTAGGAGGAGTTAGTTGGTAGCCATCCCTAGGCAGTTGTAAGTCCAAATAGTCAGGTGATTTATCCTCTCTTATGGAGGTAAACCAAATACCCATTTTCACCTTAGATTTAGGTTGTGCTTTAGCCCTTGCCAAAGCTCCCTAGATTTTAGGTTCAGAGGTTGCTACTTTCCTTTGTGGGCTACGAGCATAAATCCTCACCTCTTAGGCATTTCCACGATCTTATGTCATGCAATTATAAGCCCTAAATTTTTAACAAAAATTCACCTCGAACAAATAAATCATTTCAAATTCAAAAATATAAAGTCCAACTATAAGATAGTTTGGGATGCATACTAGGCTTTCTAGTATCATAAGCATCCTATACTTATCTTCCTTTAGCTTTGATAATAACTCTCTCCTCTTGATCAATCCCACTTGATCTTCTAAAAATAAACCAATTAATTTATAGTCCTATCTTTAAAATCTTTGGAGACAATAATCATTTACCATAATCGAGAGTATTCCTAAGGAATCCTATTCCTTAGAATGTAATTTACTATGGGGGCTTGCCTCTATAGGGAACTTAACGAACCTAGTTTAAAATAAACTCTACTTTACTTTTTAATATAAATCAGGGGAAAAAATCTATGGTACATACAAAGACCCATAGTCCTTCAAAGTCCTAATTCAAGTGATTAGGTCCATTGTAGGTGTGGGCTCAAAAAATTCACTATCGACTTCTCGATAATTTGAATGAAGAGAGTATGATTTGAGTTTCGGTGTAATTTTTAGAAGGCAGATGGAATAGTAGGCAAGAAATTACCCAGAGATTGCATCCTCATTTGGTGATGACTTTAGATCTGGTTCTAGGTTTCCTATAAGCGCAAGCACCTATAGTTAATTACCCCTCTCAAAAAGTGAGAGAGAACTTTCAATTAAGGCTAGTCATTAGATTGCTAAATGCATAGTGAATAGTAACAGCATATGGTGTTTTAGAGTTCAAGTTTATGAAATTCATCATTTCAGCTTAAACAGATGGTTAGGGGAATAATGATGTGACTGATTTAAATCCCATGGTTCTGTCATCTCGGGTCGTCGTTGTCCCTAGCCTACTTAGTCAGAGGAGGTAGTTGACCCAACCTAATCGAAGGATTCTTATCAGCAACACATGGGTTACGTCATCCAAAAAATCCTTGTAGGCCTAGGGTGGTGTTTATCTAAAGAGACAGGCTTAAGTCTACCTTAGCTGACAGAGGGCTTTTTTCCTTATCAAGTATACCCTATGATTCATAAATCAAAGGGCAGATCCATTAGGGGACATATGAGCTATGATCGTGATCGTAATATAATGGAGCCTTACTGGCCAAAACACCTGATCAGAGGACTCTGTTTATAATTACATCATTTATGGAGCCTACCAGCCAAGCCACATAGTCAGAGGACATGGGCCACATCCTTACTGGTAGGAGATTGGTTGAGAGTGAACATAGCAGAACACTTGATTTGACATTGACTCCTTTGTGAGCTAGAGTTTTCTTAATTTATCACCTTCGATAAATAATTGTGGAAGGTGGATAGATTGAGTTTTGATTTAAGTTTTTAATGATTAAATTTCATTTAAGCAGTTTTTAGATTGATAATTTAAATTAATTTGATTTGAGATTAGAATCACATTTTAATAGAAGTATTCCCTCCAGTTAAAATCGCCATTCAACACAGCCATCATCAGAGTAGTTAATTGATTAAATCAAATATATTTGAGAACTTTAGATCCTGTCAACTCTATTTAGCTCCTAATGGAGAATCATATCTACTATCACATGACATAATTAGCTTCTCAGATATTTTACTAATTTGAAATTTTATAATAGATTTTTAGATTTTGTTAACCTGGACACAATCCTAAAACTAAATCGGGAAGCAACCTGCATAACATCCTCAGACACTTGAATTTAAACATTCAGTATAGTGTTGGGGCCCATGCAAGTGTATTTGAGAATGCCTTAATTAATGCCTTTTGTTCGGTTGTACGATGTGTTGCGAATTCAGTGGCATCTAGTTCATTCATTTAAAAGTTTGTACAAGCTTTGAATAAGATTATATTCATTCTAGATATGTGTAATAAATTTATTTTCATTCAAGCATTTACATGTATTTTGGAATATTTAACCCAAAGGAGTGACTGCTATAAGATATGTGTGAGGGCATTCTTAATGTAGTTGTATTCATACATGTTTATATGTACGAAGTTCACCCAAAAGAAAGCTTTAAGCCTCTACAATTTTATCATTCAAGGACTCTTCAAATTTTCTATAACTTGCCATTCAATCTTCATTTCATTTTTAATCAATTATATTAAAGGAAATGAATCTCATAAAAATATCCTCATGATACTCTTCAAATTTTCATGAGATGTTTATATACAACGATCACAAAATCGATATCCTCACTATCTACTTTTTTGCTTAAGAGCAAGCATCTATTGATTGCATTAGTAGATTTGGGTTAAAGATATTTTATTCCAAATTTTCAATATTCATATAAGAGTTATTAAACCCAATTTAGATTCATCCTTAACTTTATATCAAATTCCCCATTTATTTGAAAATTAGACTTCAAATTTATTGCAAGTCTATTATGAGTTTAGTATTAACTTCTTAAGTTTTACTTGCATTTGATTTGAGAACAAACATGGAACAAGGTTGTTGTGGTATATTTTACATATGTTGCACCCGTCATTGTACTTAATTGTTAGTTTAATTATAAGTGGGTCCCACAAAGATGGCTTTCCTTTCCTATAAATAAAGCTAAGAGAGGGGTCTTACCTTTCATATCATTTGCTTAAAAAAACACTTTTAAAGATTTTGAAGAAAGGAGGAGAATTTTCTTGCATTTAAAGTTGTATTTTACTTTATTATTATATTTCTCCTTTATTTTATTTAGTTTCCCTTTAATCATTCTCCACAATGATTTAATGTTTGTCTTCATGTTTATCGTGCATTTTCTTCTTTAATTTGAGTTTAGATGATTTCTATTTGAATTTGTTTAAGTCTCAAATTTTAGTGAAAATTTTGGCAGCATTTTGGCTAAAGGGAGCGACATCTAACAGATGTTGGCTTACTCGGTACGCCCTATTGAGCATAGCGAATGGTGTCTTGCGACTCCACAACCGTCTTCACTCGCTATACCCTATGGGACATTAACGGGGACTTGAAACTTGCAAAAAGAAATACACAAGCATATATATTTCCAAATTCACATTTCCTAGCACCCGTACGCCCTATGGGGCATGAGCGGGGTCTTAGAATCTGCAAAAAAGACACAAGCACATATATATTTCCACATTCATATTTTTTTGCACCCGCTACACCCTATGGGGTATTAGCGGGGTCTTGGAACCTACAAAAAGGACACAAGCACATATATTTCCATTCCCCACATTTACATTCATATACATTTACAAATTATGCATCACACATATTCAAACTTATTTTCTTAGCACTTGTAAATGATCATGAGGCTAATTCAACTAGGGGTTCAAATAGGGAGATTACAAATTTCAAAGCAGCATATTTTAGCAAAGGAGATTGTTTAGGCTAGGGAAGAAATGAGGGGGGGATTTTCGACTAGGTAGAATAGGAAGGAGAAAAAAAAAGAAAGACAAAAAGGAAAAGTAATTTTGGATTGGAGAAGGAAGAAGAAGAAAGAAAAGAAAGAAAAGAAAGAAAAAGAAAGAAGAAGGAGAAGGAAGGAGAAGAGATGAAATTTCTTTGGGGAAGAAGGAAGTAGGTTGGCCAAGTGGGCTCGCTGCAGGGAAGGACCATGGCCCCATGCATGAAGAGGAATGAGCCAAGGGTTTGTGTGGAGATGGACTCATGCGCGTGAAGGGGGAGGTCGAACCGATCGAATGAGATATTTGGGCTTAATTTGTGTTATTAAGGTTAAATAATAATTTTAAATTAATATTTTAGTGTTTAATTAAGCATGATATGAACTTCATGTCGATACAATTTGGTAATCAAAATATATATCAATTTAAGGTTATTTCAATATTACAAACGCAACGGCACAGTCCATTTCGCAACAGGAAACCATTTGGTTCAAGTAGGTGTCAAATTGAGTTAATTTCAGCTCAAAATATGTGTCGTTGGTTTTGACCACTCGATGCTCACTCAAACTTATTTGAATTGGGTCCAACAATCTTACTTGATAGATTTTGACATTTTGAAGCTAATGGAGCAATCAATTTCATGAACAAAGGTTGTTTGGTTTGCGTCGGTGCCTCCTGATCTTGATATACATGCAGGCATGTTGATGACTCAATCGCTTGATTGGTTGATCATCAAGTTCTATAATATTTATATCCTAACCATTTTTGATGTTCTAAACATGATGGAGAAGTCTGTTCATCAGTCGGAGGTCATTTGGGTTGATTTTGGAGATGTCTCGTGTATTTTTGCCTCGATTTGCATACTGTCACTTCCAATCATTTGATATTTGCACAAACTCATCTGAATTGAGCATTGATAGTCTCATTTGGTAGTTTTCAGTGTTTTGAAGCAAACATCATGCTCAATTTTATGAACGGAGATCATTTGGACATCATCATAGATTCCTTTCTTCGATATGCGTGTCAGTACACTGATATCTCGATCACTTGATCAATTGCTCATTAGATTGTGCAATATTTATATTTTGATCAATTTTGACATTTTGAATGTGATGGGGAAGTCCGTTCATCAATCAAAGATCATTTCAACCATTTTTGGTGACCTCCAGTGTATGTTGAGCGCCGATTTGCGCACTATCACTTTTGAAGATCATCGAATTAGACTTGTAGGCTTAACTCGACTTATGACACATATATGAAGGTCAACAAATGCCCTCCAATAAATGCTATTCGTGCATGGAGTGAATCAAGTTTGTTGAAAATTGGTTGACCTTTTGGTTTTCTTCTTTCTTTCCTTTTTTGTTCCACTTCTTTTTACTGCTTCTTAATATAACTCCATCTTTTTTTATTTGATGTTTTATTATGTTGTCATTTGAATTTTTATGTGCTATTTTTCTTATCACTTGATAAGAGAATGTTTAGCTAGAGAAGACCTGATGATTTGTCATCTAGTGTGCTTAACGAGGAGGCTATTTGGTTAAAGATTGACAAACATGATCTTTGTGGTAATGCTGATATCAGGGATAAGATTGAGCAGCATACCGATGTATTGATGGGATGTGACCTTTACCAGGATTTCTTTGTTTGCTCTTCCATGCTTCCTGGCTGTACTTTAGGTTTTGTTACTTCTGAGAATCTCGCAGATTGGGTGGCTAGCATTAAGCTGAAATGCGAGGACTACAATCCTTTGGATATCATAGTAGCTCAGGTCAGATCTGGATACTGTGATATTTTACTGCCTGCTTCTAATAGCAATGAGTGGACGTGGCAGGCTAGACTTTTGTGCCACCATCAGTTACAGTGAGCTCATCAAACTTTCATCAAAATTCATCTATTGGCAAGATTTGTAGTCTTCAACCTGGATACGTCACATGGACTAGATACGTCTTGCAGGCTTATAGAGACACTTTATAGACAACTGACATTTATGAGATAGTATATGTGTCTTTATTTGATTTTAGAGGTATGCCTTCTTCTTAGGCTCATGGAGTAGCGGAGTTCTAGGATGCCAGTAGTAACACTTGTTGGATCGCACGGAGGAGTTGAGACTTACAGGCTATGTCAGGTCTCTCGATACTTGGTTACTCCTATAAGGTGATGAGGAGTTATTTTGTAAGGAGCCTTCAAATGATTATGACTGATGAGGTAGGATAGCTATGTCTTCTACTTATATTGATCTTCTAAACCACTATCACCAGACTTTCAAGGCATCAGGATGTTCTAGACGATCACGAGTTACACTACTTGTGAGGACATGGATTCAGAGCTTCTTATAGGATTATGCTCTATCTAAGGAGACTATAACACTACATGACCCTTTTCGATTAGGTGTGTCTGATGGTGGTTACTTATCTGAGGAGACTGTAGAGCCTATTTTATTAGTAGGAGCAACTTCTCCAGCATTGCAGGGATTGAGCGAGGATTTGTTCTTAGCCAACTTTATAGTACATGGTTCTGCATTTTTTTTCTTCCCATTACAGAGGGATTAGTTCATCCAGGTGCTTTATTAGCAGCTAGCAGGATTTCTAGAGGTGAGCAAATTTCTCTAACCTCCGTAGTGTTAGCTAGGATTTATGGATATTGGGGTGATTTTGAGACCGGACCTAGAGTTACAGATGACTGTGGTCGATTTGTATACTTGGGCTCACCTCCATATACATGGTGCATTTTCTTATTTCGAGTATCCTGCATTCTTTTCAGAGCGAGGATATCCTACAGGCTTGAAGTTATATGAAGCATCATCTACTTTGGAGATGGAGCAGATTCGCATGTTCGTCTTTGCTTCTCATTTGGTAAGAGATCAATTTTTGTTGGTTCACAAGCCCGATATATTCGGCTTACCATCTGGCTTGATAGGGGTTGATCTTTTTGATAGTATTGATGAGAATGATAGATATTCCTTGCTCATGGACATCAGACATTAAGAGTACTTAGTACCTTTTCAATATACGTTCAGGATGGTTATGATATCGATTTGGGCAGTTAGTTGTTATAGAGGGATATCAACCCAACCAAGTTGCATGGCAGTTTGGTTTCTTTCTGTCGACCGCTCATGATGGTAGGTCATTCATCCATGATGTAGTAGACATTAAAAAGATCAGGATGGTTTCCCTTGAGACATGTTACTTGACTGCTTCAGCTGTTTGGCTACATTTACTGAGGCTTGATACTAGTGCTCACTTTCCAGTAGTTCCTTCACAGGGTTACACAGGGGTTAGTTATACCTACCTCACTTGGGTACGACTATCTTTTGGTCCTTTTCTGGAGCATGGTGCCAAATGATATGAACAAAGGGTGAGATCTTTAGGAGTTCCTCGAGGTTAGAGGCCTCGATGTCAGTCACCACCAGCAGGACACAACATCGCTAAAGGTATAATTATAATTTTTTTTCTTTTCAATACTTCTACCATCCTCTTTGTTGCATCATTAAAATATGTTCAGTGTATTTGATATTTTAATTTGATTCATGATAGATGCGCCAGTTGATGAGAAGGTTAGGGCTAAGGATACCACTTCTCATAGCAGAGGCATGGGATTCTGCTCCTAGCTATATTGAGATTTCTTCACTAGCGCCCAGGTGTAGATGTAGTCAACCTACAAAGCCTATTTGAGCTTCAGCTGATTGTGCCATGAGTCCACTTCCACATTGACTTCTGACTCTTGATGAGGTACTATAGGTGTCAGTTAGCACTGTAGATATTATTAAGGACTCTAGAGTTGGACTATCGAGTGTGCTAGCCTTTGATACTACCACTTTGGATTTTGCTACTCCTTCTGTGGAGCCACTTTTCTCTACTGAGCCTGAATCTGCCCATTATCCTGGGGATACTTTTGAGGTGAGAGATCTCGTACCTAATGGGGCTTCTGTTGAGCCAGCACATAGCCCTGGAGCTTATCAGATAGTGAGGGTCCTCGAGGATTATGTCGCTTATGATACACCAGTTCAGTCAAATTCATCATGTTCAGGTACTTTCTTCCTTTATTTGTTCTTTAGTTGCACTTCTTTACATTTACTGCTCTATTTTATGCTAATTATTTTTATTTATTCCTTACAGTGTCTAATGTAGGTTATGAGTCTGAGATCTACCATCGATATCCCTATAGGTCAGATCCACATGATAGGGGCATGCAAGATTGCAGCTTGGTGTTTTTAAGGGATGTGGTTTCTCTGCTTACTTTAGATTCACCAGAGTCACTAGACATCTTATGCAAACACCATTCTGGATCTTTTAGCTCATACTAGCTTAGAGGAGCAGGTTCTCAGGTATCTGGAGACTCTTTGTAGAGACGTAGAGTTCTTAATCCACCTGGATGAGATCACTCACTATTATCTGCTCTAGCACTTTACTGACAGAGCTTCAGGAGTAGGTCAAGATTCATAGGGAGATAGCTAACCTAGCGCATGATGAGTTTGACAAGAGTGCTAAGGCTCTATGACATGATCATCAGAGTTCAATAGATGCTTCTTCTGAGTTAGACAGAATGACTGCCTGGATCAGAGAGCAACGGGCTGAGAAAGATAGGAGAGCTCAGGCTATAAAGCAAGAGCAGCACCTTTACGAGCTACGTCACTGAGCTATGATAAATGTTGAGGCTTCTTTGACCAGAGCTACTAATGCTTTACAGTTGGCTGAGAGTGAGCAGCAGTCTTAAGCAGCTTATTTAGCAAAACTTCATGAGCTATAGTCTAGGCTCCCGTGATGTACTTTTTTCTTTTTTTTCTCTTTCCATCAATCATGTATTATCTTGTTGTATTAGTGAAATCAGCATTCCTCCGTTACTCTTGTGCTTTTTGTCTTTGGGGGATTTGATGAGAAGATCAGCTTTGATTTGTGCTTTGGGTTTAATTTCTGTGCTGGCTATAGAACTTGGATCATTTCAACTTCGATTACACTAGCTTATGGAGCTTTTGATAGGATTTTTCATTAGTATGATGCCTTATTTAGGACATGCTAAGTGGCGGGCTTGACCTATTTGTCAAAATTAACTTGTTAGATAGATAAGAGTTCTTACACCACCTACTCTCTACTTCGATAGCTTTACTGAAGATCTCTTTCTTTTATGTCATTACAGATTTGAGTTTCCTCCAACCCTAGCTTTGTGCTTGGTTGGGTTTGGTGGAGGAATTGGTTTATTAGTTTTAATGAAGGGCTTCACTGGGGAATCAGTTTATCTGTGCTTGGTCAGATTTGCAATTCCTTCTGTCCTAGCTTTAAGCTTGATAGACTTGATGAAAGATTGACCTGATTTGTTCATATTGACTTGTCAGGAAATGTATATATACCATGACTCTTGTGCTTGCTACTTTGATGAATTCATTGAAGAGTACATACAGATGACCCAGCCTTCCAACTTATACTAGGTCTATGTTGAGTTATCAGTCTAGCAATGTATGCTTTAACAGACTGCATAACTACTAAATTTCATTAGTTCAGCCATCAACTTTATATGAACTATGGAATTACTTCCTCGATCCTATGCTTATTCTTTTGATGGACTTGATGAGGAGATTAGCTTTGATATGTACTTTGAGCTTGATCAGATCATTGGAGAATAAGTTGAAATATTACCCTACAGGCAATATAAAGATTGATTTGAGATAGCCCTAAATTGAGAGTTTTCTCATATTAGCTTGATTTATCGATCAAGCAGAATGTTCTCTTGGATCCTGGTTATTTGTAATCACTAAGATGGATCTGGTTTAAGATTGAACAGCCACCATCATTGGACTGACGAGCAGGGGCTCTTTCACTACGACCTTTTCTTACGGGTTGTTGAGTGAGGAGAGCATCAGCAACTCAGCCATATTTGGGCTTTTTGAGTTTAGAACCTACTTGAGTCTTCGACTTAAGCTGTGAGGGGTTGGTGATTTGTCAACAAACTGATGAACGGAGGCTCTTTCATTATGGCCTTTTATTACAGCTTATTGAGTGTGCAGAGCGTCAGCAACTCGGCCATTTATGGGCTTATTAAGTTTGAATTTTAGAACCCATCCGTGTTCTAGACTTCAAGATGTAGAGGTTGATGTTTCTCCAACTTAATTGATTGAAGCTTCCAAAATCAAGAGTTCTTCTAACTTGATCTCCAGAATTTGGCAAATCAGGGAGATAAATTTTTGACATTTAGGTTTCTCTTTTCATGCATAGAAATAGATTCTTTTTTGTTCCTGTAAGAACTTGCAACTTAATAATAATTATTATAGATATATTTAAGGATTTTGACATAAAGCTTGATGTCAACCTAAATTAGAATATATTTGAGGATCTCATCTTATAGCATGATGTCAACTCAAATAAATTTAACATAAAATAAAAATACCCTCTATCTTGTAGGGGGAATTGTAAAGGACATTTAGAAGAACTTTCAAGATGAAAATATGCAAATACATCAATATTTGAATTGATATGCTCTTAAGAGGGTTTCAATATGTAACATTGCTTTCATCTATGTATAAATCTAAAATTCCCCTATGAAATAGGAGAATTTTCATAGAAAAGTTTTTCATCTGGAGTGAGTATATTTATTTAGGGATCTCAACATGAAGCACGATGTTGACCTAAATAGATATACTAAAAAAAATGCCCCATGTCTTGCAGGGGGATTTCTATTGCGCCTCAAGAATGTATTCGTCATGTATAATACTTTTTCAAAGAACGACCATTAATTTGTGGCATTGGTCTTTCACCCTTTAAGTCAATGAGTTGGTATGCCCCTCCTTGATACACATTTTCAATGAGAAAAGGGCCTTCCCAATAGGCTCAAATTTTCCTCCAAATTTTTTATTAGGGATAATTGGTCTTCTCAGCACCAAGACCAATTCTCCTTTTTGGAATATTCGAGGCCACACTGTATGGCCAAAAGCCCTAGATATATTTGCTTGATAAACCTCTAGAACTTGTAGTCTAACTTCATCAAACACATCAAGTTCCTCCATTCTCAGATGAGCTTTTTGATATTCAGCTAGATTGTATTGGATGACTACTCAAAGTGAAGATAACTCAACTTCGAGCAGAAGAGCTGCAACAATTCCAAATACCAATGAATAAGGAGTGGCTTTAGTCAGCATCTTATAGGTGGTTCGATATGCTCACATAACCTCTATTAGCTTGGTATGCCATTCTCTTTTATTTTTAGTGAGAATCCTCTTGAGCAATTTGACTAATGTCTTTCTGGCAACTTCTGCCAAACCATTTACTCTTGGATTGTATATTGAAGAGTATCGCCAATCAATTTTATGTCGATCAACAAATCTATAAATCTTTATAGTTTTGAAAGTTGTGCCATTATCAAAAATTATTTAGTACAACACTCCAAATCTATAGATCATATTATGCATGAAGAAGTTAATCACTCGATCAGCAGTAACTTCTTTAAATGAGGTAGCTTCAGCCCACTTAGAGAAATAGTTAGTCGCTACTAAGATGAAGTGGTGTCAAGCTAATGATGATAGATCAATTAGTCCAATTACATTTGTACCTCAACGTTCGAATGGTCAGGATGTTATTATTGGGTGTAATGGATTTAGAGGTTGGTGGATTATATTCCCATGATTTGACATTCATGACACTTATTAGCATGATTGATACACTCTCACTATAGATGGCCAATAATAGCCCATCCTTTTGATCTTTATTGCCATCTTGGGACATGATTGATGTGCACCACAAAGTTCTTCATGAACTTCAACCATCACTCTGCTAGCTTTATTTGCATTTAGGCATCGTAGCCACATTTGTTCAAAGGATCTACGATATAAAGTATTGTTGATAAAAGCATAGCACAACATCCTCTTCTCGGTTTGAGTTGCCAGTGATTTATTATTTGGTAATTTACCATCTTTAAAGTAGTCGATGAAGGGTGGCCTCTAGTCATGTGACTCTTCTACTATAAAGGCTTCACACTACTTTTTTGAAGCAATATCATTCTTAGCTCTTCGGGGTATAACTCCTTGTTGATTTTGGGGAGTATCAGGAACAACCTGAGTCTCATCCTGCTGAGTCAAATTTGATATCCCCTTTTCTTATAGGGATTGATACTTTATTGGCTCTAGGACTCATCGAGTAAATATGCCGATCATGACATAATCACCATTCATACTTGTCATTTCCTTAGTTAATTTTGTTAAGCAACCGAGAGACTCAAGTTAGTATGATATTTGGTATTTGCTTTATAAGCTCAAGAACTCGCTTGTGATAGAAAGCTAACCAAAGCTTGTTGATTTTATAGATGTTGAGTACTTGATTAATAATAAGCTGAGAAGCATCAAAAATATGTAAGTTTTGGATGCCTATGAAAATAGTTTCATCAAGAATACCACTAATGCTTCATACTTGGCTTCTTTATTAGTTATTGGCTCAGTCAACCCATATGATCATCTCATTATCCCTTCTTCTGGTGTTATGAAGATGATGTCGATTCCTTCCCTTGCCCCTAGGAAATTTAGAGGTTGGACATGTTTGATGGATGAGGCTCCATCAAAGTATATTTCCCAAATTTGTGATTTTTCTCTTCATGAATGAGCATAATTTGCTCATCAGGTAAATCATCATTAAGGGAAGAGTCCACAGAGATGGGATGTGCAGCTAGAAAATCTACTAAAACTTGTCCCTTCACTACTTTTGCAAAATATATGTGACATCAAATTATAAAAGCAATACTGCCCATCTTGCCAAGTGATCTATCAATGATGGTTTTGTCATCAAGTATCGATCTTTGAGATGAGAGTAATTTTGTAAGATAACATATAGTGACAGAGCTTTTGGACTGCAAAGATTAATGTCAAATAGTGCTTCTCTATCGGAGAGTACCTCATTTTTGCTCCTATTAATCTTTGACTGATATAATAAAGAGCATTCTCTTAGCTTTGTTCATTATGTTGTGCCAATAATGCTCTAAGGACTCTTCTAATGCAACTATGTATAGAATGAGGGGCTTCCCAGGAGTAGGCTCCATAAGGATTGGTGGATTTAACAGGTAGCTTTTAATGCTATTGAAGGCTTCTTGGCACTCCTTATCGCATTTGAATGAGCTTCCTTCTTCATCAACCCTGCAAATGGTTGACAGCATCCTGATAGGTTTGATGTAAAATGACGTATGAATGCGAGCTATCCTTATAAAGAATGAAGCTGACGTAAACTCTTCGATGGAGGAATCTCCATGATTGCCTTGATTTTAGTGGGATCAATTTTAATTCCTCTATGATTATAATATACCCAAAGAATTTTTTGGAGGATACCTCAAATGTATATTTTAGAGGATTCATCTTGAGATCATATTTTTTGATTCTCTCCAATACAATTCTCAAGTCTTCAAAGTGATTTTCATGATTTAAGCTCTTCACCATCAAGTCGTCAACATAACATTCCACCTTCTAATGAATCAGTTCATCAAAAATACGTGTCATGGCTCTTTGGTATGTAGTTTCCACATTTTTTAAACCAAAGGGCATGATTGTGTAGCAATAGATGCCAATAGGTGTTCTGAATGATGTATGTTCTTCATCTTCATGATCCATCTTGATTTGATAATATCTTGATGATCCATCCATAATTGATAACATGTCGTAGTTGGAAGTATTGTCTACTAACAGTTATGATTTTGGAAGTGGAAAGTCATCTTTTGGACATGCCTTATTTAGGTCCTGAAAATCAATGCAGAGATGGATTTGGCCATTCTTCTTTATAATTGGGATAATGTTGGTTATCTAATCTGCATACTTCACCTCCTGATGAAGCTTGCTTCGATCAGCTTCTTAGTTTTTGTAATTACCTATTCTTCAATTTCCAATCTCATTCTCCTAGGAGCTTGCTTAACATACGTCACATCTAGTTTAATAGCAAGTTTATGAACTGCTACATTAAGAGATAAGCCTGACATTTTAGAATATGTCTAGGCAAAGCAATCCCTGTATTCACAAAGTAGCATTTTTAGCTCTTCAACTTTCTTATCAGATAGAAGGGCACTAACGAAAGTTGGACGGGGATCATCCTCAACTCCTATGTTGATTTTATTGAGTTCATCCATAATAGCTATTTATCCACCATCTTTGAGTTCTTCAGGTGCAGGCTTAGCTTCTACTTCTTCATCGTTTATGAGAAGAATTTCATGGAGATCATCTTCTTCATCACTATTAGTTTCGACCCCAGCTTCTATTATATTATAACAAGCTTTATTTTGATGAGATTTGTGGATGAACTCAGACCTTTAGTGATAAACTTATCACTTCTTTGTGATGTATAGGACTTCTTTGGCTCTACATTCTGTTAAAGATTTGAATTCTATTTTTATTAGTCCCAATATGAATTCCAAGCTTATGCATCATTCTTCACAATTTATGTGGATAGTATATTAGAATTCTTGTTGGCGCTATCTCATTAGAATTTTTATGTTGAACAGGCTGCACAAAATTACGAGGCTAAGACTCTTCAGATTTATAAAATAGAGTTTTTATTCTACCACTCTCACTCAACGGTGACACATAGAATGTTATCAATTCTTCAATGCTATGGACCTCTAGTAAAGTGATTTCTTTGAAGCAATGCTGAGGGCTGGATGCTGCTGCCTCAAGAGACTCTGTTGGCTTAGGCTCTTTAAGGATGAAATATTTTGCATCTTCATAGATCTTTACTTCATGGACAGAGAATGGTTGTATGTTATCAGGAATTCTAAACTCTTCTCCATCTTTTAGGCACTTCATACACTGATGCATAGCTGATGGGACCATGCCATACTCATGCAGCCATAATCAACCTAAGAGAGCTCTAAATAACAAACAAAATATATGAAACTTAAGCTAGTATAAATCAAAATAAATAAAGGGTTCTTTATTAAAACTAAATTAATCAATTTGATTTGGAGATCATCACTGTACAATAACATATAGAGGACGGTTGTGGTCTGCTCTTCCCAACATAAGATCTTCTTCAGAAAATGTGATTACTGGGAGATCTTGAGTTTGCAATGCTTCAGTCATGCATTTTTCAGTAAAGTAAGCTTCATAATTTTCAGGATCTTTGAGAGCCTATATCAAAGTTTCTTGGAGATATTTTGACATTAAAAGAGCCTCATCCACACTCAATTATGCATGGATCTTTCTCAGATGTGATAGAATATTATGGTATATCATTTTACTTGATTTAGGCATCATTCTAGGAGTTTTGGGAATGATATGTTCATTGACTTCAAATTGTTTACCTTTGTCTTTACCCTCTTTGATGAAGGCAGTAAGACTTTACCACTTCTCAACTAAACTTGAATCACCTTGTCTTCCTCAGATTCTTCTGAAGAAGTAGTTTCTTCAAATTCTCTTCTTATTCTAGAGGATTGACCAAAAGGGCTAGACTCATTTTTCAACTTCATATGTTTCATGCGTGATGATATCAATGAGTCTGACTCTTCTCCATCATGAAAACATAGATCTTCATCTGAACTGTTATTGTCTTGTTGACTCATTAAATAAAATTCAGATGTTAACTCCTCAGGCTCTTCTTGCTTTCTTGATAAAAATTTTAATGGGTTGGTCGAGTCTATCTGACTACCCTTGTCATTTTGGAGTAACTGATGTTGAAGAACATCTAACATCACATAAATGATTCGGCATGTCTCTACTAGACAAGATTTACCATTATCTTCCACATCTGATTCAATAATGCAAAGTTTAGGCAAAAAGTCTACAAACCTAAATAGTTATCTTGTCAGCTGGTGATACTCTTCTAAATTATTAATGGTCTTTTGAGTTGTAGTTCTCTTCTTGATCTTCTTTTTCTTTGTCGACTTCTTTGACATATGAGGCATGCATTTAGTAGACTGCTCATCGTGCTGTGATGAAGTAGCCTTATCAGAATGCCACTGAGAAGCCCAAATATTTGGTTTAGTTATCTCTTTTAAGTCTAATATAGGTTCAAGTGGTGATTTCTACTTAACACTAGGGATACCTTTTAGCTGCTTCAGTATTTGCATGGTCTTTTTGGAGATTACTGTTTCCCATTCTTCAATGTGAATTGATTTCTCCTTCTTTTTATCTTTGTTGGATGATACAAAAGATGACGTAATCATTCTTGTAGACTCTATTTTTTAGTTGATTAGAACACTATCGGATAATATAAATTCACCTCGTTGATACTTCATTTCTATCCAATCCTTGAAGACATAATAATCTTCAATAGGATGATTGATCATCCAATGATAGGGATAGTAATTTGATTCTACTTTTTGTCCTTTAATTATAATTCTTCTTTTCAAATAATTTATATTGTCTTTAAATTAATCATTATCTTTCTTTAAGAAAAAAGTTTTAGTTGATTAATACTAATTTCTTTTATTTTGGGATTAGAATAGGTAGTTTCTTATCATTATTGTACATTTGTTTTCCTTTATCCACATTATATATCACACTTTTGAGAAGTGGCATGAGTTTCTTTCTTCTAGAGTCAAAGGTTTGTTTCTCTTGCTTTATCTACATCTTATTTTAGGGCTTTTTAGCTTTTCAAATTTGGCCACCCTATCGAGTAAGTCCTGAATGTTAAAATCAACACCATACATAGAAATGGTGTCATTTTATCATCCGTATTGCCCATTAGCAATTAGATCACATGTTCTTCTTCCAATTGTTGCTCACACTTCATACTTAGATTATGCCAACGACTTGTGAATTTTGTCACTCACTCATTTTTTCTCCTTTTTAGTAAGACAAGGTCAGCGATTGAAATTTTTTCGGTTATACTGGCAAACCTATTTATGAATATTATCTCTAATTCAACAAAGATTTTAACTAAATCATTTGGCAATTCTTCGTACCACTCGGAAGCGGCTGAGGTCAGGATATTAACAAACTGACGAAAAAAGTGCATCATTCCCTCCTATGTTGCCATAAGTAGCCTTAAATTGGGCTAGATGTTGCTTTGGGTTACCAAGCACACTAAAAGTATTAAATTTTGGCACTGAGTAGCCTTTCAGGTATGACAATTAATCATATTCAGCTGGGTAAGGGCGACCTTTACTCACTCACTTTTTAGCATGCTTTGAAGGTATATCTATCTCTATCTTTTCATTGATTATTATTTCTAGCTGAGCAACTGTTACCGTTCCTAGTGTGCTAGCCATATTTTGCATTATCGACTGGAGAGGTAGTTGGTTAACTTCATTCCTTGCTTCATGTGTATCATGTATGCGGGAACTTGAGGTACTAGAGTGATTGATGATATAGAACTTGCATTATTAGCTACTTGTTGATTAGTAGACAAGACAGGTGCTACATTTGATGTGATATTCTTCTGCAATATCTCCATCATAATATTCATTTATACCATCATATCATTCTTCTTGGTACCAAGCTATGCAATTTTCTTATCTTTGACTTTCATTTGATGCTGTATTTTTCTTTGCTCTCTAGATAGCGTCACAGCACCAATCAATATCGATGCTTTCTTCTTCCTCTATTTCTTGTTATTGTTTTGCTCTCTAGTCATCTTCAGGGGAAGAGCTTGACCATCCTTCTTCTTGTGCATTTGCAGGGGTAGATGTTGATAGGGTTGAACCATGAAACTGATTATAAAAGTGTGTACCAGGCTGATCATTTCCTGGTTCAACCATATATAGCTTCAACACCCATGATTTCTTTTTTAATTCGATGCTCTTATTCTTCATCTTCAGTAGAGATTGAAGATTCATCCTCTATTTGCTTTTGTGAAGGCTCTTCTTTGTAAACATTAAATTCAGGTTCAAGCTCCCTAGATTCATGTTGTTGATGATGCTGAGCGAAAAGTTCATCTATATCTCTAACCATATAGGCAACTTCTACTTCCATAGTGTCCTCTTCATCACCTTCTTTTTGCACATGAATTTATGATCAATGTTTCTAGTGGATCGTTGGTTCAATGTGTAGAACAAATACTTTTTCCACCAAAGGACTATGATCAAAGTCAACTTTCTCTTGTTGGGGTGAATCTGATCTATGATGGGTTCTCCTAGAGGATTCTCTAGGGTGTCAACCGTCATGTCTTTCATTAGTGATATCCCTTCTTTTGGGTATCCACTTCTGATATGTTGTTTTTGAGGCAGAGTTCTGAGTATATGTATCAGATGTCACAACTCTTCCATTTTTAGGATTTCATCACAGGGCCTTGGCCTCCATATCTGCTTATCCTTTCACAGGGACCTTTTGATAGTGAATTCTTAGACACGCGGTCCGATGTCACGCTTTGATGCTCATCACGTGAAGTATACTGGGCTCGATGACTGGTTACTAGAAGATATGTCAACCTTTTTGATGGAGCTTCAGTATTTTCAATCACCATAGGCCTCTAAAATCTTCTTTTTATTAAGCCTTAGTCCTTGGCTACTTTGAGAACTTTGTGTATTCTGGCAGACAGTGTTTCAGGTTCTCTCCTTTGTGGTGGCAAGGCTTGACATTATTGGTTCCAGAAAGACTACTTTACTTCACCAGTAGAGCTATTCCTCTTTACCCACTTTAAATTATCAAAATTGTTATGGGTAGAAATACTCACTTCTGGCGACAATATTGCTTGTTCACTAGGTCATTCAAAGGGGATCTGCTAAGCCCTCAGCTCAGCATTTCTTCTCCTTCTCTCTCTTCTTGTTTGTTTGCTTCCTGATGAGGAAGCTTCATGATCATGCTTTCCAGGCACGAAAGGTTCAATTGGCGAAGCAATTGTACCACAAGGCATTAAAGACACAGTTTGCCCATTGACAATTCTTTTCATCACGAGGGCTTCAGATTGACTTGGCCTTTTGAAAACTGAAGTTCTCTGTCAGGAGAACTCGTTAATGGCAGTTGGCTGCTGAACTGATTGACAAACATGGCTAGTAGGAGCTTCAGTAACTTGAGGCCTTCTAGCATGGCCTCGAACAAGTGTACCACGGGTGGGTACTTCAGGAGTTACAGTTACGATAGCTGGGAAATTCAAGCTACCAAACTAAATTATCGCTTCAACATCTCCTGTGTTAATGAAGGCATTGGCTAGGCAGATGTCACACCATGCCCTAGCTGAACAGTGAAAGGAGTGCTTTGTAGATCCTCTATAAAGTGAAAGATGGGGATTAGTAATTATTAATTATTATTTCACCCCATACTTTTAAGATGTAGAGGTACTATAGAACAAATAATAGTGTAATAAAGATATACTCTACAGAATCATTCATTCTATATAGAGTCTCATATTGAATTTATTGCACACTTAAATCACCATTTTTTTTTTTGAATTTTCAAAAATTTCATTGCTACTATAGCACATGTAAGACTAGCCAAAGATAGAAAGAGAATCCTATCCCCAGCGGAGTCGCCAGAAATCTGTGGGCTCCAAAAATTCACCACTAACCTCTCGATAATTTGAATGAAGAGAGTATGATTTGAGTGATGGTGTAATTTTCAAAAGGTAGATGGAATAGTAGATAAGACACTACCCATAGATTTCATCCTCATTTGGTGAGGACTTTAGATCCGTTCCTGTGTTTCTAAAGCAAGCCCTATAGTTAATTACCCCTCTCAATAAGTGAGAGAGAACTTTCGCCAAGGATGTCAGATTGCTAAATGTGTAGTGTATAGTAGCAGCATATGGAGTTTTAGAATTTAAGATTATGAAATTCATCATTTTAGCTTAACCTGGATGGTTGGGGGAATGATGACATGCCTGATCTAGATCCCATGGTTCCATCATCCGAGGCCATCCTAGTCTACTTAGTCAGAGGAGGTAGTCGACCCAACCTGACCAAAGGATTCTTACCAGCAACACATGGGCTACATCATCTAAGAAATCAGATTGGGGTGGTGGGAGACAGCTTGGTCTACCTTCACTGTTGACCTCATTTTTAGGATGAGCTCTCAACCCCTCCATCTTAGACATATGATTTCTCTTAAGCTTTAAGAGTTCCTTAGTCTTAAGATACATCTAGTGAATAGGTGGACACTCAACCTACCCTAGAGACTTAGAAGAGTTAGCCATAGGAATAGGTCATGTCTTAGGGGTGTCACCCTTAGCTTGAACCATTCCTCACCTTCCTTCCTTCAAGTCAAACTCCAAATCAATCTTATTTGATTTTCTCCAAATTCAAATCAACTCTATGTGATTGAAATTCATGAATGAAATTCCTAAGTCTAAAGGCTTCCTAAGTCTTTAATCTTCTCTTAAGGACTTGGCCTAAATCAACTCTAAACCAATTCAAACTCATAATATTTTCTCATAAGTCACTTATATTCTCATTTATATTCACATATATAAATAAATATAAATTCAAACCAATCAAACTAAACTCAAAATTCAAAATCAA
Organism: Cymbidium sinense; assembly: GCA_021442155.1. NCBI lineage: Eukaryota > Viridiplantae > Streptophyta > Magnoliopsida > Asparagales > Orchidaceae > Cymbidium > Cymbidium sinense. The sequence continues at coordinate 879,266 of CM038228.1, read as the reverse complement.
TTCATAAATTTTTCCTAAGTCCTTTAAGTTTTTCTTCATGGACATAGCCAAAATCAAATCTAAATCAATTCAAACTCATGGTATTTTCTCAAAACTCATTTATATTTTCATTTATATTCACATATATAAATGAAATATAAATACAAATCAATCAAATCAAATCCTCAAATTAAATATAAATTTAAAATCCTTCTTAAGTCCTTGAAATTCATTTTAATGAACTTAGCCTAAATCATGTTCAAATCAAATTCATGGGATTTTCTCATAGCTCATTTATATTCTCATTTATATTCACATATATAAATGAAATGTAAATGTAAATCAATCAAACCAAATTCAAAAATTCCAATCCCTACTCCAAAATTTTCCTATGTCCTTTAAAATTTATTTTAATGGACATAGCCTAAATCATGATCAAACCACTTCAAATTCTTGAAATTTTCTCATGATCAATTTATATTCTCATTTATATTCACATATATAAATGAAATATAAATTCAAACAATCAAATCCTATTCCAAAAATCAAACTCAAATCCACTCAAAATTCAACCTAAGTCTTTTAACTCAAAATCTTGGACTTACGCAAATCAACTTCAATTCAACCAAACTCTTGATTTTCCTTCATGAATCAATCAACCCTACAATCATGAATCCAAATATAAATACAAAATTCAATCACAAAATCAAAAATCCAATTCAAAATCAAAGCCAAATCCATTCATTTTCTTCCTTTGAATATGAAATTATCAAATGAATCAAAACCCATTTGACTTCAAACCACTTGCAAATAAATTTATATTTCGATCATAAGTCCATATACAAGTTCAATCAAACTCAAATCAAGCTTTGACCAAGCCATTTGACCCACTTAGGCTCACTTGACCTAAGCTAACCTAAAGTACCATTATGAGCCAAATTATAATCCTAACCAAATTAGATTGTATCAAACTCACCTATGCCTTCATCATGATCAACAATCATCATGGGATGATCAATCAGCCAAATTAGGTCAAACCAATCAAACCTAATGGTTAACCAAGTCAACACTTAGCCCAAAATGAAACCTAACATAGTCAAAATTCATAATAGGCCAAATTGATTGAAACCATTGATCTAAGTTCATTCATGACTTATGTTTGAACTAGACCAAGTCAACATTTGAGCCTAACCTAGCCCAATTGGCCACGAAAGTTGACCCAACTTGACCTAAAAAGTCAAAATGTGTCAAAACTTGATCTAAGCCAAACTAATTCAAACCAATGGGACACGTTCATTCCAAATCACTTGTGGAACTTGACCAAAGCCTCAATTGGCCAACTAGACCTAACCTAGCCCAATTGACCTTGAGCCCAACTTGACCTAAATGTGGAGCCAAATTCAAACCCAAACCAAAAATTGATTGACAAAGTACCAATCCACTACATATGACTAACCAAACCTAAACCAATTGAAGCTCAAATAGGTCAAATGGGTCAAATTAGTCATGACCCATTTGACCTAAATATTTATGACAATGAGCCCAAACTAAACCAAATTGAATCAATGAAACCAATGGTTCAAATTCAATTTTGCTAAATGACAATTGAGCCAAAATTGACACATTATAACATTTTATTAAATGAAATGCCATTTAATTGGATAACACAATTTTCCATAAATTTTGACCTTCTTAGGTCAAGTGGACCCAATGGAGAGTGGTGCACTCTGGCCTAATAAAATTCAAAATCCTCCTTCCACTCAATTTGAAGCACATGGAAGGTTACCAATCCACTCAAGACCTCAAACTACCCATGTGAAAAGATCTAACAACCTGAACAACCCATTTCATATGAACAATTGGATCAAAATGGCAAGCTAAGGCTCGACCATCTGATTGTCATAGGGGGAGATATACTCCCCCTAATTCAATTTGAATTGTTCATCCTCATATTCAATTGAGCATTATAGAGAGTTAGGAGCCATCAGAAGAAATCCTAAGCTTTCTAAGAGAGATTTAAATCTTAGCTTTCTCAATTTTCTTTCTTAGAAAATAGGGGAGCTCATCTCAATTCCCAACTTCTTCCGCACTCAAATATACTCTAATTCCTCTTGCACACTCCCTCAAGGGATCAAGCCGAGTGCACCTAAGCATTCCCTCATGTTCCCAAAGTAAGGAGGAGATGAATTAGATCAAAGCCGCAAAGGGGAGAAAGTGGTGTTGGTCCATATGGAGATTTACTCAACCCCAAGGCTTGAAAATTTCATCTCCACCGGCTACCTCATCGAGCAGTGATCACCTCCGGAGGGATATATTTTTCACCACTTAGCTTAGGAGGTGTTGGTCTTTTTGTGAACGAAATTATCATGCATGTGAAATCCACCATTGTATAGGTTTGTAATTGTGCTTAGATGGTGTGGGTACAATCTCACTACAATCTAAGCTCAATCAAGCTCGGATCTTCCCTTAGATCATGGATGATCTCCATTGATCCTTCGGGAAAATCTAGGGCGATCCTGGCTATCCATCCGTGCATTTTGGATGGACGGCCAAGATTAATCGCACATTTTAGAAATCCTTTATCCCTTTTAAAACCATGGGATAATCCCTGTCCATTCGATCCTTGATCAAATGGCAGGGATCAAATCGCGTCCCACCACCACGCCGCCTTCCTAACCGATGTTTAAGTGAATAGCACATGGCGTGATGCGTGTAAAGTGCGTTGAGAGCTAAAGGGATTAGTTAGAGATTTAATTAATTTTAATTAATCTCCTAGCCTTCAAAAATTCATAACTCCCTTAATAAAAACTAGAAATATATGAGACAAATTTCTATGGAAAGATAATTTAACCGAGAATATTTTAAAAATAATTTTAATGGATTTTGAATTATACTTTTCTTTGACTTTTTGGTTTTATTAAAAAATTTATTTTTCTAATTATCCCTTAATTAATTCTCTAATTAATCCCAAACTTCTTGGGTGTGTTTTGGGAGATGACTTCTGCCTTCCCTAACTTTCTTGGGATTTATTGAAAGCTTAATTGGGGGAATTGCGAATGTGTTTCCTAATCACTCCCTTATAGAAATTAAGGATAATTAAGGTTTAATTAGCATTTTAATCCCTCATTGGAGTTGATTAAGGTTAGATCCAGTGAGTAGGAGGCTTAAGGAATAATTTTGGGGTATTTCCCCTAAGTTATTCTCTAAACCCTATTTTATTTTCATAATCCTCTCTTAATTAAGGGTTAATTCACTAATTACTCTATTAATAAATTTTTTTGAAAACTCTAAAAACTTTCAGAACTTAATTAATCTACTTTGGGTAGATGCTTAGGTGTTCAAGAGCCTAAGCTCAATTAAGAAAATCAAAACCAACTCACATGTGTGAGGGCTATTTTGAAATTACTTAAGTTAAACACCTTTGCTTAATTAACCATTAATTATGAGCCAAATTGCATTAGGCCCTTTTCTTCCTAGTGCATTGCAAGTTTAAATTCCTTGTGAGTGTTTATGTCATCTCATTGGCTCATAATTACTTGGTTAACTATGCTAAGGTGGTGTAGGTAAGGGTTAATTAACTTGTTTAATTCATACTTTAACCTAATCAAAATTTAAAATGAATCTAATCATCCAAAAATTAAACAAAAATGTCAAAAACATGTGGGAATGGGTTAGGAATAGCAAACTTAACTCACATTTTCAAAATTAAATCAAACTTAACATCAAACAAAAATCATATTGAATGAACTTTGATTTACTTTAAACTTTCTTATTTCATAAGATTGTCTTTAGGATTTAATTAAAGTGAATGTGTTTACATGCTTTAATTGATTTAGTTCTTTCCCCAACATGTTAAATGTGTATGTCATATAGTTTCATGCATCCATATTTTTCAAAATCAAATTCAAAAATGAAATTGTTTACTTTATGTCAAACTTGCATGTGATGGCTAAAGTAGAAATATGAGTGGCTATTATCACTATTAAATCCAAATTATTTTTAAAATATATAAATCAAATGCCTGAACTGAAAGTGTGCTACTTATATTTTAATTATAAGCTTTCATGTGAGAAAATATAAGGATGTGCTTAGCATAGGTTTCCCTTCTCTTTTATGTTAGCATAGTTTTGAATAGGATTTGGTAAGATGTATGGTTCATTTAAAAATAACCTAACAGTTGCCTAATTCCATATCTTATTCATTCATATGCTATCATTTAAAAAGGGTTACCTATGCTTGCACACATAAATTGCATAAACAAAATGAATCAACTAATACAACTTTTGCGTTCTTTCTTTCCAATTTATTTTTTTGTACATATGTTTGTATTTAAGGAAAGTGGTATATTAGTATGGACAACCCCGAGGTTGTGAGGCTTTAAGTAGCCCTAAGTAGGTCTTATATCTTACACCTCTGGTTAACAATGGCGCTGTACTCACTTATGCCTTTCTTACTTTCATGTGTGCATGTGAAAATTGGATAAGAAACCCTTTTATACTTAATGAAAATCATGCATCTTAAACTTCCAAATTTCCTTAATTGAATTACTTAGCATGCATCATAAAGTGTGTTAATTATTCTCATTTGTATGTATAGATATTCTTAGGATTTACTCATATGCATGTTATACATGTTGGGAAAGAAATGAAGTAATGTATGTTTTATGAATTTGGTTCATTTTATTTAATCTTAAAATGCCTTTCTTTTTGAATAGGTTTGTTTAGAGTTATCTAAACTTATGATTAATTAAAAGATTTAATCAAAATATTCACTAAATAAAACTAAAATGTGAATCTACTTTATAAATTACTTAGGATAGGGAAGGAAAGAGGAGTTCTCTTCTCTTTCCATCTCTTTATAACTTAGTAATTAATTGTAGGATTTATTTGAACCTAATCAAAATATGAAATAAAATCAATCCGAAATAATTAAACAACTTAAATGAAACCCTCCTCTAAGTTGAACATGTTTTACACTTAGAAAATTCTAATTTAAAGTCATAGCAAAGTATACCACACAAACCTTCCAAAGCACACACATTAGGCTAAGTCACCACTTCTAGCTTTAGGTTTGGGAAGTACATGGTTTGATATTTATTTTGTTTTATGATATATATATTTTAGATGGGATGTTAGGATGTATGCTTGTAGAATGAATGGCAGGGTGATCTTAGTCTAACCATTATTTTTTGCAGGAGATTGTACTTAAGGGGCATTATAATAAATGAAAATACAAATGCTTTTGCTTGTAGGTGCTTATACCCCTAAACATAATCCAGTAGGCCAGGCGGACTTAGTCACCCATGTGTGGGGTGATAAGTTTGATATACTTGTTTTGGATTAGGTGTGGTTTGTTTTAGCTAATCACTATTTTACATGTGTTAGTTAGATTTCCATTCTTTTTCTTTTCATGTAAATTTGTACAATTAGGATTTTAGAATGATTGTTATGGGGATTAGGATGAACATTGGTCATAGGATCTCATCTTATGTACATGTGAAGCCTTGGAGCATCCACCTTCCAACCATCAAAAGAAGGAACCAAAGAAGAAAGAAGGAAGAAGAAAGAAGAAGAAGAAATAAAGCTTGAAGACCCCTTAACAATGAATTCATTATTTAATTGTAATTTAATTCATTTGTAATCTAGGTTGTATATAAGGGTGAGCTTAGCTACCCAATTTATTATTTTTGGGTTCGTGTGGTGGTACCCGACCAGAATGACCTCTTATTCTTTTTACGATAAGTTTTATAAATTGATTAATGATTTGTTTAGCTTTTACATTAAGTGACATCTTTTCCTAGTTTCTTCCTTTCTTTATGTATGGCTTAGATGTGAATTAGGCTCTTAGGGAAAAATATATCTTTTACCAAATCTAACAACTCAAAATAAAAAAATAAAGAATTCATAACCTCACTTAAAGCTTGGTTTAAAATCAAGATAAAAGAATTAGCAACCCCTTAGCTAGATGAATATTTCTTTTACAATATCATGCACAAATGCATCTTATTTCACTCTTGATTGGAGGGCTTCCACCTTTGCCAGAGAAACTTGGCTTGACCTTTAAGAGCCATGGTGGAAACCTCCCTCTCCCAATTTTGGCCAATAACTTTATTTCTCATGCATTATGCATATGAATCCTATTAACCCGAGTCAAAATAATTGTCCAAAAATGAAAATAAAATGAAATTTGAATTGCATTAGATTTAGGTCATTTGATGCATGTCCTTACATGATCTAGTCTGTTTAGGGAGTGAGTTTAAGGACTTAGTCAATTTCTAAATAAATAACAGCCAAACTATCTTGCAAAAAGCATAAGACCTACCTATATGTGTTTAAAATTGTAGTAGGAGTTAGTTGGCAGCCACCCCCAGGCGATTGTAAGTCCAAGCAGTTGGACAATTTGTCTTTTCTTATGGAGGGAAAACAAATACCCATTTTCACCATAGATTTAGGTTGTGATTTTGGCCCTCGTCAAAGCTTCCTAAATTTAGGTTCTGAGATTTCTTCTCCCCTTTGTGGGCCATAAGTATAACTCCTTACCTCTTAGGCATTTTCTTAATCTTGTGTTAAAATCATAAGTCCTAAATTTTTAATGAAAAATACAACTCAAATAAAATAAATCAATTTCAAAAATGTAATGCTCAATCATAGGTTAGTTTGAGATGCTCGCTAGTTTTCTAGCATCGTGGGCATCTACTTACTTCGATAATAACTCTCTTTGATCAATCCCATTTGATCTTCAAAATGAACTAATTGATAGTCCTTTCTATTGAAATCTTTGAAGACAATGATCATTTACCTTAATGTATTCTAAGAGATCCCATTCCTTAGGATGTAATTAACTATGGGGCTTGCCTTGTAGGAACTCGAGCGATTTAAGATAAATCCTATTTTACTTTTCCATGTAAAGTAGGGAAAGAATCTTTGGTACATATGCATACCCATCATCCTTAAGAATTCTTATTGAGATGATTAGATCCATTAAAAGGTAGTGACTTCTGTCTTTCGAGATAGTATACTATTCCTTGATGACATACCCGATCACTTGAATAAGTACATCTGCGGATCTGCATGGCATCCCAAAAAAATAAATTTTTATATTCTTGCCTTTTTTTCACCACAGATTGAAGGCGACTATAGAAATTTTTCTCCACAGATTTTTATGGCGACTCCGTTGGGGATGGTTCCTCTCTCCATCTTTGGTAAATGATCATTGTCTTTGAGTATTGATAGTGGGTTTGTACTTTGGTATGAATCTGAGACTATCTTTCTTTCTGTTGTCACTTAGCTTATTTCATTCTTAAGTTAAATTAGCCAACATCCTTAGGTTTTAGGACCTCACCCCGTGTTGGTCTTAAAACCCCTGTTGGGTTCTCCAATGGATAAAGATAAAAAGATCTAAATAAAAGAAAATATTTAAAGACTTCCACCTTATTATAAAATAATAAGGAAAGGTTCATTCCAAAATAATAAAGACAAAATAAATTTTATATAAGAACTTTGCTTTTCAACAAGCATTTTTTCAAAAATACACTTAATAAAATATTTTACATAAAATTTTATCACCCTCATTTAACAATTCTAATAATTATTACATGTAAGAATTTTCAAAAATAAAACTAATAAAAGTTTTCAAAAGCACAAATGAACATCTTCCTTCAATTCATTTTGATGAAGATTTCATTTTCAAAATAAAATGAATAATTATCTTTCTAAAAAATTAAAATCAAGAATAGAGTTTTCAAAAAGTACACATGAACCTTTCTATTCAATACACTCACACCTATTGAATGGAAGTTTCATTTTCAAATAAAACTAAATTTTTTTAAAGTACATGTGAAGATCTTCACTTAATATACTCAAATTTATTAAATGAAGATTTTATTCCCAAATAAAAATAACATCATTTGGAAATCCTACTTAAACATATCTCACATATGATTAATTTGGAATTCCTCTCTTTCAAAAAAAAAAAAAAAGCAAAATCACACACAGAATAAAATTTTCACATTTCTAAAATTGATCTTCATTCTTACATACCCAAATTTGTTGAATGGAAGTCCTCTTTAAAAAAAAAAAAATCAACAATCATATTTTCAAAAAAAAATTAAAACACATTTAGAACTTCATTTAGCATACTTAAATTTGCTAAGTGAAGTCTCCAAACTCAAAATCAAAAAATTTAAAACATATTTGGACCTTCATTTAGCATACTCAAATTTGCTAAGTGAAGTCTCCAAATTCAAAAATCAAAAATGAACAATCATATTTTCAAAAAAAAATTCAAACACGTTTGGAACTTCATTTATCATAATCAAATTTGTTAAGTGAAGTCTCCAAACCCAAAATCAAAATTTTAAAACACATTTGGAAGCTCATTTAGCATAGTCAAATTTTCTAAGTGAAGTCTCCAAATTCAAAAATAAAAAATTAACAATCATATTTTCAAAATTCAAACACATTTTAGAACTTCATTTAGCATACTCAAATTTGCTAAGTGAAGTTTCCAAATCCAAAATCAAAAATTCTCAAACATATTTGGAACTTCATTTAGCATACTCAAAATTGCTAAGTGAAGTCTCCAAATCCAAAGTCAAAAAATTTTCAAACACATTTGGAACTTCTTTCAACATAATCAAATTTGTTAAGTGAAGTCTCCAAATCCAAAATCAAAATTTTTTTGGAACTTCATTTAGCATACTCAAATTTGCTAGGTGAAGTCTCCAAATCCAAAACATAAAAAAAATTTCAAACAATTTTAGAACTTCATTTAGCATAATCAAATTTGTTAAGTAAAGTCTCCAAATCCAAAATCAAAATTTTCAAATATATTTGGAACGTCATCCTTAGCATACCAAATTTGCAAGTGAAGTCTCCAAAGTCAAACCAAAAATTTTTAAGCACCCTTGGAACTCCTTTCTTTAGCATGCCAAATTTGCTAAGGAGAAGTTTCCATTTTCAAAACCAAAATACAACAAAATTTTGAACACATAATTCGGAATTCCATTTAGCATACTCAAATTTGCTAAGTGAAATTTCTATTTCACAAAACTAAGTGGGACTTCATCCTTAGAATATCATATTTGCTAAAGTCAAGTCTCCACTTTGAATCAAATCAAAACAAAATGAAACACTTAGGATTTCCTTAGCATACCAAATTTTCTAAGGATCCTACTTTTTGAAAAATAAAAAAAACATCCAACACAAAATGAAACACTTAGGATTTTCTTAACATACTTGTATTTACTAAGAATCCTATTTTCAAAAATTAAAAAAATTCAAACAAAACACACTTGGGTCCTTCACTTAGCATACCGAAAATTGCTAAGTAGGAATTCCAATTTTCTAAAATCAAACAACACTTCAAAAAGTTTTCAAACAATAATTCACCAAAAGAAAACAATTATTTTTAAACAAACAAAAAATTCCAAAATCATCAAACAAAAAAAAAATCATTTGACCCTTACTTTAACATACTCAAATTTGTTAAAGGAAAGGGTCCTCAAATCAAAAATCAAAATTCAAACAAACATGAACCTATGGAAGCATCCTTCTCAAAATATTTGAATCCATCTTTCAACATTCCCAAATTTGTTGAAGTTGGATTCATATTCAAAATTTCTCTTTCAATCAAATTTTTAAATCTTCTCAAATCCATTTGAACCCCACTTAACACTTTCAAGTTGTTGGATGTGGGTTCAAATTATCAATTCAAATTCAAAAATCTATAAAGATAGAAATCTGATACAAACTCATTTTCTATTGATTCTTGTGATTCTGATAGTGATAGTTTTTTAGTTTATAAGTTATTCTGAAATGGTCGGTTCATAAAAGGTCATTTTTCACTTTCCCTCATGGTATGGATTTGGCTTTGGACCAAGCCAACTTTCCCAGACTTGATCATTCACATCTTATCCGCTTTGGTAAGGAATTTGAGCAGGGATTACATGTGAGGGCACTCTCGTCACAACAGTCAGTAGGACCACAATAATGGGGCAGAAGCCGATCATTCGGATTGATTTACCTTATGATTCTAACATCTCTTTGCTGAAGAGGAAAGTGTACGATCATAAGCTTCAATGATAGTACCCTAGTACCAAGCAGCCCCAGGTTTCAGCGCCCCATGGTTTCTCAAGCTGAGTGTAGCACCCTCTCATCTATACCCTTTAAGGGTATGCGCTCCTGGTCTTAAGGATTGCCTCCCCTACTTTTGAGTATGGGTCTAGCTCTCACTCCTCCCATCCTACCAGGACATAACGTAGGAATAAGACATGATCATCGAACAGATCACTACAAAGATGAGGCGTGATTCAATTGAGTTCCCGGTTGTCACTTCACCACTAAACAACAGCTTCATCCTCTCTCGAGATAGAGGATGTTAGGAATCTCATCACCTCCTCCAATGGTGTAGCATTATCCAATAGTTACTAGGAGCAGGAGGTGATATGCCGACCTTCGGTCTGTCTTATGCCATGTAGGCAGAGCTTACAGATGTTTAGAGTTCAGAGCTCAGTTTGATCTTAGATCCATCATCCCCTGTAGTGTGAGGAAGGATATCCACCAGGAGAGGGCCAAAGAGGCCCATACAGCTCACATTACCAATAGGGAGAGGTGGAGGTTCAGTCGCTAGTTGGCAGCTTCGCTTATTGATTTTTCGGTGGCACGCTATCCGACAACATCCTACTTGACTAGTCATCATAGGAGGATAGCCAGCATAGAGTCGGTTGGTGGTGTCTCCACCCCACCATACCTGCCGCCATCACGTCCGTGATAGCATCTCAAGTTCCATCAAATGCCATGAAGGCCATATCCGGGGAGAAGTGCACCGTTGGTGATCCGGCTATGGTCATAGGATCCTACCAATTCTACACTGCCTATTATGGCAAGGCCAAGCTCTCCTGCTTGACCTTCCCTGATGGTGGTGCAGGGAAGAGTGACCGAGCATGGTGTCACCAACTCCACACGATGTGGAGATGGTGATAGTCATTTCAAAGATTGTAGATGATAGTCTAGCTGCACCAATGATAGTGGAATATCCTAGGATTGTCACCCCTCTCATTGCTAGTGGCAGTTAGGAGTGTCACTCATCTAGTGAGTACAGTTAACATAGGATTGACTCTCCAGTGGCGGTGAGATGGTGCCTCTCGGTGCATAGTGATCTGCTTGATATTTGTATGCATTGATCTCTTTAGATGAGATAGTGGCGCATTATTTCATGGAAAAGAAGGAGATTTTGGGGTACAATTAGTCAGATGAAGAGAAAGTTAACTTCGATCCCAACAAAGATGACTTATTGGGAGACTCAACTGGAGTCTGCATGATTGATACTAGAGGATCTCTTCTCAGGGAGCAGCAATCCATGGAAGGTGATGAGGTTGATCTAGAAGACACCACAACATCAGCCCAACACCTCCAATATTAGTTGAGGCAGAAAGATGAGTAGATAAATAGGATGATACGATATTAGAGGAATTATTAACATCAATTTTAGTGCTCCAGAAACAAGCCCCATTAGTTCATCCTACTACAATCGACATCAGTCAGCCTGAGTTAGTGCATGTCTTGGACCCAGCCAAGACTTTACCTCCCATTGAGCAAGGTATCACTAGCCTGTATAGGAAGAGTGGAAAATATCTCAATACAAGAAAAGGACATAAAATCCATGGTTGAGCAGCAAGTGAAGGAGGCATTGGCTCAAGCCCAGGGAGGATCACCAGTTCCAAACGGTAGACCCTACCCAGACGAATTCAATGCTATCCAATATCCCAAGGGTTTCATGCCACCTTCCTTTAAAATCTTTGATGGTAGTGGAAACCCAAGGTAGCACATAGCACACTTTAGGTCCAGTTGTTGTAATGCCAGTAGCAGCGACGCTTTGCTTTTTCGCCTTTTCGTTAGTAGCCTAGCAGGTATTGCTTTCGATTGGTATGCTAAACTACCCAATGGTTCAATAAAGACATTTGCTAAGTTAGAGCAACTCTTCATCAAGAGATTTTCTGAAGCCCAAAAAGGGTTATTGTAGGTGATCTCGTTGTAGCACAACAACACCCCGGTGAGTCCCTTGTTGATTATATTCTCCGATGGCGTAACTGTTGACCTCATTTTTAGAATGAGCTCTCAACCCCTCCATCATAAACATAGGACTCCTCTTAGACTTTAAGAGTTCCTTAGTCTTAAGACACATCTAGTGATTTGGTGGACACTCAAACCTAGTCCTAGAGACTTAGAAGAGTTAGCCATAGGAATAGGTCATGCCTTAGGGGTGTTAAGAAAATTTCCTGCCCTTAGCTTAAACCATTCCTCACTTTTCTTCTTTCAAGTCAAACCCTAAATCAATCTTAATTTATTTTCTCAAAACTCAAATCAACTCCACATGATTGAAATCCATAATCAAAATTCATCAAAAATTCCTAAGTCCAAATTTTGCCAAAGTCCTTAAGCCTCCCTTAAGGACTTAACCTAAAATAATCAAAACCAAGTCAAATCTTTCAGGTTTCCTAATGCCTCATTTATATTCTCATTTATGTGCACATATATAAATGAAATATAAAGTCAAACCCATCAAATCAAATTCAAAATTCAAAATCAATTCATGAAATTTTTCTTAAATATTTTATATTATGTTTAATAGATTTAATCAAATCTTGATCAAACCTATTCAAAACCCTTGGGATTTTCTCAAAACCTATTTATATTCTCATTTGTATTCTCATATATAAATGAAATATAAACATGAATCATTCAAATCCAACTCAAAAATTAAATTCCAATTTAAAACTCCCTAAAATCCTTTAAATTCCCTTTAATGGATTTAACCTAAATTATGATCAAACCTACTCAAACCCATGGGATTTTCTCAAAACTTATTTATATCCTCATTTATATTCTCATATATAAATGAAATATAAATATAAATTAATCAAATCCAGTTCAAAAATTAAATTTCAATTTAAAAATTTTCTTAAATCCTTTAAATTCCCTTTAATGGTTTAACCCAAGTCATGATTAAACCACTTCAAATCCTTGAAATTTTCTCATGATCAATTTATATTCTCATTTATATTCACATATATAAATTAAATATAAATTTAAACAATCAAAACTAATTCAAAAAATTAAACTCAAACCCACTCAAAATCCAATCTAAGACTTTTAAGTCAAAATCTTGAACTTAGCCAGATCAATTTGAAATCAAGCCAAACTCTTGATTTTCTCTCATGGTTCAATAAACCCTACAATCATAAGCTCATATATAAATCCAAACTTTAATCAAACAATCAAAACCCAAATCAAAAATCAAACTCAAAACCCCTTCATTTTCTTCCTTTGAATATGAAATTTTCAAATAGATTAAAACTCATTTGACTTCAAACAACTTGTAAATGGATTTATATTTCAATCATGAATCCATATACAAGATCAATCAACTTCAAATCAAGCTTTGACCAAGCCATTTGACCCACTTAGGCTCACCTGACCCAAAGTGACCTAAAGTACCCTTATGAGCCAAATTTTGATCCTAACTAAATTAGGTTGAACCAAACTCATATATCCCTCTCATCATGATCAACAATCATCATGGGATGATCAATCAATCAAATTGGGTCAAACCAAGTCAAACCTAAGGGTTGATCAAGTCAATACTTAACCCAAAATGAAACCTAACATAGCCAAATTCCACCATAGGACAAATTAATTGAAACCATTGATCTAAGTTCACTCATGACCTATGTTTGAACTTGACCAAGTCAACATTTAAACCAAACATTGCCCAATTGGCTCACTTGACCCAAGTTGACCCATTTTGACCTAAATGGTAAAAATGTGTCAAAACTTGATCTAAGACAAATCAATCCAAACCAATGGTTCAAGTTCATTCCAAATCACTTGGGAACTAGACCAACTATACTTAACTTGGCCTAATTGACCTTAGACCCAACATGACCTAAAGGGGTCATGTTGAGCCAAAATTTAATTTAACCCAAACTGATTGGAAACAAAGATACCAATCCACTCCATATGACTAACCTAACCTAAACCTACCCTTGAACTACCTCAAATAGGTCAAATGGGTCAAATAGGTCAACTTGACCCATTTGACCTAAATGAAGTCATCTGAGCCAAATTCAAAACCATGCCAAATTGAATCAAACCAAAGCCACCAAAACATTTCAAATGGTCATATGAACCTGAACCAACCCTTGGTTTGACCCAGTTTTACCTATTGGTCAACTTGACCCAAGTTGACCCATTTTGACCTAAATGGGTCAACATGAGCCAAACCCTATCAAATGAATTCCAAATCTCTTGAAACTTAGCCAAACCTAGTTTCTCCACATACCTAACATATCCAAAGTGGAAAATAGCAAAATGGCCATCCTACCCCTAGGCCATAGAAGACATTTTGGCTTGATCCATGGATAATTTGGTGATACCCTCTTCACAATCACTTGAGGCTTTCCTAAAAGCTCAAGGGGACTTAGTGATGAGTGGTGCACCCAACCTAATGGGTTTGGGTAAGCCCATTTGGTCCCTAGACCAAACTCTACCCTATGGTTAAAAATTGAAAATTCAAACTCCCTCTCGAGCTTAAATTAAGGCACATGGGACGTTGGCAATCCACTCCTTGGATCAAACCGACCATGTGCACATTCAAAACAGTAAAAAAAAAAATCCCCAATATGATCAATTGGATCAAAATAGCATGTCCATTGTTGGCCGTCTGAATCTTGAAGTGGAAGATATGCTCCCCCTAATTCACTTCTATTTTCATTCACTCAAGGTCGATTGAAGAATAGGAAGCCGGAGGAGCCATTGGAGATTGATCTTAAGCTACTTAGAGCTCTTCCCATTTTCCTTTTCTATTTTGAACAATGAAAAAGAGGGGAGGTAGAGTGTAATTCCAACTTCTTCTACATTCCATTTGAATCTAATTTCTCTTATACACTCCATCAGAGGGTCAAGTCGAGCTTACCTAAGCTCTCTCTGAAGTTCTAAAGGTAAGGGGAGACCTAGCTTGATCAAAGTTGAAGCTCAAGCAAGGAGGAGTTGGTCCATACATTGATCTACTCAACCTCAAGTGCTCATACTCTCGCAAGGCTTCATCTCAACCAAATGAAGCTTCTCCAAGGTAATTGAGCGGTGATCACCTCCAACAAGGTATGAGATTTTTTTACCATTAAACTCAATGTGGTGTTGTGCTTTGTGAAAGAAATTTTAGCTCATCGATTTTTTATCGGATTTTTCGCTCCCTATTTTTAGATAGTGTGGGTTGAATTTGGTTTAATTCTATGCTAGATCAAGCTTGGATCTACCCTTTGATCATGGATGATCTCTATTGATCAAGGGGAAGAACTTGGATGATCTCAGCCATCCATCCATGCATTTTAGATGGACGACTAAGATTATTTAGCACGCTAGAAAATCCTTTTACCTTTTTTAAATTATGGGGAGATCCTTAGCCATCCGATCTTTGATCAGATGACAGAGGATTAAAACCCATGCGCTGCTGCCACCACCCGTGAGGTGATAACTTATATGATCCCCTCACAGCGTGATGTGTGTAAAGCTCGCTGACCGCCACTGCCATGCATTACGCCGTGAGCCAGGGTTTAGCGAGGGATTGGTTAAGTGCTTTAATAAATTTCTAATTAACCTAGAGATCTTTTAAAATGCATAACCCTCTCTAGAAGATTTGGAAAAATGTGAAATAAAATCCTATGGATAGATAATCAAACCTAGAACATTTTAAAATTAATTTTGATGAGTTTTGAATTATTCTTTTCTCTAAATTTGGGTTTTATTATAAAGTGGATTTTGCTAATTATGTTTTAATTAGGCCTTTGATTAATCCCAAGTTCCTTGGGTATATTTTAGGGGATGACTTCTGCCTCCCCTAATTTTCTAGGGATTTATTGAAGGCTTGATTAAAGTAATTACATATGGTTTCTTTAATTACCCTCCTTATGTAATTAAGCACAATTAGGGTATGATTAGTGATTTTAACCTATGGTTAGGGTTGATTAAGGTTAGATCCAATGAGTAGGAGGTTTATAGAATATTTTTGGGGCATTTTCTCTAAGCTATTCTCTAAACCCCCTCTTCTCTCCTTAATCTCCTTTAATTAAGGGTTAATTCATTAATTATCCCCTTAATAAATTTATAAAATTTCTAAAACTATTTAGAACTTAATTAATCTACCTTGGGTAGATGCATGGGTATTTAATAACCTAAGTTCAAATAAGGAAATCAAAACTCAATTCATAAGTATGAAAGGGTGTTTGAAATTACTTAAGCTAAACCCTTTAGCTTAATTAACTTTTAATTGTCAGCCAAATTGCATTAGAAATTTTCATTATTAGGTGCATTACAAATTTAAATTTCTTGTGGGTTTTAGGTCATCTCATTGGCTCATAATTATTTGGTTAATTCTTCTAAGGTGGTGTAGGTAAGGGTTAATTAAGTTACTTAATTCATACCTTAAACTAATCAATGCATAAAAATGGATCTAATTACCTAAAAATTAAACAAAAATATCAAACACATGTGGGAATGGGTTAGGAACAGCAAACTCATCTCACCCTTTCAAAATTAAGTCAAACTTCAAACTAAATAAAAATCACTTTGAATTCACTTTGATTTATTCTAAATTTTCTTATTCCATAAGAATGTCTATAGGATTTAAGTGAAGTGAGTTTGTTTACATGCTTCCATTACTTTGAACCCTTCCCCAACATGTTAAGTTGTATTCCATGTGATATCATGCATTCATAGTTTTCAAATTCAAATTTTAAAATGAAATTAGTTACTTTATGTCAAATTTGCATGTGTTGGCTAAAGTATAAATATGAATGACTATTATCACTACTAAATCCAAATTATTTTCAAAACATATAAACCAAATACCAAATTTGAAAGCGTGCTATTTATACTTTAATTATAAGCTTGCATGTGATAGATTATAAAGGCATGTTTAGTATAGGTTTCCTTTCTTTCTTATGTTAGCATAGTTTTGAATAGGAGTTGGTAAGATGTAGAGTTCATTTGAAAAGAGCCCAACACTTACTTAATTCCATACCCTATTCATCCCTATGCTATCATCTAAGAAGGGTTGCCTATATTTGCATACATAAATTGCATAAACAAAAATGAATCCATTAAGCAAACTTTTATTTTCTCCTTTTCCATTTCATTTTTTTATACATATGTTTGTATTTAAGGAAACTGGTATATTAGTCTAGACAACCTTGAGGTTACTAGGCTTTAAGTTTCCCTAAGTAGGTCTTGTACCATACACCTTTGGTTAACAATGACGTTATACTCACTTATGCCTTCCTTACTTTCATATGTGTATGTGAAGATTTGGATAAGGAAAACCCTTTCTACTTAAGAAAAATCATGCATACTCAACTTCTAAATTTTCTTAAATGGATTAGCATGCATCATAAAGTGTGTTAAATACTCTCATTTTCATGTATAGATATGCTTAGGGTCGTTCCATATGCATGTTATATATATGTTGGGAAAGAAATGAAGTAATGTGTGTAATGTGAATTTTGGTTCATTTTATTTAATCTTAAAATGCCTTTTTTTTAATAGGTTTGTTTAAAGTTCATCTAAACTTAGGATCAATTAAAAGATTTAATCAAAATATTCACCTAAATGAAACTAAAATATAAATCTACTTTAGAAATTACTTAGGTTAGGGAAGGAAAGAGAAGTCCTCTTCTTTTTCCCTCTCTTCATAATATAGTAATTAATTGTAAGTTTCACTTAAACCAAATCAAAACATGAAATAAAATTAACCCAAAATAACTAAACAACATAAATGAAACCCCACTCTAAGTTGAACATGTTCTTCACACTTAGAAAATTTAAACCTAAATACCACACAAGCCTTCAAAGCACACACATTAGCCTAAGTCACCACTTCTAGCTTTAGGTTAGGTCGGTGCATGGTTTGATGTTTATTTTTTTTTGTGATATATGTATTAGACTGGATGTTAGGGTGTATGCTTGTAGAATGATTGGTAGGGTGTGCTTAGCCTAACTGTTCCTTTATATAGAGGATTATGCTTAAGGGGCGCTATCATATATAAAAATAAAAATGCTTTTGCTTGCAGGTGCTTTATACCTCTAAGCATAATCCATAGGCCAGATGGACTTAGTCACCCATGTGTGGGGTGATAAGTCCAATATACATGCTTGGGATTTGTGTTGTTTGTTTTAGCTAACCTTTATTTTGCAGGTGTTAGTTAGATTTCCACTTTTCCTTTTTGTAAAAATTTATATAATTAGGATTTTGGAATGATTGTTATGGGGATTAGGATAAGCATTGGTCATAAGATCCCATCTTATGCACCATGTGAAGCCTTGGAGCATTCACCTTTCAACCAACCAAATGAAGGAACCAAAAGAAGAAAGAAGAAAAGAAGAACAAAGAAGAAAAGAAGAAAGAAGAAATAAAGCTTGAAGCCCCCATAATAATGAATTCCTTTCTTAAATTTTAATATTCATTTGTAATCCGAGTTGTATAAGAGTAGACCTCAGCTACCCATATTTGATATTTTCAGGTTTGTGAGGTGGTGCTTGACCACAACAGCCTTTTATTCTTTTTGTGATTAGCTTTATAAATTGGTTTATGATTTATTTATCTTTTGCATTAAGTGGCATGATTTTCCTAGTTTCTTCCTTGCTTTATGTATGGCTTGGATGTGGATTAGGCTCTTTAAGGAAAAAAAATCTTTTACCCAACTTAATAACTCAAAATAAAATTAAACAACTCATAACCTCACCAAAAGCTTAGTTTAAAATCAAGATAAAAGAATTAACAACCCCTTAGTTGGATGAGAATTTTTTTATAATATCACGCACAAATGTATCTTATTTCACTCTCGATTGGAGGGCTTCCACCTTTGCCAGAGAAACTCGGCTTAACCTTTGAGAGTTGTGATGGAAACTCACTTCCTCCTTTCTCGTTAGTTTTGGCTAATAACCTTCTTTCTCATGCATTAGTCATAAAAAATCCTATTAGCATGAGTCAAAATATTTGTCAAAAATAAAAATAAAATAAAATTTGAATCGAATTAGATTTAGGTCATTGGAAGCGTGCCCCTTTACATGATCTAGTCTCTTTAGGGAGTGAGTTTAAGGACTTAGTCTCTTTTTAATAAATAATAGCCTAGCTATCTTGCATAAGCATAAAGACTTGCCTATATGTATTTAAAAATCATAGGAGGAGTTAGTTGGTGGCCATCCCCAGGCAGTTGTAAGTCCAAGCTGTTGGGTGGTTTGTCCTCTCTTGTGGAGACAAACCAAATACTCATTTTTTCCATAGATTTAGGTTGTACTTTCAGCCCTCGCTGAAGCTCCCTAAATTTAGGCTATGTGGTTGCTTCTCCCCTTTCTGAGCCATAAACATAATTCCTCATCTCTTAGGCATTTCCTTAATCTTATGTTAAGGAATCTTAAGTCCTAAAATTCTAATGAAAAATGTAACTCAAACATACTAAATAAATTTCAAAAATGTAAAAGCCCAACTATAGGATAGTTTGAGATGCTCGCTAGGTTTCCTAGCATCGTGGGCATCTCCTACTTATCTTACATTTTAGCTTCGATAATAACTCTCTCTTTTGATCAATCCCATTTAATTTTTCAAAATAAACCAATCAATTGATAGTCATTTCCTATTGAAATCTTCAAAGATAATGATCATTTACCTTAATCAAGAGTTTTCCTAAGGGATCCCATCTCTTAGGATGTAATTAACTATGGGGGTTTGCCCCTATATGGAACTTAATGAACTTAATTTAAAATAGACACTGCTTTACTTTTCCATGTAAAGTAGGGGAAGAATCTCTAGTACATATGCAGACCCATCATCTTTAGGAGTCCTTATTGAGGCGATTGATTCCATTAAATGGTAGTGACTTCTATCTCTTGAGATAGTACACTATTTCCTTGTTGATGTGCCTGATCATCTGAATAAGTACATCTGTGGATCTGCATGACATCTTAACAAGATGAATTTCTATAAGATCTCCTCTTTCTTTTCTCCCCACAGATTTGAAAGACGACTCCCTCAATAGAAATTTTTCTGCACAGATTTTTTTTGCGACTCCATTGGGGATGGTTCCTCTCTCCATCTTTGGTAAATAATCGTTGTCTTTGAGTATCGATAGTGGGTTTGTACTTTGGTATGAATACAAGACTATCCTTCTTTTCGTTGGCACTTAGCTCATTTCATTCTTAAGTTGAGTTAGCCAACATCTTTAGGTTTTAGGACTGCATTCCTTGTTGGTCCTAAATCCCCAGTTGGTTTCTCCAATGGGTAAAATGAAAAGATCTAAATAAAAAAAATAACTTAAAGACTTTCTCCTTATCATTTTCATCATAAGAAAAGGTTCATCCTAAAATAATAAATCTTCCATAAGAACTTTGCTTTTTGGAAAACACCTTATTTTCCACAAAATTTTGTCACCCTCATTTAATAATTCTCATAACATGTAGGGATTTTCAAAAAATAAAACTAATAACATTTTCCAAAAGCACAAATGAATATCTTCTTTGAATCCACTTTGATGAAGATTTCATTTCAAAATAAAATGAATAATCATCCCTTTCAAAAATCACAATCATAATCATAAAGTTTTCAAAAAGCACACATGAATTTCTCTATTCAATACACTCACACTTATTGAAGGGAAAGTTCATTTGCAAACAAAATTAAAATTTTCAAAAAGCACACATGAACATCTTCATTTAATACACTCAAGTTTATTAAATAAATATTTCATTCCCAACTAAAAATAATAAATATCTTTTAGGAAATCCCACTTAAACATATCTCACATGTGTTTTAAGTTGGAATTCATCCCTTTCAAAAAAGCAACAATCACACACAAAAATTTTATATTTCAAAAATAAGATTGAACTCCATTCCACATACCTAAATTTGTTGAATGGAGGTCCCCTTTTTAAAATTAAAACTTCAACAATCATATTTTAAAACAAATTTAAATATACATTTGGAACATCATTTAGCATACTCAAATTTGCTAAGTGAAGTTTCCAAATCCAAAATCAAAATCAACAATCATTTTTCAAAATTGTCAAACAATATTTGAAACCTCACATAACGTACCCAAATTTGTTAAGTGAAGTCTTCAAATCCAAAATTCAAAATTTTTTAAAACACATTTTGAAATTTCATTTAACATACCCAAATTTGTTAAATAAAATCTCCAAATCCAAAATCCAAAAATTTTCTAAAAAAACACATTTTTGAAGTTCGTTTAACATACCCAAATTTGTTAAGTGAAGTTTCCAAATCAAAAATCCAAAAATTTTCTAAAAAAACACATTTTTGAACTTCATTTAACATATCCAAATTTGTTATGTGAAGTTTCTAAATCCGAAACCAAACATTTTCTAAACACATTCTTGGAACCTCACCTAGCATACTCAAATTTGCTAAGAGAAATTTCCAAAGTCAAATAAAAAAATTCTCAAACACATTTGTAACTTCATTCCTTAGCATACCAAATTTGCTAAGGAGAAGTTTCCATTTCTCATAACTAAAACAAATCAAGAATTTTAAACCCACCATTTGGAATTTCATTTAGCATACTCAAATTTGCTAAGTGAAATTTCCATTTCACAAAATTAAGTGGGACTTCATCTTTAGCATACCAAATTTGCTAAAGTTGAATCTCCACTTTCAAACACATCAAAAATAAAACTAAACACTTAGGATTCCCTTAGCATACCAAATTTGCTAAGGATCCTACCCTTTTCAAAAATCAAAACATTCCAAACAAATGAAACACTTAGGATTTTTCTAGTATACTTAAATTTGCTAAGAATCCTATTTTAAAAAAAATCAAACAAAACACACTTGGGTTCTTCACTTAGCATACCTAAATTTGCTAAGTAAGAATTTCAAATTTTCCAAAATCAAAACAAAATTCTCAAAAAAGAAACAAACACTTCACATAGCATACCCAAATTTGCTAAGTGAAATTCCAAAATAATTAAACAAAACAAAATCATTTGATCCTTAGTTTAACATACCTAAATTTGTTAAAGGAAAGGGTCCTCAAAATCACAAAAATTCAAATTCAAAACATAAATGAACCTATGGAAGCGTCCTATGAAAATTTTGAATCCATATTTCAACATACCTAAATTTGTTGAAGTTTGGATTCATATTCAAATTCCTCTTTCAATCAATCTCTTCAAATCTATTTGAACCCCACTTAACACTTCCAAGCTATTGGATGTGGGTTCAAATTTTCAAAATTCAAAACTCAAAAAAATCTATGGAGATAGAAAACTGATACAAGTTCATTTCTTATTGCAGATTCTTTTCAATCAGAGCAGGTCGCTTACTTCTGAAATGCTTCTTTGAAATTTGTCTTTACTTTCCCCCTCGGTATCGATATAGCTCTAGATCAGGCTAACTTCCCCCATCTAGACCATACCCACTTGATCCACTTTGTGGATTTGAGGGGTCGATCACTTGTGAGGGCATCCCCTCACCACACCGCCAGGAGATGAAGGACCGCAAGCGTCATCAGGATAGACTTACCTTCTGATTATGATGTCTCTTCACTAAAGGAGGATAAGACTGCTTGTTATCCCAGGGTTAGTGCCAACTCCAGTTGCAGTTCATTCTAGAGTTTCTCATGTTGCCCTAGTGCGAGCTAGCACCCTACCATCTGTACCCTAAAATGGTAAAGCTCCCCTAGTTTTAAAGCTTCCCTCTCTAACAATTGAGTATGGGTCTAGCTCGCACTCCTCCCATCCTACTTGTACCCAATGTAGGGACAAGAACCGTATGATCAAACGGTTCCACACTTAGATAGCTAGGGAGCTAGAGGCAGCAGCTCGATCATCCATGGATGAGTCTCCCATCATCACTTCACCACTGGTTATAGAAAACCAGTTTCATCCTCTCTCTGGATCAGACAGAAGGATACCACAAGGATCTATTCATCACCTCCTCTAGTGGTGCACTTGCAGCCAACAATTTCTACGAGTAGGAGGTTGTACACTGGCCTTCGGTCTGTTCAACGCCATGTAGGAGCATATGGATGCTCAGAGTCTCGAACATAGTTTGACCTTCAATCTGTTATCCCTCACAGCATAGGAAGGCAGATTCATTAGGAGAGGGCCCGTGAGGCCCATACATGTTACTAGCAGAGAGCAATGGAGGTTTAGCCATCAGTAAACTGCTTCTGCTTTGATTGATTTTCTAGCTCAACTTGCTACCCGCGCTGACTATATTGATAGTATTCTTCTCACCAAGACCAGCCACCACAGAAGGGCAGTTCCTATGTACAGAGAGTCAGTGGTGTCTCCACCCCACTGCTCTATCCCTCACCTGCCATCGCCAGTATAGGATGCATCATCTCCCATTTCACCTAAGGCAATGAAGGCTACAGCTGGGAAAAAAGTACCCCGTTGGTGATCCGCTATGGCCAAGGGATCCTACTCTTCCTACACCACCCATTGTGGTAGGCACGAGCTCTCTTGCTTGACCTTCTGGCCCAGTGGTGGTGCAAAAGGAGTGGCGACACCGAAGCATCGTGGTCATTCCTTCACCAACTTCCCCCATACAGCCGGATGAGGAGATGGTGATAGTTATCACAGATATTCTAGATGATAGTTCAGTTGCAGCAGTGGTAGAGGAACATCCTAGGATTGTTACCCCTCTTACAGTTAGTAGCAGTCAGGAGTATCATTCATCTAGTGAGTACACCGCATTGACTTCCTGTGGTGAGGTCCGGTGCCTCTGCATGATAGCGATCACACCGTCACCAAAGCTTTGTACCTACCGAGTTAGATCATTCCTAGATGGGATAGTTGCATTATTATGGAGAAGAAGGAGATCTTGGTACACTGGTTCGATGAAGAGAGAGTCGCCATCTAAATGAAGATGACTTGATGGGGGATTCAGCTGAAGTATGCATGGTTGACACCAGAGGATCTCTTCTTAGGGATCAATAGACCATGAAAGGTAATGAGGTTAATC
Organism: Cymbidium sinense; assembly: GCA_021442155.1. Lineage (NCBI taxonomy): Eukaryota > Viridiplantae > Streptophyta > Magnoliopsida > Asparagales > Orchidaceae > Cymbidium > Cymbidium sinense. The sequence goes on along the minus strand of CM038228.1, from coordinate 855,254 downwards.
AAGACACCACGTACCCAACACCTTCAACTTGAATGTAGAAGAGATTGATAGGATGGCACACACAGGACTTGTTGAGCGACGCTGCTAAGCCCCTTTAGTTCATCTTATTATAGTAGATGTCAGTGAGCCTGAGTTAGTGTATGTCTTGGACCCAGTTAAGACTCTACCTTCTGTTGAGCAAGGTAGCACTAGCTTGTATATGAAGGTAGTGGAAAGTATCTCCATATAAGAAAAAGATTTAAAATCCATGGTTGAGCAATAGGTGAAGGAAGCTTTGGCTCAAGCCCATGGAGGATCATTGATTCCAATGGGTAGACCTTATATAGTGGAATTTGATGATATTCAGTATCCCAAGGGTTTCATGCCTCTTTCCTTCAAGACCTTCGATGGCAGTGGGAACTCTAAGCAGCATATAGCTCACTTTAAAGCCAGTTGTTGCAACGCAGGTGGCTACGACGCTTTACTCTTTAGACTCTTTATCAGTATCCTAGTGGGTATTTCTTTTGATTGGTATGTTGAACTATCCAATGGTTCTGTAAAGACATTTGTTATGTTAGGGCAGCTCTTTATCAAGAGATTTGCTAGAGCTTAGCAAATGGTTACTATAGGTGATCTCGTTGTAGCATAACAACACTCTGGTGAGTCACTTGTTGATTATATTCTCTGATAGCATAACATGAGTATGAAGTTTGAACTGTAGCTGTCTGAATGGCATGCCATTGAGATTCTCTTGAAGAATATCCATGGCTCGGTCACCTTCATGCTTAAGGGCTTCACTATCAAGACATTTGAGAAGCTAATCAACAAGGCGACTAGTCTACAAGGAGAGGCCAAACAGTTGCCTTTTCAAGATCAGTTGCCCAAGTAGAAGCCACAGAAGGTTTATGAAAAGTAACCAGGAGTAGTAGCAGCGGTTGGCAAGGGGAAGCAACCAGCTAGAGATCAGTCTAAGAGACCATGACTCCAGCAGCCTCCACCTCCTTTGCCACCACCGATGCAACCCTACCATCCTCCACCATAGCCTCCATGTCCAGCACAACCATCGCCTCAGCCATACCACCAGTAACAGCGACATGCATATCCACTGCCAGGTAGCTATGGTCCACCTACTCTTTTAGATAAGTTAAACAAGCCTTATTCTTTTAAGCGAGAGATAATTAGGAAGATCATTAAGAACCTCTTAAAGAAGCCTGATTTCAGCTACCCGAGCCTAATAAACTGGAGAAAATAGGCAAAAGTCATGATCCAAACTTTTGCCCTTATGACCATATGCTAGGCCACATTTTGGAGGATTGCTTCACATTCAAGGACTGGCTTGAACATAGCCAATAGATGAGTAGTTATCCCAAAGGAATACCTTGTGGAACAACCTTCCCATTCCATTAGGTAATCCTTGGGGATACAAGTGATCCTACCAAAACCAAAGAAAGTTGGGACATTTCTTTGTCTAAAACCTCTAAGAAAATAATTCAGAAGATCAAGAAGCTTTCCTTGCAGGTGCCTAAGTCAGCTCAAACCTCCAACACCAAGGAAGGTTTGCAAGTTGCTAGTGCCAACTCTAGGAAAGTGGAGCTCAAGATAGTAGCAAGATGTGGTCGTGGGATAGCCCTTAGCAAACCACCGATCGTGTCCAAACCTCTAGTCTACAGCTTCCACCGTGACTTCTTCCATTTCAGCTAGCTCTTCTGTCTCTTCTACTAGTAGAACTCTTGTATCAGTGGATAAGGGCATCAAATCTCTTATTCCACTCACTTTACTTGACTTCTACTTTGTACCTCCAAATAATTCCAAGAAATTAAAGAATAAAGCTAGTTTGAATTATATCTATGTTTCTTATGATGAGTTATCTTCTTCTATTCCTAACGATAACTCTTCAAGTCTAATTAACTATAACAATTATGATCTTCCTCTTTCTGATTCAGAGTTGGACTTTCCAACTCTAAATACTATGGGTTCACCTCTTGAGATAGACTTAGAATCATCAGATTCTAAGAGTCCCATAGGAGAAGCTGTAGGTGAGCCTGAAGTGCATGTAGAACTTTCCACCACCTTGCCTCAAGAGATTACCGAAGTCAACCTCCATAGTGGCAAGGTTCTACCTCATAGGGCAGCACCTCAAGATAGAGGGAAGCAATTCATTGGTATAGAAGATCGAGAAGCCCCTCCACAGGATGCTTCACCCTTGGATATGTTTGTGGAAGACTAGCCGAAGGTGGACTACAACGTCCTTTCTCATCTAAGAAAGTTGTCATCTAAGCTAAGCATATATGATGCCCTTGTCTTATTTAAAGAGATGACAGAATCACTAATCAAGACCCTCCTTAATCCTAAAATATGCTTAGCTCAGCTGACTGCTATAGATGAAGGAAGCACATTATGCAAAAGAAGCCCAAGAAATCACCTTCACAAATGATGGCCTCCTTCTAGGGGACTTGGAGCACAACTGTCCCCTATACATCATAGTTGACATGGATAGGTTCAGACTTGCAAGAGTTTTCATGGATTCAAGTGCATCGATGAACATTATGAGTCTAAAGACCCTTGCCTATTTCATGATTGACATCTCTACACTCCGGGGAGATTGGATGATGTTGAGGGGATTCAATGACCAAGGTGAGCGGGCTTTAAGTTACATAGTGTTACCTTTGGAGATAGGTTACTGGAAGACTGAAGCCAAGTTTTGATCATCGATTCGAATACTTCATTCACTGCTTTGCTTGGTAGGCTTTAGATACATCAATCAAGATCATTCCATCCTCCCTCCATCAGTGCATCAAGTTCAAAAAAGATGGGATTGAATATCATGTCAACAGAGATGAAAAGCCATTTTCAGTTAAAGAGGTTGAGATTTATGAGGATGCAATCTACTATCTTCCTCAAAACACCCTTTCTCGTGAACTTGGACAAAATTCAAATACAATCACAAAAGCAAAAGAAAATGAAGGAAAAGAAAAGATAAAAGAAAATGAAAAGAAAAATCAGAGTCTAAGTGAACAAGAAAAGGGAATTGAAGAAGAATAGATTTGCATATCACATTCCACCCATAGTTCATTCCATCATATAGACATGTGGGTAGGATGGCTCAACCTCCACCAGGCAGAGGTAGAAGTAGAAATAGAGGCAGTTTCAGAGGTGGGAGACCCCCTGGTTGGCCATCAGCCAACAGAGGTCGTCTTCCAATTCATAGGAGTACTGCTATTATTCACATAGACTTGGAATCTAGCTCGGAGGACGAGTCTAATGTGATTAGTATACCATCCAACCCCTATCAGTGGGTTCCATTGGAGGTGACTTTCGATCCAGATAGGGACAAAGACTAGGCCTCCAAACAAAGCAAAGTATTCGAATCAGGTCTATGTGAAACTATTAGGCAGCAGTTGGGAACCTTAGCTCTATCCTCACTTACATCTCAGAAAGTTGAAGGTTTGGTAGTTAAGGAAGTTCCTAAGTCTTCGAGTGACATGAAGCAGAAGAGGTTCTTTTTGGGATCATCATTCTCAAGTCAAATTCTTTAGCTTAATTAATCAATAATTGCGAGCCAATTGCATTAGGCCCCTTCATTTCTTAGGTGCATTGCTGATTGAATTTTCATGTGGTTGCATATCATATGTTGGCTCATAATTACTTAGATAATTATGTTAAAGTGGTGTAGGTAAGGGATAATTAATGGATTTAATTCATACCTTAACCTCATCAAAATATAAAATTAACCTAATTGTTCTAAGTTAAACTAAACCAATTCACACATGGAGGGAATGGGTTATGACTAACAAACATTTCTCATATTTCTAAAGTCAAGTCAAATTCAAAGATAAAAATCTCCTGAATAAATTTTGATTCATTTTAAGTGATCTTATTTCATATGATTATTCTTAGGAATTAATTAGGGTGAATGAAGCCATGTGCTTACATTCCTTTATTTCTTTTCAGTCATGCTAAATATTATTTTCCATATGAAATCATGCATTCATTCCTTTCAAAAATTAATTAAATAAAATATTTCTTTTTATGTCAAATTGCATGTGTTGGCTAAAATTAAGAATATGAGTGGCTATTATCACTATTAAACCAAAAATTATCTTTTAAAACCTATAAATTAAAGATTAGGAATGAAGTGATGCTAGTTATAAATATTTATAAGCTTGCATGTGATGATAGCATAAGATGTGTATTATGAAGTTCTCTTCCTTTCTCTTAACATGGATTTACATAGAATTTGCAAGTGTATAGTTCATTTGAAAAGAACACAACACTTGCCTAAATCTATTCTTATGCACCTCTATACTAAGACTTAGGAAGGACCTTCATATTACACATGCAAAATATACAACCAAGTCAAACATAACCTCCTGCATGATTCCTTATCCATTTGGTTCCTTTTGTACATCTACATGTATCTAAGAAAAGGGGTATATTAGTCTGGACATCCCGGGGCTGTGAGACTTTAAATAGCCCTAAGTAGGTCTTGTACCTTACGCCCCTGGTGTAGAAAACAATGGTGTCATACTCACTTATAACTTTTATATATGTGGATGTGCATTTAGCTAATGGATGAAAAATCCCTCTTTTCTACATAACAAAGGCATGCATTACGAATCCAATTATCAAATGGAATATCCAAATTCTCAAATCACATCTCTTTGTATTAATCATCAAAGTGTGTTAAGATTTGCATTACATGTATATGTATGCTTAGAATTATTCATATGCATGGTATACATGGTGGAAAAAAAATGAATGGGTCTGTGTTATATGATAGTAATCCACTCTAACTAATCCTAAGATGCCTTTCTTATTAAATAGGGAATCTAAACTTAGGGTTAATCAAAACACATAAATCATTCATTAAATAGAATTTAATTAATGAATCTACCTTAGAAATAATTTAAGGCAGGGATGAAAGAGAGCACTCTTTTCTTTTCTTCTCTTCATAACATTTAGTACTAAGTGTAGGTTCATTCAAACCAAATCAAATCACCAAGTAAAATTGACAAGTCAAATAAATCACTTAAAATGAAACCACCATCAAAATTAAATCTTTCCATTTGGAGAATTTTAACCTTAAAGCCTAGCTAAGACATGTCACACAAGCCTTAAATGGCACACACATTAGGATAAGTCACCACTTCTAGCTCTATGTTAGGGCGGTGCATAGTTTGATGTATGATTTTTATTTTATGGTGTAATATTTTTGACTGGATGTTAGGATATATGTGCATAGTCTAGATGTTTGACCGACATTAGCCTAATCATGCTTTATGTAGGGGGTTGTGCTTAAGGAGCATTGTAATAAGAATATAAATATTTTTTTTGCTATGCAGGTTGCTTACACCCCTAAGCATAACCTAAATTTGGATAGGTAGGCTTGGTTACCCATGTGTGGGGTACTAAGTCCAAATTCTTCTTATAATTTCTTGGGTTATATGGTGTGTTTAGCTAACATTTATCTTACAGGTATAGTTAGATTTTCTTTCCTTCCTTTTAATGTAATTTTTGCATTAGGATTAGGATAAGTGTTATGGGGACTAAGGTGAACATTGGTTATAAGACCATGTCTTATATACCATGTGAGGTCTTAGAGCAAACTACATCCCAAGTCAAACCAAAAGAAAGAAAGAAATGGAGCAAACCAAGATGAAGGAATGAAGACAAGGAGTGCAGAATGGATGATGAAGAAGGAAGACCCCCCATAACACTTGTCATTTAATAATTGTAAATTATTCTTTCATTATATCGGGATGTATAAGGGCAGAGCTTGGCTACCCACATTTCTTTTTGGGTTGTGTGGTGGAACCCGACCACATTGGCCTCTTATTCTTTTGTGCTAATTTTATAAATTGATTGGTGTTATGTTTATGATTGTGTAATTAGGATGGCTTGATTTTCCTAGTTCCTTAATTGTCCAATGATGAATGAAGGATGCGACAGTTTAGAAAAATAAATTTTTATCTAATTAATAAATTCAAAATTAAACTAAATAACTTATAACCTCACCTAAAGCCTAGGACATAAATCAAGATAATAAAAGATTAGCAACCCCTTAGATGGATGTTGTATGTCTCATATCATGTGTAAATTATATTATCTCACTCTTGCCAATTGAGGGCTTCCACCCTTGCCAGAGAAAATGGCTTGACCTTTGAGAGCCATGGTACAAACCACCTCCTTCTTTCTGATTTTAGCCCATAATTTATTTTCTCATACATTAAGCATATAAAATCCTATAGCCTGTGTCAAAATAAAAGTCTAAAAAAATTTAAAATAAAACTTCAAAAAATTTGCATTAGATTTAGGTCATTATTCATGCCCTTCATGATCTAGTCTCTTAGGGAGTGAGTTTAAGGACTTAGTCTCTTTCTAAATAAACAATAGCCTAACCATCTTGCAAAGCACATGACTTGCCTACATGTATTTAAAATCATAGGAGGTCACACCATCGGTCCATCACGGGTGGCTTATCCTCTCTTATGGAGGTAAACAATATACCCATTTTCACCTTAGATTTAGGTCGTGCTTTGGCCCTCTGTTGACCTCATTTTTAGGATGAGCTTTCAACCCCCCCACATCTTAGACATAGGACTTCTCTTAGACTTTAAGAGTTCCTTCGTCTTAAGACACATCTAGTGATTAGGTGGACACTCAACCTAAGCCTTTCTAGTCAAATTCTTGAACTTAGCCAAATCAAACTCAAATCAATCCAAACATTTGACTTTTCTTCATGATTCCATCAATCCTTCAATCATGAATCCAAATATAAATACAAACTCCAATCATTAAACCAAAACTAAATTCAAAAATCAAACCCAAGTCAAACTCATGTTCATCCTTTGAACTTGAAATTGTCAAGTGAATCAAAACCCATTTGACTTCAAATCACTTGCAAATGGATTTATATTTCAATCATAAGTCCATGTGTGAGTTCAATCAAACTCAAATCAAGCTTTGACAAAGTCATTTGATCCACCTAGGCTCACTTGACCCAAAGTGACCTAAAGTACCCTTATAAGCCAAATTCTAATCCTAACCAAATTGGATTGAACTAAGCTAACCTTGCCTCACAGGAGACAATCATCATAAGATGATCAATCACTCAAATTAGGTCAAACCAAGTCAAACCTAAGGGTTGACTAAGTCAACACTTAGCCAAAATGAAACCTAAACTAGCCAAAATCCACCTTAAATTGATTGAAACCATTGATCAAAACTCATTCATAGTCAATGTTTGAACTTGACCAAGTCATCATTTTGCCTAACCTAATTGGTTACTTGACCCAAGTTGACCCAACTTGACCTAAAAAGTCAAAATGTGTCAAATCTTGATCTAAGCCAAATTGACTAAAACCAATGGGTCAAGTTCATTCCAAATCACTTGTTGAGCTTGACCAAATCCCCAATTGCCACCTAGACCTAACCTAAATGACATTGAACCAACCCCACCTAAAAGGTCAAATTGAGCCAAATCCAAATATAAACCAAATTGATTGGAAATAAAGATACCAATCCATTTCAAATGATCAACCAAATATAAACCAACCCATGACCTAACCCAAATAGATCAAATGGGTCAAATTGGTCAACTTGACCCATTTGACTAAAAATGAAATCAAATGAATCAAATCCAAATATAACTCAAATTGAACCAAACCAATGATGCCAAAACATTTCAAATAGTCATATGAACTTGACCCAACCCTTGGTTTGACCCAATTTGACCAATTGGTTAACCTGACCCAAGTTGACCCATTTTGACCTAAATGGGTCAACATGAGCCAAATCATATCAAACCAACTCCAAATTCAATTAAACTTGGTCTAACCCATTTTTCAATCATACCAAACATATTTAAACTGAAATCAAGTTAATGACCATTTTACCCCTAGGCCACAGGGTAACCTAAAATCAAAATCACTTGGAATTTGGGCAATTCCTTTTCATGGACACTTGGCATCCTTTTAGTGGACCAAATAGTCACTAATGGACATGGTGCACATGACCCATTAGGTTTGGGTTAGCCAAACCCAACCCCAAGGTCAAAACAGACCACCCCCATGGAAATGAGAAAGTGGGAATCCCTCTTCCACTTGAATTAAGCACATGGGACCTTCACTACTCCACTCCTCTAACCAAACTGACCCATGTACAAGTTCTAATAACATTAAAAACCCATTGCAAAAGGTCAATTTGAACAAAATGGAAGGAGGATGCTCGGTCATCTGATTGCTCTAAGGGGAGATATACTCCCCCTAATTCCACTTGAATTCATGGGTGGCACATTCGATTGAGCTTAGAAAACTCAGAGCAAGTCATTGCAAGTCTCCCCAAGCTTCCTAGAGTGAGGGAGAATTCTCCATTTCTTGGTTTCTCTAAACCAAAAATACTGGAGCTCAAGCCAATTTCCATCTCACTCAATACTCCAAACCAATCCAATTCCTCCTTCAAGCACCCTCAAAGGGCCTAGTCAAACTCATCCCAAGCTTCTTCCAAGCTCCAAAGGCAAAGGAGGCGGGACTTTGATCAAGGCCATGAGCATTTGAAGGTGAACTTGGTCCATAGAAAGATCCATTCAATATCAATACCTCAAACCTTCAACAAAGCTTCATTTCCACTAGACGAAGCTACTTTAATAGATTTAAGCACCGGTGATAGCCTCCGGTGAGGTATGCCATTAAACTGAGCATAGTTTCATTTTTTTTCTTGGTCCTTTGTGAATGAAAGATTCACCCTAAGCAAAGTTAGCCATCGGATGTGTTCTCTTTTACTCTTAGATAATGTGGGTTGAATTTTGTTTCAATCCAAGCTCAATCGAACTCGAATCGTCCCCTAGAAAATGGATGGTGGCCATCCCCAGTGGAAGATTTGATATCCCCATCGCATATTTTGGATGGATGGCCATGATTGATGTGTAGGATATTTAATTTAATCCTTTAATACATGCTTATCTTCTCCCGATCCTTGATCGACATGAGAAAAGCATGAAGCACCGCCATTGGCAGTGAAAATATTCTGCTTCATCTATCCTTTTTGAAGAGGATAAATAAAATAAAAATATACGCCTGTTGGTTGGGATACCACATAGATCCACATATGTTCTTATTATGGTGATCGGGTACGACATTGAAGAGAGGTGTACTTTCTTGAATGACAGAAATCACCACCATACAATGGACCCAATCACCTCAATAAGGACTCCTAAGGACAATGAGTCTGCATATGTACCAGAGATTCTTCCCTTACTTTACATGAAAAAATAAAGTAGGGTTTATTTTAAATCAAGTTTATTAAGTTCCCTGAAGGGGTAAGCCCCCATAGTTAATTACATCCTAAGAGATGGGATCCTTAGAATACTCTCAGATAAATGATCATTGTCTTCAGATTTTTAGAAAGGACTATCAATTGATTGGTTCATTTTTGAAGATCAAATGGGATTGATCAAAGAGAGGGAGTTATTATCAAATCCAAAAGAAAGATAAGTAGGATATGCCCACAATGCTAGGAAACCTAGTAAGCATCTCAAACTATCCTATGGTTGGGCTTTCCATTTTTAAAATTGATTTAATTTGTTTGAGCAGCATTTTTCATTGGAAATTTAGGATTTATGATTCCATAACACAAGATTAAGGAAATGCCTAAGAGGTGAGGATTTAAGCTTATGGCCCACAAAGGGGAGAAGCAATCTCAGAACCTAAATCTAGGGAGCTTTGGCAAGATCTGAAAGCACAACCTAAATCTAAGGCAAAAATAGGCATTTGGTTTGCCTCTACAAGAGAGGACAAACCGTCTGACTACTTGGACTTACAACCACTTGGGGGGTGGCTACCAATTAACTCCTCATATAACTTTAAATTCATGTAGGCAAGTTTTATGCTTTATGCAAGATAGTTAGGCCATTATTTATTTAGAAAGAGACTGTCCTTAAACTCAGTCCCTAAAGAGACTAGATCATGTAAGGACATGCTTCAAATGACCTAAATTTAATTCAATTCAGATTTAATTTTATTTTCATTTTTGGACAATTATTTTGACTCAAGCTAACAGGATTCATATGCCTAATGGATGAGAAATAAAGTTATTGGTCAAAATCAGCGAGAAGAGAGTAGGTGTGTTTCCACCATGGCTATTAAAGGTCAAGCCAAGTTTCCTTGGAAAAGGTGAAAGCCCTCCAATCAAGAGTGAAATAAGATGCATTTATGCATGATGTTATAAAAGAAATACTCATCCAGCTAAAGGGTTGCTAATTCTTTTATCTTGCTTTTAAACCTAAGCTTTAGGTGAGGTTATGAGTTCTTTATTTTTGATTTTGAATTATTAGATTTGGTAAAAGATTTTTTTTTACTAAGAGCCTAATCCATATCCAGGCCATACATAAAGCAAGGAAGAAACTAGGAAAAGGATGTCACTTGATGCACATGCTAAACAAATTATCAATTAATTTATAAAGCTAATCGTAAAAAGAATAAGAGGTTGGGTCCATCACAAATCCCAAAATAAACAAATGTCTGCTCTACCATTAAACAACCAAGATTACAAATGAATTAACAATAATTAAGCAAGGAATTCATTATTATGGGGACTTCAAACTTTATTTCTTCATTCTTCTTTTCTTCTTTTTTCTTCTTTTCTTCTTTAGTTCCTTCTTTTGGATGGTTGGAAGATGGATATTCAAAGGCTTCACATGGTGCATAAGATAGGATCTTATAACCAATGCTCATCCTAATCCCTATAACAATCATTCCAAAATCCTAATTGCAAAATTTACATGAAAAGGAAAAATAAATCAAGCTAACACCTGCAAAATAAAGGTTAGCTAAACAAACCACACAAAATCCCAAGCATGTATATTGGACTTATCACCCTACACATGGGTGACTAAATTCACCTAGCCTATTGGATTATGCTTAGGGGTATAAGCACCTACATAGAAAAAGCTTTTATATTTTTATTTATTATAATGCCCCTTAAGCACAATCTCTTGCATAAGATAATGGTTAGACTAAGATTGCCCTACCATTCATTCTACACACATACATCCTAACATCCAGTCTAAAACATATATCACAAAATAAAAGTAAGCATCAAACCATGCACCGCCCTAATTTAAAGCTAGAAGTGGTGACTTAGCCTAATGTGTATGCTTTAGAGGTTTATGTGGTATGCTTAGCTATGGCTTTAAGTTAGAATTTTCTAAGTGTGAATCATGGTCAACTTAGAGGAGGGTTTAATTTAAGTGATTTAGTTGATTTGGGTTAATTTTATTTCTTATTTTGATTAGGTTCAAGTGAATCCTACAATTAATTACTAAGTTATAAAGAGAGGAAAAGAGAAGGGAACTTCTCTTTCCTTCCCTAACCTAAGTAATTTCTAAAGTGAATTCACATTTTTATTTTATTTAGTGAATATTTTGATAAGTGTTTTAATTAATCCTAAGTTTAGATGAACTCTAAACAAACCCATTCAAAAATAAAGGTATTTTAAGATTAAATAAAATGAACCAAATTCACAAAACATACATCACTTCATTTCTTTTCCAACATGTATAACATGCATATGAATGAGTCCTAAGCATATCTATACATACAAATGAGAATGTCTAACACACTTTATGATGCATGCTAAGTGATTCATTTAAGGAAATTTGAAAGTTTATGATGCATGATTTTCATTGAGTAGAAAAGGGTTTCTTATCCAATCTTCACATGCACACATGAAAGTTAGAAAGGCATAAGTGAGTACAGTGCCATTGTTAACCAGAGGTGTAAGGAACATGACCTACTTAGGGCTACTTAAAGCCTTGCAATCTCGGGGTTGTCCAGACTAATATACCACTTTCCTTAAATACAAACATGTGTAGAAAAGAAATGAATGGAAAAGAAAGAATACAAAAGTTGATATTAGTTGATTGACTTCTATTCATGCAATTTATATGTATAAGCATAGGTATTCTCCTTAAGTAATAGTATAGAAATGAATAGGATATGGAATTAGGCAAGTGTTAGGTTCTTTTCAAATGAACCATACATCTTACCAAATCCTATTCAAAACTACACTAAAAGAAAAGAGAAGGAAAACCTACTAAGCACATCCTTATATTTTCTTCCCAAGCAAACTTATAAAAATATAAGTACACTTTTTTGATAATTGATTCATATATTTTGAAAATAATTTGAATTTAATAGTGATAATAGCCACTCATATTATTACTTTATCTAACACATGCAAATTTGACATAAAGTAAACATTTTCATTATAAATTTGAATTTTGAAAAGCATGGATACATGAAAGAACATGATACACATATTTAGCATGTTGGGGAAAGAACTAAAATAATGAAAGCATGTAAACACATTCACTTTAATTAAATCCTAAAGGCAATCTTATGAAATAAGAAAGCTTAAAGTAAATCAAAGTTTATTTAGTATGACTTTTGTTTGATTTAGAATTTGATTGAATTTTGAAAAAGTGGATGTAGTTTGCAGTTCCTAACCCATTCCCGCATGTGTCTGACAATTTTGTTTAATTTTTAGATGATTAGGTTCATTTTAGATTTTGATAAGGTTAAGGTATGAATTAAACATGTTAATTAACCCTTACCAACACCACCTTAGCATAGTTAAACAAACAATTATGAGCCAATGAGATGACATAAAACCTCACAAGGAATCTAAATTTACAATGCACCTAGGTAGAAAAGGGCCTAATGCAATTTGGCTCATGATTAATGGTTAATTAAGCTAAGGGATTTAACTTAAGTATTTCAAAACACCCCTCACACATATGAGTTGGGTTTTGATTTTCTTAATTGAACTTAGGCTCTTGAACACCTATGCATCTACTCAAAGTAGATTAATTAAGTTCTGGAAGGTTTTAGTATTTTTGAAATTAATTAAGAGGGTAATTAATGAATTAACACTTAATTAAGAGAAGATTAAGGAAATAAAAGGGGGTTTAGGGAATATCTTGGAGAAATATCCCAAAATTATTCCTTAAGTCTCCTATTCACTGGATCTAACCTTAATCAACTTCAATAACATATTAAAACACTAATCAAACCTCAATTATCCTTAATTATATTAAGGGAATAATTAGAAAATGCATTTGCAATTCTCCTAATTAAGCCTTCAATAAATCCCAAGAAAATTAGAGGAGGTAGAAGTCGTCCCCCAAAACATACCCAAGAAGTTTGAGATTAATTAGAAAATTAATTCAGAAGTAATTAATAATTTAATATTTTCATTAAAACCCAAAATCAGAGAAACATATAATTCAAAATCCATTAAAACTAATTTTAGAATAATCTAGATTAAATTATCTTTTAGTAAAAATTTACCTAATTTTTTTATTTTTATTTAGGGAGATATGAATTTTTAAAGCTTAGATGATTAATTAGAATTAATTAAAACCTTAATTAAATCCCTTAGCCCCACAGCTCAACACGTAGTGGCGGCGGTCAGCACGCTTTACACGCGTCACGCTATGAGCCACCACTTAAACATGACATCATGATAAACACGTAGCGGCCCAATCAAGGATCGATAGCTGAGATTAAAGCTGCCATTCCAAAATGATTAAATTGGATCTAAGCAAGCATTTAATCTCGGTTGTCCATCCAAAATGCACGGATGGACGGCCGGGAATATCCCTGTTCTTCCCTGGGGAATAATGGTGACCATCCATGATCCAAGCCTTGATCTGAGCTCGATTGAGCTCAAATTAGGATAAAATTTTGCACACACCATCATACACTAATGGCAATCCTATCCAACGGTTGAATTTTCATGCCATGACACTTTCTTTTACAAAAGACAAACACCTATTAAGTCTAGTGGTTGAAAAATGACATACCTCACTGGAGGGATCACCGGCGCTCGATTTCCTTAGAGAGCTTCGTCTAGTTGAGACAAAGCTGTGGTGAAAGAATTAGCTCTTGAGGTTATGTAGATTGCTCTATGGACCAACACCTCCTCCTCTCCTTTGCGGCTTTGATCGAATTGGACTTCTCCTTGCCTTGGGAACTTGAGGGAGAGCTTAGGCAAGCTCGATTTGGTCCCCTAAGGGAGTGTGCAAATGCAATTGGATTGATTTGAAGTGTGGAAGAAGTTTGGAAATGAGTGGAGCTCCCCTATTTTATCTTAAAGAAAATCGAGAATGACTAGTTTCAAATCCATATTAAAAAGCTTAGTATTGCTCTCTGATGGCTTTTAACACTCTCTAGCACTCAATCGATAATGAGGATCTGTAATTCAAGTGCAATTAGAGGGGGTATATCTCCCCCTATGGCAATCGGACAACCGAAGCATGATTTGCCATTTTGATCTAATTGTCCATATGGAAAGGGTTGTTTGGGCTGTTTGAAGTTGGCACATGGTTGGTTTGAGCCAAGGAGTGGATTGGTAACCTCCCATGTGCTTCAAATTGAGTGGACGGAGGTTTTCAAAATGGCCAATTTAAGCTTTGGGGTCAGTTTTGGCCTAGGCTCCATTTGGCCTGACCCAAACCAATTGGGTTGGGTGCACCACCCTCCATAGGGTTCACTTGACCTATTAGGAAGGTATCAAGTTGATATGAAGAGGGCTTAACCAAAGTCCCCATGGATTTGACCAAAATTTGTGCTATGGCCTAGGGGTAGAATGGTCATTTCACTAATTTTTGAGTTTGAATATGTTCGGTATGTTGAGAAAATAGGTTTGGCTAAGTTTCATTGGATTTGGTGTTCACTTGATATGGTTTGGCTCATGTTGACCCATTTAGGTCAAAATGGGTCAACTTGGATCAAGTGGACCAATTAGTCAAATTGGGTCAAACCAAGGGTTGGGTCAAGTTCATATGACAATTTGAAATATTTTGGTGGCTTTGGTTTGGTTCAATTTGATTTAATTTTGAGTTTGGCTCATATGACTTCATTTAGGTCAAATGGGTCAAGTTGACCAATTTGATCCATTTGACCTATTTGAGCTAGGTCATGGGTAGGTTTAAGTTTGGTTAGTCATATGAAGTGGATTGGTATCTTTATTTTCAATCAATTTTGGTTAAGTTTGAATTTGGCTCAACATGACCCCTTTAGGTCAAGTTGGGTTCAAGGTCAATTGGGCTAGGTTAGGTCTAGTTGGTCAATTGAGGCATTGGTCAAGTTCAACAAGTGTTTTAGAATGAACTTGACCCATTTGTTTCAATCAATTTTGCTTAGATCAAGTTTTGACCCATTTTGACTTTTTAAGTCAAGTTGGGTCAACTTGGGTCAAGTGGTCAATTGGGCTAGGTTAAGCTCAAATGTTGGCTTGGTCAAGTTCAAACATAGTTCATAAATGAACTTAGATCAATTGTTTCAATCAATTTGGCCTATGGTGGATTTTTGCTAGTTTAAGTTTCATTTTGGCTAAGTGTTGACTTGGTTAACCCTTAAGTTTGACTTGGTTTGACCCAATTTGATTGATTGATCATCCCATGATGATTGTTGATCATGATGAAAGGCATATGTGAGTTTGATTCAATCCAATTTGGTTAGGATTAGAATTTGGCTCATAGGGGTACTTTAGATCACTTTGGGTCAAGTGAGCCTAAGTGAGTCAAGTGGCTTGGTCAAAGTTTGATTTGAGTTTGATTGATTGAACTTGTGTATGGACTTATGATTGAAATATAAATCCATTTGCAAGTGGTTTGAAGTCAAATGGGTTTCATTTAACAATTTCATATTCAAAGGAAAAACATGAATAATTGGGTTTGATTTTGACTTGGGTTTTAGTTAAGTGATTGAAGTTTGTATTTATATATGGATTCATGATTGTAGGGTTGATTGTATCATGAAGGAAAATCAAGAGTTTGGCTTGATTTGAAGTTGATTTGCTAAGTTCAAGATTCTGACTTGAAAGGTTGGATTTGGATTTGTTTGATTTTAAAATTGGTTTTGATTATTTGAATTTATATTTCATTTATGTATATGAATATAAATGAGAATATAAATGGATCATAAGAAAATTTCAAGGATTTGAAGTGATTTGATCATGATTTAGGTTAAGTCTTTTAAAAGGAATTTAAAGGACTTAGGAAATTTTTGGAGTTTGGAGCTTGAATTTTTGAATTTGATTTGATTGATTTATATTTATATTTCATTTATATATGTGAATATAAATGATAATATAAATGAGTTATGAGAAAATCCCATGAATTTGAATTGATTTTGATCATGATTTTGGCTAAGTCCATGAAGGAAAACTTAAAGGACTTAAGAAAAATTTATGAGTTGATTTTGAATTTAGTTTAATTGGTTTGAATTTATATTTCATTTATATATGTAAATATAAATGAGAATATAAATGAATTATGAGAAAATCTCATGAGTTTGAATTGGTTTGATCATGATTTAGCCTAAGTCCTTAAAAGAAGATTAAGTACTTAGGAAAGATTTTGGGCTTAGGAATTTCATTCATGGGTTTCAATCATATATTTCAACCATGAATTTCAATCGTGCGACATTGATTTGAGTTTGGAGAAAATCAACTAAGATTGATTTAGAGTTTGACTTGAAGGAAGGAAGGTGAGGAATGGTTCAAGATAAGGGTAGGCAAATTTTCCTAAAACCCCTAAGGCATGACCTACTCCTATGGCTAACTCTTCTAAGTCTCTGTACAAAGTGTCCACCTAATCACTAGATGTGTCTTAAGACTGAAGAACTCTTAAAGTCTAAGAGGACTCCTATGTCTAAGATGGCGGGGTTGAGAGCTCATTCTAAAAGTGAGGTCAACAAAGGGCACCTAATAGGTGTGGTTCGATTGACAAGGCACACCACACGTATTGGTGTTGACCGAAATGATCAACAACACTGAAAGATCAGAAGCACTAATATAAACAACCTATCCCAAACTCAAGGTGTAGAAAGAATCCAAAACTTAGTGCAATGTGGCTCTACTTATGTCAAGGGCATAAGATAAGAAAGGAGGAATCCATTAGGGATGGAGTGTGAACCTTCCACTAGGGAAGCAGGTTCATGTCATCCACAAGGGGATGAAAGGTTTGATTTGATTTAAGTCTCACTGAGGAGAAATTTCCACCAGGGAAGAGGGTTGAATTATCTTTCAATTTTTAGATTTGGATTTTTAGATGGACCTTATTGGTTTGCGATGGATCGCACTGAGTAGGAGCCATAGAGGATAAGACCTAACTCAGATTTACCAGTCTAAAGGGGTAGTCTACTAAACACGTAGTAGGAGTAGCCAACCAAAGGATGCCTTTCGGTATGAAGTACTTAGAAGAAAATGTTCTGGGCACATCCTCCAGTATAAGGATCAATTGTTGGGGTGATCTATTGGCAAAGCAATAGATTGAACCCAACTTAGGGCTGACTATTGAGTGAATGCCGCTGGGGGACTTAGATCAGCTCAAAGATAGTCAAGATTAAATTAATTTTTTGAGATTTGTTTATTTTGATGGATTCTATTTGTTTGCGATGGATCACACTGAGAAGGAGCTTATACAAGCCTAGACCTATCTCAAATTTACTGAACCAAAGGTAGTAGCTTCCCGACTGATGGGAGAGCTATTCGACCAAAGGAGTGCCTTTCGGTTGGCAATAATCAATTTAAGGGAAGAAAGCTCAGGGACTCACATCTTCCACTAGAAAAGACTATTGGGGTGATCAGTTGCTTTGGGCAACAAATCAACCACCTGGGTTGCCATCGAGACAATCATGCTAGAAAGAATGCATCATAGTCTTACATCTTTCAAAGTAACTTTGGGGTAACTCGCAAAAAAAAATAGTTTGAACCCAATCTGGGATTTATCTCAACTTAGGTAGTCAGGCAATTCCTATAGGGAGTTTTGCTGACACTGCCCTAAAGATAGGATGTCTGCTTGGGAAAAGGGGCCCTTTGGGGGCTTGAATTCCTAATCCACAAGTGAATTAATTTTATTTTTTATTTCTTTAGTTTATTTTATCATGGACCCTATTAGTTTGTAATGGATAAAATTAAGAAGGAGCTTATATCAGCCTAGATCTATCTCAGATTTACTGAACCAAGGGACAATCTATGCATCTGCTAAACAAATTCTCCAACCATAAGAGTGGCAACTAAGAAAGGAGAACTTTCCAATCCAGAAGTAACTCGAGTAGTGTCTAAATGGGGTCACAAAGGACATGATCCAAATAGAGTGCCCACAGGGAGAGGGGTTGCTAAGGGCTTAATCCAACCCGGAGAAGATGACATGGCTAGTCATAAATCCAATAGGTATTCAGTGTCCAATTCAAGGAGAAAGTATGAGGACTCACATCTACCAAGTGTGGTGTATCCACCGGGTGAGTCACTGTCAACATAGTAAACATCAACCAACCTAAGGTGCCCATCAATTTGCAACAATAGCCTAGGAAGAAAGCTCGGGACTCACATCCCCCTATAGCAAAATTGATTGTTGAGATTGTCTATCTTCGGCTCGATAGGTGCCATCCGACCTAGGGTGATTGCTGAGTGAATGCCACTGGGGGACTTATATTAACTCAAAAATAGTCAAGAGGAAAGGAGCCTCTGGGGGACTTATCCTAAACCTCAAATATGCTCGACCTAGTTAGAGGGTGATAGCTAGTTCAAGAAGAAAGCACGGGGACTCACATCTTCTTAAACAAAGTCAACATGAAGTAGCTTATTGGCTAGGCAGTGAAGCCTATCATACTAATAAGGCACTCATAGGTTTGTAATGGTCAAATTAGGAAGAAAGCTTAGTGACTCACAACCTCCAAACAAATGACCATTAGGGTGACATACTAGAGAGGTAGCATGTAGACCCGACCTACAGCAGCTAATGAGTGAGTGCCATAGGGGGCTTGCTCCCACATCAAAATAACTTGAGATAAAAGATTTTTGTGTGTTGTTGTGCATGTGTTGAAAGGAATAGAATGCCTCTGGGGGACTCTTACACCTACCTTAAACACACTAGGGGTTTTGGATGAAATGGTGCCACGATTGGCAACCAGGATTCCCACTAAGAAAGGATGATGCTCAGGTTCTCTTACACCTAACTTAGTTGTGCTAATCAAAATAGATGCCTCTCATGTTCTCTTACACCTATTAGCATCAAGAGATTATGTTTGTGTTGTAAAATAGGGATAGGATGCCACTAGGGGACTCTTACACCTACCCTAAAAACATCACAGTGGATTTGGAAGATAAGAAAATAATGCTTTGAAAGAAGAGAAGATTTTATGAATGGAATCAAATTTTGGTTCTTTTTATTAATAATTATTTTCAAACATGATTTGTTTCATGGGTAATATTTCTTTAGATAGAGCCCATTAATTGGAAGAATCAGGTGTTCCCCTTTACAATCAATAAGTTGATAAGATCCTCCTTGATAGGCCTTATCTATGATTTAGGGGCCTTCCCAAGTGGGTTCAAACTTGCCTCCCTTCTTTCGACGGGAAACAATTGGTCTCCTTAGGACTAACATAAGTTCTCCTTCTCAAAAAGACCTAAGGTGGACCAGCTTATTGTGAGCTTGAATCATTTTAGCCTTGTACAACTCGAGGTTCTGGCACACCTTTATGTGACTCTCCTCCAAACCTTCAAGCTCTTCTAACCGCAACTTTGCATTTTGCTCTGTAGTGATCTTGTTACCCAATGTTATCCTTAGTGATGGGAGTTGAACTTCTAAAGGTAAAATAGCTTCGGACCCATACACTAAAGAAAATGGGGTAGAATGAGTTAGAGTTTGGTATGTGGTGTGGTAGGCCCATAAGGCTTCAACCAACTGCTCATTCCACTATTGTTTGTTGTTATCAAGAGTCTTTAGTATACAGATGAGAGTTTTATTGAATGCTTCTACTAAGCCATTTGCTCTAGGATATTAAATGGTGGAGTATCTCCAATCTATACCGTGTCTTCTAGCAAAGTTGTTGATCTTCATGCTTTTGAATGTAGTACCATTATCAGATATAATTCATTGAGGCACCCCAAACCTATATAAGATATGGTTCTAAAAACTGAAGCACATGCTGAGTTGTGACCTCTCTAAGTAGAATGGCTTCTGCCCATTTGGAAAAGTAGTCGGTGGCAGCTAAGATGAACTGATGCCACTTGGAAGAAGGAGGATCGAGCGGACCCACAATGTCGATACCCTAACACTCAAATGCCCATAAAGCCAATGTAGGGTGAAGAATGTTAGGTGGTTGGTGGAGGACCATACTGTGTACCTGACACTGATGGCATCTCCTAACTACATCCATGCAATATGTAATCATCAAAGGCCAATAGTATCCAAGTCACTTAATCTTCATCTTCGGACCAGATTATTGTGCTTTGCATAGACCTAAATGTACCTCAGTTACAATGCCAAGGGCTTCATGTTTGTCAAACAAAGATAACATTTGGTCAAAAGGACTGGTACATGGTGCCATCAACAAGAGCATGGGAGAGAGCTCTTTCACGATGGGCTTGTGACTTTTCTTGAGGTTGTTTATAGTTGTCTAATAGCTCTTCTCCTTATAGAAACGGTAACCTCCCCTTCAAGAGAAAGTCTCTCGATGAGTTCAACATCAATAAGGGATATGACTTTTCTATTTTGGATCCTTATTGAAATGGACTCATTTTTTGGACATGCTAATTCTTTAGCAAGTTTGGCCAAAGCATCTGCAACTGTGTTCTCTACATAGGGAACCTTGTAGATGGTGACTTCAGGAATTTGTGCCAATAGCAATGGCTCATAGTAATCAGTGCTAAGTTTGGACCCGGTAGGACTAACCGGTTCATGACCAATTGAGATATTGATGCTCTTGACACTAATAGTGATGGCTAACTCCAGACTAGCAATCAAAGCCTCATACTTGACTTCATTGTTGGTATAGGGGTTGGAAAGATAGTATGAGAATCTCATCACATCAGGGTTTAGAGTTAGAAGAACTATTCCTACCCCTACCTTTCCTGGGAAAATAGATAGTGGTGTTTCACCTTTGTGAAAAGAAGCTTCTCCATCAAATTACATCTCCCATCGGTGGTTGTCGGCCTCCCCTAAGTTCATGATTTATTCATTAGGGAGATCGGCACAATACGGAGAATTAGTAGGAAGTGGATGTGTTGCTATGAAATCCTCTAGTGCTTGTCCTTTTACTGCACGGAGGGGTATGAATGTGATATTAAACTGTGAGAGAATCATGGACCAGCATGCTAAACGTCCGGATAGCGTTGGTCATGTCATGAGATACTGCAGTGGATTTATTCTGGAGATCAAGTTGACCTTATGAGAAAGCGTATAGTGTCATAGATTTTAGGAAACAAAATCAAAGCTAGGAAATGTTTCTCAATAGATGGATAGTTCGCTTCAGTAGGAATCAGACAACTGCCAAGGTAGTAGAGAGCATTCTCCTTCCCTTTGTCATTGGCTTGGGCCAACAGAGTGCCGAGAGAGTTGTCCAATGCAGCAGTGTAGATGATGAGTGGCTTACCCGGGATAGGGGTTGCTTGAACTAGCGGCTTCACCATATACTGCTTAATATCTTTGAAAGCATGCTGACACTTGTCATCTTACTTGAACTTGGCATCCTTTTTGATATGTTGAAAATGGCTTGCATCTCCCTGATAAGTTAGAGATAAAGCATCTTAGAGATGCCAGCCATCCTTGGAAGGATTTGAGTTGAGTTAAACTCTTATGAGGTGGCATTTCTAAGATAGCTTTGATCTTTTCAAAATCTATTTCTATTCCCTGGTGTCAGACAACAAATCCAAGGAATTTCTCTGAAGCTACTCCGAATGCACACTTCAGGGGATTCATTTTGAGGTTGTATTGTCTTAACCATTTAAAAACTACTCTCAAGTAAAAGAGATGGTCTTTCTTTTCTCTTCTCTTGACTACTAGATCATTAATGTAGCATTCAACCTGATGATGGATGAGTTCATTGAAGATGAGTCATGGCCCGTTGGTATATATCACCAGCATTTTTAAGGTCAAAAGGCACAACCCTATAATAGAAGATTCCGATCAAGTTCAAAAAGTAGTGTTTCTTTCATCTTCAGGAGACATCTGGAATTGTTTATAGCCAGATGACTTATCCATGAAAGAGAAGACTGCATGAGATGAAGCAATGTCCACCATTAATTCTGGTATAGGAAGAGGAAACTCATCCTTAGGACATGCCTTATTTAAGTCCCTAAAATCGATGCATATGCAAATTTGGCCATTCTTCTTATTAACTGGGATGACACTAGCTAACTAGGTAGATATTTTTTTCCTTGATGAAACCAGCATTGATCAGTTTCTTGACATCATAAATGACCTGTTGTTCAATTTCTAATTGCATGCGTCTAGGAGCTTGCTTAATAGAGGTAGCGTTAGGATCTATTGCTAGCTTCTGGACGGCTACATCTGGAGATAATTCGGGCATCTCTTCATAACTCCATGTGAAGCAGTCTTTAAAATCAATCAATAGCCTAACTAAGTCATTGGTTTCTTCTTCATTCAGTAATGAACTGATGTATGTCAGACATGAATTTTCTTCTATCCCGAGGTTGATTTCTTTAAGCTTGTCAATTGTTGAATGAATCTCCTCTTCAAATTCTAGTGGTGCCTCTTTCATTTGGAGATCATCTAGATCATCTGAGCTTTCTAAACACACATTCTCATAAGAGTTGATATTATGTGAAAAGAACCTATTAGACTCTAAATGATTTGTAGCAACTAAGTAGTAATCATCGTCATCGACTGGACTGACTGTACCAAATCCTAGTCCTACTCTTGATTGTGCTTCCATGCATGTATCATTCCATAACTTTTCGAAGTACTCTGACCTGTGCCTAGACCATGTATGAAGAACTAAACCTTTCTGTATAAGATTATGAGCACAAGGTGAGTAAAAATCAAATGGTAATTCCATTAATTCTTTAAAAGTATCCTTCTCAAGTTCTACATCAACTTCAGGACTTGAGGATGATGATCCCAAAAAGAACCTCTTCTGTTTCATGTCACTGGAAGATTAGAGACTTCCTTAAATACCAAACCTTCAACTTTCTGAGATGTAAATGAGGTTAGAGCTAAGGTTCCAGCTGTTGCCTAATAGTTTCACATAAACCTGATTCGAATACTTTGCTTTGTCAAGAGGCCTAGTTTTTATCTCAGTCTGGATTGAAAGTTACCTCCAATTAAATCTGCTGAGAGGGGTTGGCAAGTAATTTAATCACATCAGACTCATCTTCTGAGCTGGATTCCAAGTCTATGTCAATAGTAGGGGCACTCTTATGAACTGGAACACGGTCTTCCACCTCTAGAAATGCCTCTATTTCTACCTTTGCCTCTACCTGGTGGAGGTTGGGCCATTCTACTCACATGTCTATATGATGGAATGAACTATGGGTGGAATGTGATATGCGGATCTATTTCTTCTTCAATTCCCCTTTCTTGTTTACTTGGACTTTCATTTTTCTTTTATTTTTCTTTTCGCTTTTCTTTTTATTCATTTTCTTTTGCTTTTGAGTTGGAATTTTATCCAAGTTCATGAGATAGGGTATTTTGAGAAAGATAGTAGGTCACATCCTCATAAATCTCAACCTCTCTAACTGAAAATGGCTTTTCATCTCCATTGACACGGTATTCAATCCCATCTTTTTTGAACTTGATGCACTGATGGAGTGAGGATGGAATGAATTTATTTTGATGTATCCCAGACCTACCAAGCAAAGCAGAGAATGAAGTATTCAAATTAATGATGTAGAACTTGGCTTCAGTCTTCCAATCACCTATCTCCAGAGGTAACACTATGGAACCTAAAGCCCGCTCACCTTGTTCAGTGAATCCTCTCAATATCATCTGATCTCCTTGGAGAGTGGAGATGTCGATCCTCAAATAGGCATATTTCAGGATTAAGGAGGGCCTTGATTAGTGATTCCCTCATCTCTTTGGATAAGACAAGGGCATCGTACATGCTTAGCTTAGATGACAATTTTCTTAGCTGAGAAAGGACATTGTAGTCCACCTTAGGCTGGTCCTCCACAAGCATATCCAAGGGTGGAGCATCCTGTGGAAGGGCTTCATCCTACCAATGACTTGCTTTCCCTCATCTTGAGGTGCTGCCCTAGGAGGTAGAACCTTGCCACTATGGAGGTTGGCTTCATGATCTTGTATGTGGTAATGGTAGGTTCTACCTGCACATCAGGCTCACCTACAGCTTCTCCTATGGGACTCTCAAAATTGGATGATTCCAAGCCTATCTCAAGAGGTAAACCTGTAGTATTCAGAGTAGGAAAATCCAACTCTTAATTAGAAAGAGGAAGATCAGAATTATTATAGTTATTTTTACTTGAAGAGTTATCATTAGTAATAGAAGAAGACAACCCATCAGAAGTGACACAAATGTAATTTGAACTAGTTTTATTCTTCAATTTCTTGAAATTGTTTGGAGGTACAAAGTAGAAATCAAGTAAAGTGAGTGCGGTAAAGGATTCGATGCCCTTATCTGTCGATACAAGAGTTCTACTAGTATAAGAAGTAGAGCTAGCTGAAGTGGAAGAAGTCACCAGTACGGAAGCTACAACTGTAGGCTGGAGGCTGGACTCAGTTGGTGGCTGTGCTAATGGGATATCCCAGGCTGACACAAGCTTCTATTGTTGATGCTGCTACTGAGCTCCCCCTTTCTTCGAGTTGGCACTGGCAACTTGCAAACCTTCCTTGATGTTGAAGGTTTAAGCTGACTCAGGCACTTGTAAGGAAAGCTTCTTGATCTTCTGGACAATCTGCTTAGAGGTTTTGGATAAAGAAATATCTCAACCTTCTTTAGTTTTGGAAGAATCACATGTATCCCCAAGGATTACCGTAATGAAATTGGATGGTTGTTCCATAAGGTACTCGTTTGGGATAACTACAACACCGATCTTGAAACTTTGTTCAAGCCAATCCTTGAATGTGAAGCAATCCTCCAAAACATGGCCTAGTATACGGTGGTAGGAGAAAAAGTTTGGATTATGACTTTTGTCTACTTCCTCTGGTCTCCTAGGCTCAAGTAGCTAAAAATCAGGCTTCTTTAAGAGATTGTTAAATATTTTTCTGATTACCTCTCTCTTAAAAGAATAAGGTTTGTTAAGCTTATCTAAAAGAGTAGGTGGACCATAGCTACCTCATGGCGGGTATGCATGTCAGGTGTATGGTGGGTGGAGGTGGGCGGAAGCGTGGAGGTTGGTAGGGTTGCCTCGGTGGTGGTAAAGGAGGTGGTGGCTGCTAAGGCCATGGTCTCTCAGACTAATCTCTAGCTAGCTGCTTCCCCTTATCTACCACTGTCACTACTCTTGGTTTCTTCTCATAGACCTTTTGTGGCTTTACTTTAGGCAACTGATCTTGAAAAGGCAACTGTTTGGCCTCTCATTGTAGACTAGCCTCCTTGTTGATTAGCTTCTAAAATATCTTGATAGTGAATCCCTTAAGCATGAAGGTGATCAGGCCATGGATATTCTTCAAAATAATCTCAATGGCATGCTACTCAGATAGCTGCGGCTCGCATTTCATACTCAAGTTACACCATTGGAGAATATAACCAACAAGAGACTCGCCTGGTCTGCTACAACGATCACCAAAGAATAACCCTGTCGAGCTCAACAAACCTCTTGATAAAGAGTTTCTATAACTCAAAAAATATCTTTACTGAACCATTTGGCAGTTCAGCGTACCAATCAAAATCAATCTCTGCTAGGCTACTAACAAAGAGGCGGAAAAGCAAAGCGTCACTGCCATCGGCGTTGCAACAACTGGCCCTGAAGTGTGCTATGTGCTTCCTTGGATTTCCACAGCCATCAAAGCTTTTGAAAGAAGGTGGCACGAAACCCTCGAGATGTTGGATTGAATTTAATTACTCCGGGTAAGGTCTACCCTTTGGAACCGATGATCCTCCCCGGGCTTGAGCCAACGCTTCTTTCACTTGCTGGTCAACCATGGATCTGATGTCTTTTTCTTGTATGGAGATACTTTCTACCCTTCCTATACATGCTAGTGCTACCTTGCTCAACGGGAGGTACGGTCTTGGGTCCAATACATGCACTAACTCGGGCTGACTGATGTCTGTTGTAATAGGATGAACTGCGGGCTTGTTTTTGGAGAACTGAAACTGCTACTAACAAGTTCTCTAACTATCATTCCATCCTATCAATCTGCTCATCTTTCTGCCTCAACTGATGTCGGAGGTGCTGGGCTCATTTGGCAATGTCTTCCTGATCAACCTCATCACCTTCCATAGCCTGCTACTCCCTGAGAAGAAATCCTCTGGTATCAACCATACAGACTCTAGAAGTCTCCCAACAAGTCATCTTGGGGATCGGTTAACTTTCTCATATCCACCAATCATACCCCAAGATCTTATTCTTTTTCATGAAATAATGTGACACTATCTCATCTAAAGAATGATTAATCTAAGAAGGTACAAATAATCTAGGCTGATCGGTGTGATCGCTATCGTGCACTGAGAGGCACCAGACCTCGCCTGCCGCTGGAGAGTCAATCTTCTATGGACTGTACTTGCTAAGTGAGAGACACTCCTGACTTCCACTAACTATGAGAGGGGTGACATTCCTAGAGTTTTCACTATCCTTAGTGCAGTTGGACTATCATCTGCCATCTCTGAAATAATTGCTACCATCTCCACATCCTACTGAACTGGTGGAGTTGGTGTAGGGATGACCACGATGCTTCAGAGTCGCCACTCCTTTCGCACCACCACTGGGGAAGAAGGTCAAGCAGAGAGCTTGGCCTCACCATAATAGGTGTAGATGGGGTAGGATCCTCGCCATACCATATCAGGGCGCTTCTCCCGATAGGCCTTCATGATGGAATTGGAGATGTTGTGACCTAGACTGGTGATGGAGGATGGGGGGTAGAGCGATGTGGTGGAGACACCACTGACTCTCTATGAATAGAAGTTGTCCTCCTATGATGACTGATCCCAGTAAGTAGGATGATGTCAATATGGTCGGCATGGGTAGCACGCCAAGCTAGAAAATCAACAAGTGTGGAAGCTGTCGACTGACGACTGAACCTCTGCCTCTCCCTACTAGTAATGTGAGCAGATGTATGGGTCTCTCTGGCCCTCTCCTGATGGATATGTTTCCCCACACTGCGGGGAATAATGGATATTAGATCAAATTGAGCTCGACTCGAACGCCGTAAGCTCACCACTGCACAAAGAGACTGAGGTCGCATATGACCTCGCTCCTAATAACTATTGGCTGATGTTGTACCACTGGTGGAAGTGATGTGTGAATCCTCCTAACATCCTCTTTGTCTAACCAGAGATAGGATGGAGCTGGTTTGTTGAAACCAATGGTGAAGTAAAAATAGAAACTCCTCAATAGCAGAATGGGTGGCTGCCTCCATCTCTCTGACAATCCTAGTGTGACACCGCTTGATCATGCAATTTTTGTTCCTACACTGTATCTTGGTAGGATGGGAGGAGTGAGAGCAAGACCCATACTCAAAAGTAGGGGAGGCAATCCCTAAGATCAGGGGAGCCTTACCCTTATAGGAGATGAGAGGGTGCTAACCCTCAGAAACATGAGAAACCATGGGGCACACTAAAACTAGGGTTGGCACTGCTGGTACTGCTAGCTGATGCTTCTGGACTGCCACTGCTTTCTTCTTCAGTGAGGAGATGTCAAAATCAGAGGGTAGATCAATCTAGATGACTGACTTTTTCCCAGTCACCGTGGTCCTACTAACTGTCGTGAGGGGAGTGCCCTCACATGTAATCATCGCTCCCTCGAATCCCCTACCGAAGTGGATAAGATGTGTATGATCCAATCAGGGGAAGTTGGCTTGGTCCAGAGCCAAATCCATGCAATGAGGGAAAGTGAAAACAAATTTTTGTGAGCTGGCCATCTTAGATCAATTGTAAACATTGAAAAACTAAACTGTCATTGTACTATAATCACTATGAGAATCTACAATAGAAATGAGTTTTGATCATATTTCTATCTGTTTTTTTTTTTTGAATTTGATTGAAAATTTGAACCAACATCCAACATCTTGGAAGTGTTAAGTGGGGTTCAAATAGATTTGAGAAGGTTTAGAAATTTGATTGAAAGAAGAATTTTGAATATGAATCCAACTTCAACAAATTTGGGTATGTTGAAAGATGGATTCAAATATTTCCATAGGTTCATGTTTGTTTGAGTTTAGAGATTTTGATTTGAGGACCATTTCCTTTAACAAATTTGGGTATGTTAAAGTAAGGGTCAATTGATTTTGTTTTTGTTTGGTGATTTTGGAATTTTACTTTAAGCAAATTTGGGTATGCTAAGTGAAGTGTTTGAAAATGATTGTTTCTTTTTGTTGGTGAATTGTTGTTTGATTTTGAGAATTGGAATTCCCACTTAGCAAATTTAAGTATGTTAAGTGAAGAACTAAAGTGTGTTTTGTTTGATTTTTGAAAATAGGATTCTTACCAAATTTAAGTATGCTAAGAAAATCCTAAGTGTTTCATTTGTTTGTTGGATGTTTTGATTTTTTTTTTTTTTTTTTTTAAAAAGTAAGATCCTTAGCAAATTTGGGTAAGCTAAAGAAATTAATGTGTTTCATTTTTTTTTTTTTTGATTTGTTTGAAAGTGGAGACTTTACTTTAACAAATATGGTATGCTAAGGATGAAGTCCCACTTAGTTTTGAAATGGAAATTTCACAAAGCAAATTTGAGTATGCTAAATGAAATTCCAAATGATGTGTTCAAAATTTTTGATTTGGTTTGGTTTTGAAAATGGAAACTTCACTTTAGCAAATTTGGTATGCTAAAGAATAAAGTTCCAAAAGTGCTAAGGAATAAAATCTCCAAAATGTATTCAAAAATTTTGTTAGGAAATTTGAGTATGCTAGATGAAGTTCCAAATATGTTTGATAAATTTTTTATTTTGGACATTGGAAACTTCACTTAGTAAATTTGAGTATGCTATGAGGTTCCAAATATGTTTGAAATTTTGATTTTGAATTTGGAGACTTCACTTAGCAAATTTGAGTATGCTAAATGAAGTTCCAAAATGTGTTTGAATTTTTTTATTTTTTTTTATTTTGGATTTGGAGACTTTACTTAGAAAATTTGAGTATGTTGAATGAAGGTCAAAATGTGTTTGAAAATTTTATTTTGAATTTGGAGACTTCACTTAGCAAATTTGATATGCTAAATGAAGTTCCAAAATGTGTTTGAATATTTTTGATTTTGGATTTGGAGACTTCACTTAGCAAATTTGAGTATGCTAAAATAAAGTTCCAAAATGTGTTTAAAAACTTTTTTGATTTTAGATTTGGAGACTTCACTTAGCAAATTTGAGTATGCTAAATGAAGTTCCAAATATGTTTGGATTTTGAAAATATGATTGTTAAGTTTCAATTTTTGAAAAGAGAACTTTTATTCAACAAATTTGGGTATGTAGGAATGGAAATCAATCTTATTTTTGAAATGTAAAAATTTTGTTTTGTGTGTGATCATTGCTTTTTGAAAGAGGGAATTACAACTTAATCATATGTGAGATATGTTTAAGTGGGATTTCCAAATGATGTTATTTTTATTTAGGAATGAAATCTTCGTTCAATAAATTTTAGTATATTAAATGAAGATGTTCATATGTGCTTTTGAAAAATTTAACTTTATTTGAAAATGAAACATCGATTCAATAGGTGTGAGCATATTGAATGGAAAGCTTCATATGTGCTTTTTGAAAGTTTTGTTTTTAATTGTGATTTTTGGAAAGATGATTGTTCATTTTATTTTGAAAATGAAATCTTCATCAAAATGAATTGAAAGAAAATGTTCATTTGTGCTTTTGGAAAAGATTGTTAGTTTTATTTTTGAAAATTCCTACATGTAATAATTATGAGAATTGTTAAATGAGGGTGATAAAATTTCAGTGGAAAATTTTTTTGTTAAGTGCATTTTTGAAAGAGTACTTTTTCGAAAAGCAAAGTTCTTATGAAAAATTTATTTTGTCTTTTTTATTTTAGAATGAACCTTTCCTTACCATAAAAATAATAAGGAGGAAGTCTTTACATGTTTTTTTTTTTATTTAGATCTTTTTATTTTTACCCATTGGAGAACCCAACGGGGGTTTTAAGACCGAGGTCCTAAAACTTAAAGATGTTGGCTAACTCAACTTAAGAATGAAATAACCTAAGTGCCAATGGAAAAATAGATAGTTGCGGATTCATACTAATGTACAAACCCACTATCGATACTCGAAGACAACGATCATTTACCAAAGATGGAGAGAGGAACCATACCCAGCAGAGTCACCAGAAAGATTTGTGGTGAAAATATTTCTGCCTTCATCTATTCTTTTTGAAGAGAATAAATGAAAATAGAAATATATGCATGTTGGTTAGGACACCACATAGATCTTATTAGGGTGATCGGGTACAACATTTAGGAGAGGTGTACTATATCGAAAGATAAAAGTTACCACCCTATAATGGATTAATCACCTCAATAAGGACTCCTAAGGATAATGGGTGCACATATATACCAGAGATTCTTCCCCTACTTTACATGGAAAAGTAAAGTAGGGTTTATTTTAAACTGGGTTCATTAAGTTCCCTACAGGGGCAAGCCTCCATAGTTAATTACATCTTGGGGGATGGGATCCCTTTGGAATGCTCTCGATTAAGGCAAATGATCATTGTCTTCAAAGATTTCAATAGGAAAGGACTATCAATCCATTGGTTTATTTTAAAGATCAAATAAGATTGATCAAAGAGAGGGTGTTATTATCGAAGATAAAAGAAAGATAAGTAGGAGATGCCCAAGATGTTAAGAAACCTAGCGAGCATCTCAAACTATCCTATGGTTGCGCTTTACATTTTTGAAATTGATTTAATTTGTTTTAGTTGTATTTTTCATTAGAAATTTAGGACTTATGATTCCATAACACAAGATTAAGGAAATTCCTAAGAGGTGAGGATTTAAGCTTATGGCCCACAAAGGGGAGAAACAACCTGTAACCTAAATCTGGGAGCTTTGGAGCAAAGCACAACCTAAATCTAAGGCAAAAATGAGAATTTGGTTTGCTTTCACAAGAGAGGACAAACCCCCTGCTTGGTTTATAACCGTCAGGAGGTGGCTATCAACTAACTCCTCCTATGATTTTAAATTCATGTAGGCAAGTCTTATGATTTATGCAAGATAGTTAGGTCGTTATTTATTTAGAAAGAGACTAAGTCCTTAAACTCACTCTCTAAAAAACCTAGATCATGTAAGGACATGCTTCAAATGACCTAAATCTAATGCAATTCAGATTTCATTTTATTTTCATTTTTGGACAATTATTTTGACTCAGGCTAATAGGATTCATATGCCTAATGCATGAGAAATAAAGTTATTGGCCAAAATCAGCGAGAAGGGAAGAGGTGTGTTTCCACTATGGCTCTCAAAGGTCAAGCAAAGTTTCTCTAACAAAGGTGGAAGCCCTCCAATCAAGAGTGAAACAAGATGCATTTGTACATGATGCTATAAAAGAAATATTCATCCAACTAACGTGTTGCTAATTCTTTTATCTTGATTTTAAACCTAAGCTTTAGGTGAGGTTATGAATTCTTTATTTTTGATTTTGAATTATTAGAATTGGTAAAAGATTTATTTTTTCCTAAGAGCGTAATCCACATCCAGGTCATACAAAGAGCAAGGAAGAAACTAGGAAAAGGATGTCACTTAATGAACAAGCTAAATAAATCATCAATCAATTTATAAAGCTAATCGTTAAAAGAATAAGAGGTCATTGTGGTCGGGTATCACTGCACAAACCCAAAAACAAATTGGGTAGCTGAGCTCTGCCCTTATACAACCCTTATTACAAATGAATTAAATACGATTAAGCAAGAATTTCATTGTTATGGGGTCTTCAAGCTTCATTTCTTCATTCTTCTTCTCTTCTTTCTTCTTTGGTTCTTTCTTTTGGATGGTTGGAAGGTAGATACTCCAAAGGCTTCACATGGTTCATAAGATAGGATCTTATGACCAATGCTCATCCTAACCCTCATAGCAATCATTCTAAAATCCTAATTGCAAAATTTACATGAAAGTGAAAAGTAAATCTAGCTAACATCTGTAAAACAAAGGTAAGCTAAACAAACCACACAAAATCCCAAGCATGTATATTGGACTTATCGCCCCACACATGGGTAATTAAGTTTACCTGGCCTATTGGATTATGCTTAGGGGCACAAGCACCTGCATAGTAAAAGCATTTATATTTTTATTTATTACAACGCCACTTAAGCACAATCCCCTGCAGAAGATAATGGTTAGACTAAGATCACCCTACCATTCATTATACGGACATACATCCTAATATCTGGTCTAAAATATATATCACAAAATAAAAGCAAGCTTCAAACCATGCACTACCCTAACCTAAAGCTAGAAGTGGTGACTTAGCCTAATGTGTGTGCTTTGGAGGTTTGTGTGGTATGCTTAGCTATGGCTTTAAGTTATAATTTTCTAAGTATGAAGCATATTCAACTTAGAGGAGGGTTTTGTTAAAGTGATTTAGTTGATTTGGGTTAATTTTATTTTATGTTTTAATTAAGTTCAAGTGAATCCTATAATTAATTACTAAGTTATGAAGAGAGGGAAAGACAAGGGAACTTCTCTTTCCTTCCATAACTAAGTAATTTCTAAAGTGGATTCACATTTTTATTTTATTTAGTGAATGTTTTGATTAAGTGTTTTAATTAATCTTAAGTTTAGATGAACTCTAAAAAAAACCATTCAAAAAGATAGGAATTTTAAGATTAAATAAAATGAACCAAATTCACAAAACATATATCACTTCATTTCTTTCCTAACATGTATAACATGCATATGAATGAGTCATAAACATATCTATACATACAAATGAGAATATTTAACACATTTTATGATGCGTGCTAAGTGATTCATTTAAGGAAATTTGAAAGTTTATTATGCATGATTTTCATTAAGTAGAAAAGGGTTATTATCCAATCTTCACATGCACATATGAAAGTAAGAAAGGCATAAGTGAGTATAGCGTCATTGTTAACCAGAGGTGTAAGGTACAAGACCTACTTAGGACTACTTAAAGTCTCGCAACCTTGGGGTTTTCTAAACTAATATATCACTTTCCTTAAATACAAACATGTGCACAAAAGAAATGAATGGAAAAGAAAGAATGCAAAAGTAGATATTAATTGATTAACTTTTGTTCATGCAATTTATATGTGCAAGAATAGGTATCCATCTTAAGTAATAGTATAGAAATGAATAGGATATGGAATTAGGCAAGTGTTAGGTTCTTTTTAAATGAACCATACATCTTACCAAATCCTATTCAAAACTACACTAAAAGAAAAGAGAAGGAAAACCTATACTAAGCACATCCTTATATTTTCTTCACATGCAAACTTATAATTAAAATATAAGTAGCATGCTTTCAATTTTGATAATTAATTCATATATTTTGAAAATAATTTAAAACTTAAGAAGGATACCTACGCTTGCACATATAAATTGCATGAACAAAACTCAATCAACTAATATCAAATTATTTTAGTTGATATGGAATTAGGCAAGTGTTAGGTTCTTTTCAAATGAATCATACATCTTACCAAATCCTATTCAAAACTACACTAAAAGAAAAGAGAAGGAAAACCTATACTAAGCACATCCTTATATATTTTCTTCACATGCAAACTTATAATTAAAATATAAGTATACTTCAATTTTGATAATTAATTCATATATTTTAAAATAATTTAAATTTAATAGTGATAATAGCCACTCATATTATTACTTTCCAACACATGTGACATAAAATAACAGTTCATTTTAAATTTGAATTTTAAAAATCATGGATACATGAAAGCACATGACACACATATTTAGCATGTTGGAGAAAGAACTAAACCAATGAAAGCATGCAAATACATTCACTTTAATTAAATCCTAAAGACAATCTTATAAAATAAGAAAGCTTAAAGTAAATCAAAGTTTATTTAGTATAATTTTTTTTATTTAGAATTTGATTGAAATTTGATAAAGTGGATTGAGTTTTATTCCTAACCAATTCCACATGTGTTTGACATTTTTTAGTTTTATATGATTAGATTCATTTTAGATTTTGATTAGGTTAAGGTATGAATTAAACATGTTAATTAACCCTTACCTACACCACCTTAGCATAGTTAACAAAATAATTATGAGCTAATGAGATGACATAAAATCTCACAAGGAATTTAAATTTGCAATGCACCTAGGAAGAAAAGGGCCTAATGCAATTTGGCTCATGATTAATGGTTAATTAAGCTAAGGGGTTTAACTTAAGTAATTTCAAAACACCCCTCACACATATGAGTTGGGTTTTGAATTCCTTAATTGAACTTAGGCCCTTGAATACCTAAGCATCTACCTAAAGTAGATTAATTATGTTCTGGAAGGATTTAGAATTTTTAGAAATTAATTAAGAGGGTAATTAATGAATTAACCCTTAATTAAGAGAGAATTAAGGAAAGAAAAGGGGGTTAAGGAATAACTTAAGGCAAATACCCCAAAATTATTCCCTAAGTCTCCTATTCACTGGATCAAACCTTAATCAACTTCAATAAGGGATTAAAACAATAATCAAACTCTTAATTATCCTTAATTACATTAAAAGAATAATTAGGAAATGCATTTGCAATTTCCCCAATTAAGCCTTCAATAAATCCCAAGAAAATTAGGGGAGGTATAAATCATCCCCCAAAACATACCCAAGAAGTTTAAGATTAATCAGAGAATTAATTAAGGAGTAATTAGCAAATTAATATTTCCATTAAAATCCAAAATCAAAAAAAAGAAATAATTCAAAATCCATTAAAACCAATTTTAGAATATTCTAGATTTAATTATATTTCAGTAGAAATTTACCTCATATTTTTTAAATTTTTATTTAGGGAGATATGAATTTTTCAAGCTTAGAGGATTAATTAGAATTAATTTAAACCTTAATTAAATCCCTTAGCCCCACTTGACATGCGGCGGTGGTCGGCTTTACGCGCGCTATGAGCCACCACTTAAACATCATCATGGCGGATGCGTGGAGCAGCGATTTAGCCTCAACCTGATGCAGTTTAGCCTCGACCATCCGATCGGACCGGACGATTGAATTACCATTCAAAAGGATTAAATCGGATCTAAGCATGCATTTAATCTCAGTCGTCCATCCAAAATGGGCGGATGGATGGCTGGGAATATCCATGTTCTTTCCTGGGGATTAATGGTGACCATCCATGATCCAAGCCTTGATCCGAGCTCGATTGAGCTAGAATTAGGATATAATTTTGCACACACCATCATACACTAATGGCAATCATATCCAATGGTTGAATTTTCATGCCATGACACTTTCTTTCACAAAAGATAAACACCCCTTAAGTCTAGTAGTCAAAAAATGACATACCTCGCTAGAGGTGATCACTGACGCTCAATTCCCTTAGAGAGCTTTGTCTAGTTGAGACAAAGTTGTGGTGAAAGAATTAGCTCGTGAGGTTATGTAGATTGCTTTATGGACCAACACCTTCTCCTCTTCTTTGCGGCTTTGATTGGATGTCTCCTTGCCTTGGGAACTTGAGGGAGAACTTAGAAAGCTCTTTTGGTCCCCGAGAGAGTGTGTAAAGGCAATTGAATTAAATTGAAGTGTGGAAGAAGTTTGGAAATGAGTGGTGCTCCCCTGTTTTCTCTTGAAGAAAATTGAGAATGACTAGTTTTAAATCCATCTTACACAGCTTAGGATTGCTCTCTAATGGCTCCTAACACTCTCTAGCACTCAATCGACAATGAGGATGTGTAATTAAAGTGCAATTAGGGGAGTATATCTCCCCCTATGGAAATCGAACGACCAAAGCATGATTTGCCATTTTGATCCATCTGCCCATATGGAAAGGGTTTGTTTGGGATGTTTGAAGTTGGCACATGGTTAGTTTGAGCGAAGGAGTGGATTGGTAACCTCCCATGTGCTTCAAATTGAGTGGAGGGAGGTTTTCAATTTGGCTAATTTGAGCTGTGGGGTCGATTTTGGCCTAGGGTCCATTTGGGCTGATCCAAACCCATTGGATTGGGTGCACCACCCTCCATAGGATTCACTTGACCTATTAGGAAGGTATCAAGTTGATATGAAGAGGGCTTGACCAAAGTCCCCATGGATTTGACCAAAAATTGTTCTATGTCCTAGGGGTAGAATGGTAATTTGGCTTATTTTTGAATTTGAATATGTTGAGTATGTTGAGAAAATAGGTTTGGCCAAGTTTCATTGGATTTGGAGTTCATTTGATATGGTTTGGCTCATGTTGACCCATTTAGGTCAAAATAGGTCAACTTGGGTCAAGTTGACCAATTAGTCAAATTGGGTCAAACCAAGGGTTGGGTCAAGTTCATATGACAATTTGAAATATTTTGGTTACTTTGGTTTGGTTCAATTTGGTTTAGTTTTGAGTTTGTCTCATATGACTTCATTTAGGTCAAATGGGTCAACTTGACCAATTTAACCCATTTGACCTATCTGAGCTAGGTCATGGGTAATTTTAGGTTTGGTTAGTCATATGAAGTGGATTAATCTTTGTTTACAATCAATTTTGGTTAAGTTTGAATTTGGCTCAACATGACCCCTTTAGGTCAAGTTGGGTTCAAGGGTTAAGGGTTAGGTCTAGTTGGTCAATTGAGGCATTGGTCAAGTTCAACAAGTGTTTTAGAATGAACTTGTCCCATTTGTTTCAATCAATTTGGCTTAGATCAAATTTTGACATATTTTGACTTTTAGGTCAAGTTGGTCAACTTGGGTCAAGTGGTCAACAAGGTTAGGCTCAAATGTTGGCTTGGTCAAGTTCAAACATAGTTCATAAATGAACTTAGATTAATAGTTTCAATCAATTTGGCCTATGGTGGATTTTTGCTAGTTTAGGTTTCATTTTGGCTAAGTGTTGACTTGGTCAACCCTTAGGTTTGACTTGGTTTGACGATTGATTGATCATCCCATGATGATTGTTGATCATGATGAGGCATAGGTGAGTTTGATTCAATCCAATTTGGTTAGGATTAGAATTTGGCTCATACTTTAGGTCACTTTAGGTCAAGTGAGCCTAAGTGAGTCAAGTGGCTTGGTCAAAGCTTGATTTGAGTTTGATTGATTGAACTTGTATATGGACTTATGATTGAAATATAAATCCATTTGCAAGTGGTTTGAAGTCAAATGGGTTTTGATTCATTTAACAATTTCATATTCAAAGGAAAAACATGAAAGGAATTGGGGTTTGATTTTGATGGGTTTTGCTAAGTGATTGAAGTTTGTATTTATATATGGATTCATGATTGTAGGGTTGATTGAATCATGAAGAAAAATTAAGAGTTTGGCTTGATTTGAAGTTGATTTGGGCTAACTTCAAGATTTTGACTTGAAAGACTTAGGTTGGATTTTGAGGAATTAAGTTTGATTTTTGGAATTGGTTTTGATTATTTGCATTTATATTTTATTTATATATGTGAATATAAATGAGAATATAAATGAATCATGAGAAAATTTCAAGGATTTGAAGTGATTTGATCATGATTTAGGCTAAGTCATTTAAAAGGAATTTAAAGGACTTAGGAAATTTTGGAGTTTGGAGCTTGAATTTTTGAATTTGATTTGATTGATTTATATTTATATTTCATTTATATATGTGAATATAAATGAGAACATAAATGAGTTATGAGAAAATCCAATGAATTTGAATTGATTTGATCATTATTTTGGCTAAGTCCATGAAGGAAAACTTAAAAGACATAGGAAAAATTTATGAGTTAATTTTGAATTTAGTTTAATCTGTTTGAATTTATATTTCATTTATATATGTGAATATAAATGAGAATATAAATGAATTATGAGAAAATCTCATGATTTTGAATTGGTTTGATCATGATTTAGGCTAAGTCCTTAAAATAAGATTAAGGACTTAGGAAAGATTTGGACTTAGGAATTTCATTCATGGGTTTCAATCATAGATTTCAATCATGGATTTTAATCATGTGGCATTGATTTGAGTTTGGAGAAAATCAAATAAGATTGATTTGGAGTTTGACTTGAAGGAAGGAAGGTGAGGAATGGTCCAAGCTAAGGGTAGGCAAATTTTCCTAACACCCCTAAGGCATAACATACTTCTATGGCTAACTCTTCTAAGTCTCTAGGGCTAGGTTGAGTGTCCACCTAATCACTAGATGTGTCTTAAGACTAAAGAACTCTTAAAGTCTAAGAGGAGTCCTATGTCTGAGATAGAGGAGTTGAGAGCTCATTCTAAAAATGAGGTCAACAGCGGCCCT
The DNA here is from genome assembly GCA_021442155.1 of Cymbidium sinense. Taxonomy (NCBI): domain Eukaryota; kingdom Viridiplantae; phylum Streptophyta; class Magnoliopsida; order Asparagales; family Orchidaceae; genus Cymbidium; species Cymbidium sinense. The sequence goes on along the minus strand of CM038228.1, from coordinate 816,989 downwards.
ACAATGTGACAACTTAAAAAGCCTCTCCCGTTGCGCCACGTGGAAAGTTCGTGCCACATCAACCTCCACGTGGTGCCGACAGGATTAGCTATTTTAATTAGGGATTTATATAATTACCTTAATCACTGAATCTTTATAATTGCATAACTAATTCTAGAAAAATCTTAAATATATAAGATAAAAGTATTGGAAAGATAATTTAGAGAATATTCTAAAATTAATTTCCGGATTTGAATAGTATATTTTTTTAATTAGGGTTTTAATGAAAACTTAATAACTCTAATTACTCCCTAATTATCCTACTGATTAATCTCAAACTTCTCATGTGCATTTAGGGGGATGACTTCTACCTCCCCTGATTTTCTTGAGATTTATTGATAGATTAATTAGGGGGATCAATTATTGAATTCTTAATTACCCTCTTAATATAATTAAGCCTAATTAAGTGTGTGAATAGTGGTTTAACCTTTTGATTGAGTTAATTAAGCTTTGTTTGAGTGATTAGGAGGTTTAGGGAATAATTTTGGGATATTTTTCCTAAGTTATTCCTTAAACCCCCTTTCTCTCCCTTAATTTAAATTCAATTAAGTGTTAATCCACTAAATTACTTACTTAATTAACTTGATAAAATTTTCAAAACATTCTAGAACTTAATAAATCCATTTTGGATAGATGCTTAGGTGTTTAATAACCTAAGTGGCTAAGGAAATCAAAACCTAATCCATATGTGTGGGAAGGGTTTTGAAAGTACTTAACTTAAATCATTTAGCTTAATTAATCATTAATTAGCTAAATGCATTCTTTCTTCCTAGGTGCATTGCTGATTTAAATTCCTTGTGTGATTTTATGTCATATCATTGGCTCATAATTATTTAGTTAACTATACTAAGGTGGTATAGGTAAGGGGTAATTAATACACTTAATGTACACCATAACCTAACTAAAACATAAAATTGACCTAATCACCTAAAAATTAAATAAAAATAACATACACATGTGGGAATAGGTTAGGACCATCAAACTCATCTCACATTTTTCAAATTGAAATCAAACTCAAACAAAATTCAAACCCTTTTTAAAAACAAATTTGATTTGCTTTAAATAATTCTATTCCATAGGATTGTCTTTAGGAATTAATTAGGGTGGATGAATTTGCATTTCTTTCATCACTTTATTTCTTTTATAGAATACTAAATATATATGCCATATGAAAATCATCATTCATTCCTTTAAAAAAAATGAAAATTAAAATGAAATATTTTCTTTTGTCAAGTTGCATGTTTTGGCTAAAGTATGAATATGAATGGCTATTATCACTATTAAATTCAAAATTATTTTCAAAATTTATAAATCAAACATCAAAATTGAAAGGTATGCTACTTATAATTATTTATAAGCTCGCATGTGAGAAATATAAAGATATATATTATATGGCTTTCATTCTCCCTCTCTTTCTTAATATAGAATTGTATAGGATTAGTAAAGTGTATAGTCCATTTGAAAAGGACATAACACTTGCTCAAATTCATTCCTATACACTCCTATGTCATGGCTTAAGAAGGAATTTTACATCACACATATAAATTAAACAACTAAACCAAAAATCAAATAAATTTAAACTTTTGCATCTTTCTTTTTCGATTTATTTCTTTTGTACATGCATATGTATTTAAGAAAAGTGTATATTAGTCTAGACCACTCCAGGGTTATGACGCTTTAAGTAACCCTAATTAGGTCCTGTACCTTACACCCCTAGTGCTAATAATGGCGTCGTACTCACTTATGTCTTTCATACATACACATGTGCATATGAATAAAGGATAAAAGAATACCCCCTTTTTTACTTAATGAAAATCATGCACCATAAAGCATCCAAATTTTTCTTAAGTAACACTACTTAGCACTCATCATTAAGGTGTGCTAAACATTCTCATTTGCATGTATAGATATGCTTAGGATTCATCCACATGCATGTTATATATGTTGGGAAAGAAATAAAGTGATGTGAGTTTTGTGATATTATTTTACTTTACTTAATCTTAAAATGTCTTTCCTTTTGAATAAGTTTGTTAAGAGTTATTCTAAACTTTGGATTAATTAAAACATATAAGAATGCATTCACTAAACAAAATCAAACATGAATCTACTTTAAAAATTACTTAAGGTAGGGAAGGAAAGAGAAGTTTCTCTTTTCTTTTCTCTCTTTTTACAACTTAGTAATTAATTGTAGGTTCATTCAAACTTAAACAAATCACCAAATAAAAATTAACTAAATCAACCAAACAACTTGAATAAAACCACCCATCTAAGTTGAACATTTTTCATACTTAGAAAATTTAAACCTTAAAGCCATAACTAAGCATACTACATAAACCTTAAATGGCACACACATTAGACTAAGTCACCATTTCTAGCTTTAGGTTATGGAAGTGCATAGTTTGATGCTTTGCTTTTATTTTATGATGTAATATTTTAGTCTAGATGTTAGAGTGTATGTGCATAGACTGAATGATAGGATGATTTAGTCTAATCATTATCTTATGCAGGGGATTGTGCTTAAGGGGTGTTGTAATAAATATATAAATGCTTTTGTTTTATATGTGCTTATACCCCTAAGCATAATCCAATAGGTTAGGTAGACTTAGTTACCCATGTGTGGGGTGTCTAGTTTAATATATATGCTTGAGATTTGTATGGTTTGTTTAGCTAATTACTATTTTGCAGGTGTTAGTTAGATTTATTTTTCCTTTTCATGTAATTATATAATTAGAATTTTGAAATGGTTGTTATGGGAGATTAGGGTGAGCATTGGTTATAAGATTATGTCTTATGTACCATATGAAGCCTTTGGAGCAACCACAATCCAACCATCCAAAAGAAGGAACCAAAAGAAGAAAGAAGATAGAAGAAAAGAAGAAAGAAGAAGTGAATAATGAAGATCCCAATAACATGAATTCCTTGCTTAATTGTAATTAATTCATTTGTAATCTGGATTGTATAAGGGTAGCGCTTGGATACCCAATTTATTTTGATTTGTCGCCCAACCATAAATGGCCTTTTATTATTTTGCATTAGCTTTATAAAATATTTGATATTTTGTTTAGCTTGTGCATTAGAAATGACATGATTTTCTAGTTTCTTCCTTGCTTGATGTATGGCCTGGATGATGATTAGGCTCTTAGGGAAAAATAAACATTCTACCAAAATAATCAACTTAAAATTAAAATAAATAACTCATAATCTCACTTAAAGCCTAAGTTAAAATCAGATAAAAGAATTAGCAACTCCTTAGCTGGATGTGTACTTTCTTTTCTAACATCATACATAAAAGCATATTATTTCACTCTTGATTGGAGGGCTTCCACCTTTGCCAGAGAACTTGGCTTGACCTTTGAGAGCCATGGTGGAAATACACATCCCATCTTATTGATTTTGGCTCATAATCTTATTTCTGCATTAGGCATATGAATCCTAGTCAAATGATTATCCTAAATAAAAATAAAACATATGAAAATTTTGCATTAGCTTTAAGTCAATGAATCATGCCCTACATGATCTAGTCTCTTAGGGAGTGTGTTTAAAGACTTAGTCTTTTTCTAAATAAATAACAACCTTGCTATCTTGCATAAACATATGACTTGCCAACATATTTTAAAATCGTAGAAGGAGTTAGTTGGCGGCCACCCCCAAGCGGTTGTAAGTCCAACAGTCGGGTGGTTTATCCTCTCATATGGAGGTAAATCAAATTCCCATTTTCACCTTAGATTTAGGTCATGCATTTTGGCCCTCGCTAAAGCTCCCTAGATTTAGGTTTTGAGGTTTCTTCTTCCATAAGCATAACTCCTCATCTCTTAGGCATTTTGTGACCTTGTATCATGGAATTATAAACCCCAGCATTCTAATAAAAAATTTGACTCAAACAAATTAATTCAATTTCAAAATATAAAGCCTAACTCTAGGGTAGGATGCTTATAGGCTTCCTAGTATCTTAAGCATCCCCTACCATGATTAAAACTCCCTCCTTTTGATCGATCTTGACTTTCTAAAAATAAACCACCCAAAAATATTTACCTTGAGAGTGAAATCATTCCTGGATATAATTAACTATGGGGCTTGCCCTTGGGAACTTAACAACGATTTAAAATAAACCTTACTTTACTTTTCATGTAAAGTAGGGAAAGAATCTCTGGTACATTCCAAAGACCCGTAGTCCTTATTAAGGTGATTAGGTCCATTGTAGGGTGGTGACTTTTATCTTTCGAGATGGTACACCTCTCCCCAATGTCGTACCCGATCACCCTAATAAGAATATCTGCAGAGCTGCGTGGCATCCCAACAAGGCATAATTTTATATATATTTCTATTTTCATTTGTCCTTCTTTTCCAAAAGGGAAGGAGATATATGATGGCAGAGATATATATTATAAAATATCTCACCACACCATCACCAAAGCTCTATAGATTTAGGATCTGAGATTATTGTTTCTCTTTGCAGGCTACAAGCATAAATCCTTGCCTCTTAGGCATTTCTATAATCTTGTATTATGGAATTGTAAGCTCTAGAATTATAATAAAAAAATTCAAATCAAACATATAATTCTCTTCAATTTCAAAAATGGAAAGCCCAACTATAGGATAGATTGAGTGCTCACTGGGCTTCTTAGTATCATGAGCATTCCCTACTCATCTCATTTAGTTTCGATAAGAATTCTCCCTTTTGATCAAATCCCACTTGATTTTTCAAAAATAACCAACTGATTGATAATCTTATCTTTGAAATCTTTGGATACGATCATTTACCTTAATCAAGAGTATTCCTAAGGAACCTTATTCCTTAGGATGTAATTAACTAGCTTATCTCCATAGGAAACTTAACAAACCCAGCTTAAAATAAACTCTACTTTACTTTTTCATGTAAAGTAGAGGAAAGATCTCTGGTACATTCGAAGACCCATTGGCCTTAGGAGTCCTTATTATGTGATTAGGTTCATTGTAGGATGGTGACTTCTATCTCTTGAGATAGTACATCATTCCTTATTATCGTACCCGATCACCTCAATAAGTACCCCCTATGATCTACGTGGTGTCTCACCATCTTCCATAATGGAAAATAAACACCACAGTTATAGAGGAATTGAAATCAATTCTGCTACAATCAAGATAATTATGGAGAAGCCTCCTCCTCAAGAGTTTCGTCCATCCATTCTTTACAAGGATAGTTTGCATTCATCTGATAATTTATATCAAACCTATCAGGATGATGTCAATCATTTGTAAAGTTGATGAAAAAGAAGGCTCTGTTCAAATAGGATAAGGAGTGTCAAGAAGCTTTCAATAGCATTAAAAACTACCTGTTAAATCCACCAATCCTTGCAATGCCTACTCCTAGGAAGCCCTTTATTCTATACACAACTACATTAGAAGAGTCCCTTGGATCATTATTGGCACAACACAATGAAGAAATCAAAGAGAATGCTCTTTATTATATCAGTCAGAGATTGATAAGAGTAGAAATGAGATGCTCTTCGATAGAGAAGCAATATATGGCATTAATCTTTGTAGTCCAAAAGCTTTATCATTATATATTATCTCAAAAGATTACCCTCATCTCAAGGATCGATCCATTGAAGTACTTGATGGCAAGACCAGTGTTGATAGGTCGCTTAGCAAGATGGGCAGTATTACTTTTATAATTTCATATCACATACTTTCCGTAGAAAGCAATGAAGGGATAAGTCTTAACAGATTTTTTATTGCACATCCCATCCATACGGACACTTCTCTTAATGATGATTTGCCTGATGAGCAAATTATGCTCATTCATGAAAGAGAAAAATCATAAATTTGGAAAATGTACTTTGATGGAGCCTCCTCAATCAAACAAGTCCAACCTCTAAATTTCTCAAGGGCAAGAGCAAGAATCAGCATCATCTTCATAACACCTGAAGGAGGGATAATGAGATGATCATATAAGTTAACCGAGCCGAGAACTAATAATGAAGTTGAGTATGAAACATTGGTGGCAAGTCTCGAAGAAGCTATTTTCATATGCATCAAAATCTGCATAATTTCGGTGATTCTCAACTTATTATAAATCAAGTAATTAACATCTATAAAATCAACAAGCTTGAGATAGCTTTTTACCACAAGCGAGTTCTTGAGGTTATGAAGAAAATACCAAATGTCACACTAACTCGAGTCTCTCGATTCGAGAATAGCAAAGCCGATTGCTTAGAAAAATTAGCTAATGAGATGACATGTATGAATGGTGATTATGTCATGATCGAATATTTATTCGATGAGTTCTAGAGATAGCAAAGTATCAATCCTCGTAGGTAGAGGGGTTATTAAATTTGACACCAGGATGCAACTTAGGTTGGTCCTCATACTCTTCAAAATCAACAAGTAATTATACCCAGAAGAGCTAAGAATGACATTACTTTAGAAAAAAGTGGGAAGCATTTATTGTAGATGAGCCACATGATTGGAGGCAGCCCTTCATTGACTACTTTAAAGAAGAAAAATTACCAATTAATAAATCACTAGCAGCTCAAATTTAAAAGAGAATGTTGCGCTATGCTTTCTTCAACAATACTTTATATCATAGATCCTTTGAACAAATGTGGCTACGATGCCTAAATACAGATGAAGCTAGGAAAGTAATGGTCGAAGTTCATGAAGGATTTTGTGGTGCACATCAGTCAGGTCCCAAGATGCCAATAAAGATCAAAAGGATGAGTTATTATTGGCCATTTATGGTGAGAGATCAGATCAATCATGTCGAGAGGTGTCATGTTAAGTACATGGGAATATAATTCACCAACCTCAAAATCCATTACACCCAATAATAGTATCATGGCCTTTTGAATGTTGGGGTATAGATGTAATTAGACTGATTGATCCACCGTCATCAACTGGTCACTGCTTCATCCTAGCAGCGACTGATTATTTCTCTAAATGGGCTGAAGTTACTACATTAAAGAAGTTAATGCTGATCGGGTGATCAACTTCTTCATGCATAATATGGTCTATCAATTTGGAGTGTTGTGTTGAATAATTTTTTATAATGGCATAAATATAAATAATTTATAGATTCATCGATCGACAAAAAAATTGATTGGTGATATTCTTCAATATAAATCAAGGGAAAATGGTTTAAGAAGCCTTCAACAAAATATTGGTCAAACAGCTCCAGAAGATCCTTATTAAAAATAAGAGAGAATCGCACACCAAATTGATAAAAGCATTATGGGCGTATCGAATTACCTACAAGACGTTGACTAAAGTCACTCCCTATTCATTAGTATTTGGAACTAAAGAAGTTCTTCCACTTGAAGTTGAGTTGTCTTCACTTCGAGTAGCCATCCAATATAATCTAATTGAAGATCAAAATTCTCATTTGAGAATGGAGGAACTCTACGTGCCTAATGAAGTTATATTACAAGCTCATCAATATTTAGAAGTTTATCAAGCAAAGATGTTTAGGGCTTTTGATCATATTGTGCAGCCTCGAACATTCCAAGAAGGAGAATTGGTCTTGGTGCTGAGAAGACCAATTATTCCTAATCAAAAATTAGGTACCAAATTTGAGCCTAATTGGGAGGGCCCTTTGTCATTAAAAAGGTGTATCAATGAGGGGCATACCAACTCATTGACTTGAATGGTGAAAGACCAATGCCACAAATTAATAGTTGATTTGAAAAAGTATTATACATGATAAATACATTCTCGAGGTATACTAGAAATTCTCCTACAATATAGGGGCATTTTTTAGTATATTTATTTATGTTGACATCGTATTTCATATAGAGATCCCTAAATAAATATACTTACTCAAGATGAAAAAAAAAATTTGTGAAAATTTCCCTATTACACAGGGGACATATTTTTAATTTTTATAATCAAAGCTGTTCAATCCTTTCCTATAAAATAGAAGACCTTCTTGTATATACATTTAGGTTGACATTAAGCTTTATGTCAAGATCCCTGAATATATCTATAATTATTATTATTAAAGTTGCAGGTTCTTGTAGGAACAAAATGAATTTATTTCTATGCATGAAAAGATAGTCCTACATATCAAAAGTTTATCTCCTAGATTTGTCAAATTTTGAAGATCAAGTTAGAAGAACTCCCAATTTTGGAAGCTTCAATCAACTAAGTTGAAAAATATCTACCTCTACATCCTAAAGTCTAAGATATAGATGAGTTTTAAAGGTCGAACTCAACAAGCCCACAAATAGTCGAGTTGTTGTTGCTATCCTCACTCAACAAGCCGTAAGAAAAGACCATAGTGAAAGAGCTCCCATTCATTAGTCTGATGACCAAATCACCAACCCATCACAGCTTAAGTCGATGGCTCGAGTAGGTTCTAAAGGTCGAACTTAATAAGCCCAAATATAGCCAAGTTATTGACACTCTCCTCACTCAACAAGTTGTAAGGCCGCAAAAAAGAGCCTACTCACAATGATGATAGATGTTCAATCTCAATCCGGATCCGAAGTGACTACAAGCAATCAAAATCTAAGAGATCTTTCTACTTGATCGATAGACAAGACACTGAGAAAACTCTTAATTCGAGTCGCCTATCAATCCTTATATTTCCTAGATATTTCAATTTATTCTTAAATAGTCTAATCAAGCAAAAGCAGATCAAAGCTAATCTCCTCATCAAGTCTATCAATGCGAAAACTGATCGGATGAAAAATAATTCCATAGTTCATACAAAGCGATGGCCAAACTAAAGAAATTTCATGGTTATTTAGTCTATTAAAGCACATTGCTAGACGATAACTCAACATTGACCATATATAAGATGGTGAGTCATCTATTTGTACCCTTCAACGAGTTCAAGGTAGCAAGACGGACTGTACATACACTTCTTGATAAGTCAACAAGGATAAATCAGATTGATCCTTCATCAAGTCCGCTAAGCTTAAAGCTATGACAGAAAGAATTCCAAATCTCAAAACAAGCAAACTAATTACTCCATCATACCCATCCAAGCACGAAGCTAGGGTCGGAGGAAACACAAATCTGCAACAACATAGAAGAAATAAATCTTCAACAAACCCATCAAAGTAGAGAATAGATTGTGGAAGAGCTTTTATCTATCAAAGTCGATCCTAATAAATCATTTAATCCAAAAATAAGATCACACTAATGATAAATCTTATCAAAGCTCTATAAGCTATTGAAATCAAAGATGAAGTGGTCTAATAGATGCATTACATTTGTTGAGGGATTTGTTGACGCATGACACAAGCCGAAGAAGCACGCAAATCTAGAAGGATCGCACGTGAGACTTCCTCCTCCCTCCCTCATACGATCTCCTATAACTGAAGGCACGTACGTGAAGGAAACAGCAACCGCTCCTGCTCGTTGGAACCTTAAGGACAATCCCTCGTTCAAACTCCTTCAACCACACGCCGCAAGGAAACCAAAATCATTCCCCTTGTTTCCGTCACTGCACTACCTCTCCTGCTCGTCTGTCTCTTACTTCAAACTGCAAAGTTCCTTCAAACTACAAACCTCCCTTTCTCGTTCTTTCACTTCCGCAAGTTCCCTATCCTGTCGGTGCCCCTTCAAGCCGCAAGCTCCCATCAGACTTCAAGCCATAAGTATCGATCCAAAACCTCTTCCGTTGCCCAATCATTCTTCATCCCATATCCTTAAGCCGAAAACCTCCGATCTTCTCTCAACCAAAGGTCGAACAGCCTTCTTCCGTCTGCCTCTTTCGTCATGCCGAGCCGCACGTCAATCGAACTCACCCGATCTCATCCGATCGGAAATCCCTTAATTCTCCATTTGAAGTCCATTCATCCGCTCTATTTCTCTCGTCTCCCACCCTCCTTCGCACGCCTCTACTTCTCTAAATCCCATAGAGTTGTCTAACAACAGGATTTGGTAAATCTGAATTTAACTTGCAAAGATATTTTGACTAAATTTAAGTTAAATCTGACTTAAATCCTACTAAAATCCTGCAACCAAATATCCCATCTTTCCCTTCCTCTAAGCCTACCAAACTGCTCAATCGGCTTCCTGCTGCTACCCATTCCTTCAACTGCTACTCTTCCAATGTCAATGATATAGTGAAATAGTTGTGAATGTGTGATGTGAATATGGAAATTATATTTATATATATATATATATATATATCGTATCTTTATCTTTATCACAGGTTTGAAGGTATCATATATTAGGCGTATGAGATGAAAATCATGTGTGGTGTTGCAAGACACAATTCAATACGCTCATTAGAGCATATCGAGCTAAAACTGTTAGATGTGACACCCCTATGCCAAAATGCTGCTGAAATTTTGACTAAATTTTACACTTAAAAAAAGGGGGAGAAGAATATTTGCATATATATTTGCTTTCATGTAGAGATGGAAGCTCTCGTTATGCTCATTAGGGTATAACAAGATTGAAAGTCAAGAAAACAAACCGCTACGCTTCATTAAGGCGTGGGTAGATAACAGATTGATGTAGCCATATCGAGGATGATCTTTGAAATCTTGTCAATCTTTGTCAAATTTTACATTGACAAAACTCAAATAAATTAGTTTAAATTAAAAATTCTAAGCTAATTTTAAAAATTTGAGTTTGCTAAATTTTGAAATAAATACAATTATCAAAATTATAATCGAAATCGAATTAGTCCTCTCAAATAAATAAATATCTCTCACTCAATATTTGAATTATCTTGGATTTCACATTAAGATAATAACAAAAAAATTAATCATTTTTAAGATTGAAACATGCAATGTTCGGAAATATATTCAGATATTCGATCATGAAATAATTGAAATGAGTTAGATATTTTGGTGATAAACATAAGCTTAGCACTTTTTTTTTTGGGGATGAGTATCCACCCAACACCCCACCAATCTTGTGGGTGGGGATATCATTGTGACTAATCCCATTAGGGGCCTGACAACCCTAAACCCACAAGTGTCGGCTCCCACTTTATTTTCCCCCAATTAAGGATGCAGCTACGGAGAGGAATCGAATGCGCTGAGGGGCGCGTTAGCTCCATACCAGGGGTGGTGGGTTAAACAAGCAATATCTCATTTCAATTGATGTGAAAGATGATGTGATTGAATATCTAATCAAAAGAAATCCTTTAGAAATAAGATAGTCTTTAAATATAATTTATTCCAAGTAAATTAAAGAAAATCAAAGGATGCATAAGAGATTTCTAATGATATTGAAGGATTGCTAATAAGAATAATCAATGAATTCTTAAAAAATATTTGAAACATATTATTCATCTTATTAAATGCTCAAATTGAATCTAAGAGAAATTGAATAGAGATAGTAAAGAGTTTGAAGATCGTCAATATATATAAACGAAAGTCTATTGAACATTCAAAGATTAATCAACTTTGAATAAAAGAAAGTAATTAAAATTTCAAGGGATGTAGTAAGCTACTAGAACAATTTAAAATGCTTTCATCACCAGCGGATCTACAACTCTTTATACAAGGAGACAAAAGGTGATACTAAATTAAATTCTACAAAAATCATAGGGCTTCCTTCAATTAAAAATTAAGGAATTTTATTCTAATTATGATTTTCGAAATCAATGATTTCATTAATTACAAGAAATTATCTAAGCTATAAATACCTGCATGTGCTCGGACATGGAGATTTAAAGTGTAAAGTTTAATGTCTAAAAAGGCTGTGTAGGCTAAGTTAGAATTAAATGAAAATACAAAATTAATCTCATAATTTAGAAATAAAAATTACCTCAATTATTAAACATTGCATGGGCCTCGACACCACGCTAAATGCTTAAACTTAGTATCTGAGGATGATGCATGGGTTGCTTCTCGGTTTGGTCTTAGGACCTAGTCCGGGTTAACAAAATCTAAAAATCTAATTATTATATGAATTTCAACTTATTGAAATATCTGAGAAGCCAATTCTATCATATCTATCATATAACAGTAGATCTGATCCTCTATTATTATTAAAAAGCAGGATCGAAATAGCAAAATAATGCATCTACCCTAATGATGGCTGTGTTGAATGAAGATTTCAACCGGAGGGGATACCTACCATCAAAATGTGCTTGCAAACTCAAATTAAATTAATCAAAATCAAATGTCAACTCAAATGCAAAATTTAATATATCACTAAACTATTAATGCTTAAATAAAATTTAATCTTTAAAGAACTTAAAGCTAAAACTCAATCCATCTTTCACAATAGTTTGTTGAAAGTGACAAATTAAGAAAACTCTAGCTCACAAATGAGCCAATGCCAAATCAAGTATTACATTGGTTATTCAATCAATCTCACGCTATAGGGCGCTCGTGTCCTCGGGAGCGTGTGGTAGGACATATGATGCGATTCGATCGAGTCCTCGACGTAGTCGCCAAATGGAACCATTATATTATGATCACAAACCGTATGCTCCCTCATCGTTTCATTTGTATCATGAATTACGATAGGGCAAAAAATCATATGTCAACTAAGATAAATTTAAGATTGTCTTGACAAACACCACCCCAAGTCTGATGATTTCTTGGGCTACATAACCATGTCTTCGATAAGAACCCTTCTGTCTTGGGTCATTCCTCCTCTAAGTGACCATACGATCAGAATCGATCTGGGCATATCATCATTCCCCAACCATCCGCTTTAAGTTAAAATGATGAATTTTATAATTCTAAATTTTAAACTATATCTTTCTTCTTATCTGCACATTCACGATTTAATTATTGAAAGTTCTCTCTACACATGGATGGGTAACTATAGATGCTTTGCATAGAACCAACCGATCTAAAGTCCTCTCAAAATGAGGATAAAATCTCTGAGTAGTCCCTTATCTACTATTTCATTTGCCTTGTGAAAATTACACCGACACATCAAATCGTACTCTCTTCATTGTCGAGAGGCCGGTGGCGAATTTTTGGAAGCCACAATAATGTAAAATAAGCCAAACTTATATGCACTTTGATCTATTGATTAGCTCGCCTCGTCATGTTGGTCTACTCAATGATAAATCTTTCTAGTTGAGGGTTTATTGGCTATTCTTTTACTGTTATATTCTGTCATTTTGCTTTGATATTTCAAGTGTTATCTAAGGGAACTTCCATGCATTATTTTTTTAATAAAATTTATTGTTCGGGTTTTGTCTTCAAGCAAGGAGTCCTGCAACCAGAATCATAAGATCTTAAGAGATAGATAATGCTCCTTTTTGCAGCAGGCAGAACTCTCCTCAAAGAGACCTACATCAGTTTTCCTGTTATGAGTCTAACAATATCATTCTCCAGTTAATAACATACAACCTACTAGTGTTCTTCTTATTGCAATAGGGCTTTCTTGGTTTGGCCGCTAGTGGTGAGCATGCGTGGAATCCGTGATTCAGGTGATGCCCATGACAAGAGTTGCCACCGAGGCTTTCGGTGTGGTGACCAAAGCTCTTGTCGCATTGACGGCCATTCTCGGACTGTTATGCATCTATCGTTGCGTATACTTTCAGCTACAGATTAGAAGAAGAGGCTTTTCCCAGCTCATCTACTTCAATGGCCCCTGGATCATTCGCATAGTCCTAATCATCATTTCGATTTGGTGGGGTTTCGGTGAGATCGTCCGATTAAGTTTCCTGCGTGGCACGGGGCGGCTTCTCTCCAGCACACCATGGCAGAAATATGGCTGCAAGTTCTACATCCTATCGAACCTCGGATTCTCCGAACCCTTAATCTTTCTAATGCTCGGTTTCTTACCCATGCCGCACTAAAGAAAAGCGTATCCGCCTCCCTGACTCATAGATGGAACTGGAAGACATTTCTCTCTGTCATCCTCCTCTGCCTTCCCTTATTCATCTTCCAACTGGTCCTCATTTTTATAGGACCCAAATATAACAAAGAAGAAATGCATCGAATGAGGAAGTGGATGGCCAAATTCTTCATGACTTCCTCATCTTCTTTATTAGATAATATAACAATCTGCACTTATCCTCTACTGAGCACTATAATTCTGGGATTCTTTGATCTCTTTGTGATTGGTTATGTGGTCTACAGTGGAGCTCGGATGTTATCTTTAGTCATCAACAAAGGGCTGAGACTGAGAGTTTACTTTCTTTCTCTATCATTTATCTTCTTTCTTCCATTGAGAATTCTATTGCTTGGATTCTCAGTATTGCCTCACGCAGGAAATGTGGCTTATGAGGTGCTTGTATTTACTGCCTTCCTCATGCTGTTATTATGCAATATGATGGGCATCTCCATGCTGGTTTATCTCCCCGTCTCGGATTCCTTGGCTCTGCGAGAGATGGACCAAAATATAGTCGAAATCGATAAGATCCCTAGCGATGATTACTACAATGAAGGAAAGTCGCTGATTTATAATCTAAATTATCAACATTCAAAGAGGAGTTCAGATGTGTCGACGAAGCGTGGTTCGATATCGTTTCGCAACATGATCAAGGATGATTCTCCTTCCATCGTCGACGGCATCGACGAAGCAAGGTCCATTCCTTTTGCACCCCTTCATATTGTTTCTTCCATAGAATCTCCTCCTTAAACAGGGAATGAGAATCCCCTGTGTAATAAGACAGGCTTTTTCTGCATCTTTTGCTTTTTATTTTACTTGATGTAGTTTGTGATATCAGTTTTTGTTAAAGGAAACGGTTTTGTAAAGGGTTCTAAACGTTGAAATTTTATACTGTTCATAAATCAGATGATTGTTATGCAATGTGTTAAATTTTTTCAAGAAAAATGCTACGAGATGAGTGTAATATATGGGACATTTATCAAAATTATATTTGTGTTTATCTCAAAGTAAATTTATATTTTTTTAGACTCTTTTTGCATTGATTATTTGATCATAATGTTCTAAGCCACATTTTATTTCATATGCTTACCTCTGAACAAATGGAGAAACAATATCTATAGTTGCACGAAGAGTAGGGCTGTAGTGGCCTGATGAGCTGTAGAGTAAGCTGGCAACAGTATATATATATATATTTGAACTAGAAGCAAAATTAGAAGAGTAAATGGTCTGTTTGTGATAATTAGTTATAATTTTGGAGAATAATAGTGTTGGTGCAATAAGTGATTAAATTTGGATTGAATTTTCATTAAAATATATGAATACATAGTTGTTTGTGCCAGCTTTAATGTCTTCAAGTGTTATCACCATTCTGACTAAGGAAGACCATAGTCTAGCAGACAAAATCATTTAAAACTTACACCAAGAAATCATTATATGTTATTTAAAGATGAGTTGTATGATGATGATTTGGAGTAGGTGATAGTTTAGCTGATAAAAATTTTGAAAGATAACACAATTTTATTATTACATTGAAAATAGCATATATGAAGCAAATTAACATCATTTTATCCAAGTTTTCATTTCAACAAAAATAATAATATTAAATGATAATATTTTATTTAAATGCATTATCAAAATAATTACTGTTTCGCATATAAACCAAAAATTTCTGATGCATTCTCTCTTCAATCATTTCATAAGTCAATTGATAGGAAAATATATATAAATATTTGTGCAAAAAATTTCTCATAATAAGTCTTTAACTCTTCTTTGGTCTCATCTCTGGCAATCTGTTAAAGTTAACTCTGCTAACTGTTGTTTCTGCAGTTCTTTGTCAAGCTGTTCACATACTAATGCCTGAAAAAACAAACACAATTTTGAAGAAAATATAACAAAATTCTCTCTCTCTCTCTCTCTCTATATATATATATATATATAACAAAATTCCAGAGAGAGGGGGGCAAATGGAATACAAATGAGTTGGTGAAAAGCTTGCACAACAAAATCCATGAAAACAATAGAAAAATGCAAAGATAAAATAAGAAACGTTCAGCATTTAAAGCCTTTGCTTTGAACTATTTAAAGAGAAATCTGGTGAAGAAAGAAGACACATGAAAGCAACAGAAAAATAATTTTGATGTCCAAATGAAAGCCTAACAAATGCCTTTAGAACCCTTTGAATGTACAACACATGACAACATGGCACACATATGCTACATAGCATCCATCTAACTAAGGGTGTAAACGAGATGAGCTATTTATGAGAGTTCAATAGGTTGTTCAGCTTCGCTTGTAAAGTAAACACAAGTTATTCATGAACATAAAACCTACTTATATGCCATATAAAAAGCATTAAACATCCCTGTCATAACAAATATATAAAAATATCATACAAATATAAATGTATGCCATTAAAAGCAAATGCAATCTATACACATAAATACATAAAATATATAAATTGATAAATAATATAAAAAATACTTTTTTTATACATATATATAAACATAATCAACTATTAGCAATCCCAACAGAATCGAACAAGCCTCGTTCATGTTTATTATCGAGCCCCAGACTTAATTTTGTACTCTCATTTGGGCAAAGGAGCGATACTCTTCATGAAAAACAGTCAGGAGAAAGGAAGTAAAGGTACCTGCTTCAAACAAACAGGGATATCAATAGTGCTTTGTATGATAAGGTCAACCTTTATTAAAGATGATGGAGAAACAGGCGTAAGAAGGTAGAGCTGGTCTTCTGAAGAGTCTATGGCTGTGATAATCCCTGGTTCAGATAAATATTAGCATATAAATTAAACACAGAGATCAACAAGTAAAATAAAATACTTAATATAGTGTAAACAAATTGAGATAAACATTATAAAAATTTATGGTTCATAAATGCTAATATTGCGCCAAATGAATTTAACAAGAGGAATGTAAGCACGAATTTCCAAAAATTGAATGCTGATATTTAATTATCATTTGTGCGGGCACCAATTATTTTAAAAGGCTAGGAGCCATCCAAATAAATTTTAGCTTTAACCTTGTTTAGGAACGGTGATGGAGCGGTGCGGTCTGCATCGCACCGCAGTGCCTTTTGGGGCACTGCATTTTGACTACATTTTAATTGCGTTTTAAGAAATCTACGGTAAGAAAGTTATATTTGTTAATATGATCTGACTACTTATGATGGCAGTCAAAAAATTACGATTTGATTTTTATAAAATAAAAAAAATTTGTATACCTATTGCAACTTCTTCTACAACACCTCCATCATTGATTTTCAATATAATTGTGGTGTCCCAAACATACGCTTAAGACTCGGCAAAACAAAATGAAAAAATCTTCTCAATTTACTGTTTCTTTATTTTAATTTTAAAAAGAAAAATAGTGATCTTTTTGCTTGGATTATAATTAAGGTTTCAAATTATGCAAAAGGGCATTGAGGTATTTTTTTTTTTTTTTGTGAGATAAAGCATAAACAACAAAATATTTTAAGTCTAAGAATTAAATCATTAAATTAATAAAAAAAAATGAAGTAATAAGCAACACATTAAAATTAAAATAAGTTTATTTTCTCCACTTACATGCATGTGTGAATAAAATAGTTTATTTTCACCGCTTATTCAGTGATCAGATAATATTACCCCCAATGCATTCAAAAAAGAAGAATGGCAGCACGAATTTCCCAAAAATTGAATACTGATATTCAATTATATTTTGTGTGAGACCCAATTATTTTAAAAGCTATTCTTAGGTTCCATATGTTTTTTAAGCCAAACGGAAGTGATTAAGTATTCAAAGCTGTGACTCTTAAGTGGCAAACTTAAAATGATAAAAATGCCTCAGCTTATTGTTTCTTTATTCAAATATTAAAAAGGCAAGTAGTTATTGGATTATAATCAATATATGAAATTACGCAAATGGAAATTGAGGGGTTTTTTTTTAAGAAAAGAAGAAAACATTATAACATTTTGAGGCATACATTAAAATCAAAATAAGATTTCAAAGTAAAATCATAAAATAAGACAATTAAAAGGCATATAAAACTATAAGAAGCACTAAATAAAATCTCTCCCACTCCAAATTCAAAACATTAATAGGTTTTATGCAAGGAAAATCAACTACAAAAATAATTTATATGTTAAGATAATTGATGGAAAAGTTTAAGAGTACATGTAGAATTTTCACATATTTTTATTGATCATAAGAATGGCATATTATTGAGTAAAATGAGAATTGATTGATTTAATAAAAATCAAAAATGTGTGTCAAATATATGTTAAATTTATTGAAGATATGTATGATGAAGTGCGAAAAACTAATAAGTGTTTATGAGATGACCAAGTAGTTTATTTTGTTGTTATTGTTTATGATGATGTTTACAATAGATATTTAAAGTGAGATGACTTAATTTATATTTTTTTTGCAAATGATATGATTGTAATTAATGAAGCATACAATGAAATAAGTAAAAGAGTTAAAATAAATGAAAAAAATTGTTTAAAACATAAGAGGGTTTAGAGTTCGTATAATAAAAATCAAATATATAATGGTCAGTTTTAGCAGGTGCGACATTATTAGTTATCAATCAATATTGTTAAAGATAAAGTTATATTAAAGTGTGATAAATTTAAATATATTAGATCCATCATGTAAAAGAATGAAAAATATAACTTCTAGAATTAAGGCTAGTAGATAAAATGGAGAAGCATCTAAAGACTAGCATGTGACAAAAGAATACCATAGAGACTTGAAGGTATATAAAATAACCATTAAATGATGCTTTATTGATCTAAGTCTTCAGCTATAAAATCTGTTGATATCTAGTAAGAAAAATAAGAATATTAAGTTGGATGTACATCAAAACTTTGAAGGATGCATTAAAGAATACTTTTACTAAAGAAACACTTGGAGTGAATACGTTAAAAATCAGTAAAAATAAACTTGAGTGATTTGAACATATATAATGAAGGATAGACAATAAACTCATTAAATGCATAGATTAAATTATTGCTGGCAACTTAAGGAGAAGAGATAAATCTAAGATAATATGATGATAAGTTGTTCAAAATGATTTGCAAAGAAAAAAATTAACACTCAAGTAATTGACACTTAACATTAATAAATGAAAAATAAGAATTCATAAAATCGATCCTAAATAATTGAGATAAAACTAATGATGACCCAAAAAGTTCCTTTAAATCCCTAATCAGTCTCTCCAAACTCACTCAATCTATACATTTGGGATGAAGGATATATATAATCATGAAATTATTAGTGTTGATGTAGTGATGATCCCCTTCGCTAGTAGGATCTTGTCACTTCAAGAATTGTCATCTTTGAAGGTCAATAAGGTTTGAATGCCACCAAAGTCTTTCTTAGAAGTACTAAGTATGCAAATATTATTGAGAAATGTAATTTTTATCTCAAAGCAAATCAAGGTAATGGTAGTAGGCTTAAAGAATAATTATATAACCTATTTGTTAGCCTAGTAAAAAAAAACCAAAGGGCCAACTTAGGTGTTCCAAATACATAGGGACCTATGCAACTTGATCATAGCATTCTAGAAATAGGACTCAAATTTAGTTGATGTAACATTGAAAGCATTCCACTTAGCATATAATGACAAAAAGAAATATATTTTTTATCTTTGAAATTAGAGTGTTTAGGAAAGCACATATGGTATCAATGGAAGAGTGAAACTTACCAAGTCCAATACACCAGGGTATGCTGCATTCAGCCAACGCTGAAGATCTGACAGCGAGACCAACAATTGAAGCATTCAGACCTTCAGATACAGCACTGTTTCCTACCTGATATATGAAAGCTTAAAATCACTAATAATAGAACAAAATTTCAACACAAATATATTCCGCACAAACCTTTTATTTTCTCTTGAAAATTAAGAGGTATATAATTACAGTTCCTTATATAAATAAGCCCCTCTTAAACTCCTGACAAACTTTAATAGTGGCAGGTAAAGGAAAAGGCTAAAGAATAACAAAAACAATTCCTCTAGTTGAAGCCTAGCTGCATGTTTAGTGTCTCCATGACATCTTCTGGATGATAATGTAGCATGGATCATTTCCTTGTGTTATAAGATCTGAATTCAGGTTCACAAGGAATGACATTCATGCTTCATCGGAACTCGTGGAGATGAAACTACTTAGCTTTTTCTGAGATCAAATTTTGACAATTGATCCGTTATGTAGAAATTTCTCAAATTAAATAACCCTCAAATTTTCCAGTGTTAGGGCTGTAATAGTATAAACTTTCAACATAAGATCCAACAAACTGCAGTGAAATTCAGGAAGAAAAGCTCAAGAGATCATTGCCCAACAAGGAGGAAAAATAAATTAAGAACACAATAAATCAGAGCTGCTAAGGAATGTTTCTTGCCTCAAGATTGGGAAACAAAGCCTATGGGGCCTGAGAGAGAGCTCTAGAATTAAAGGTTTTGCTGGAAATGTTCTCTCTTGTTCCTGTGCAGCAATGTTTGTGGCCACCAGTCCTTGACGAAAACCTGTCTCCTGATCCCAGATGTTGTTCCTACTGTTTTGGCCAGGCTTCGCAAGAAACCCAAGCAACTGCATGGTTCTTAAGGCAGAGCAAATTTGAGTTTATCATAATTTTAGTTCGCGCAGAATTTTCCAACTTTAAGTTCAAATATTTAACACAGCTATTGAAGCACAGGTGAATTTGTTGATGTGCTTGAATGATTTTCAAATCACATGCATGAAGCACTTGCATGATTTCCAATGTGCTCATACGGTGCACTTGCATGCATTTTGGTGCATTTGGACGTTGCACTAACATGCTTTAATTTTTTTAGAAGATTTGGTTCGATTTTGAAATCAATTGTTTGAGCATTTATTTTAATTATTAAAATATTAATTTTCAATTATTAGATTGATTAGTGATTCAAAATTTTGGATAAAGCTGCAAAGTGATTAAATACTAATAAATTAGAACCCATTCTATCATTCAAGTAATAACTACTTGATTTTAATCATAAAGCTGCAAACTGACTAAATACTAATAAATTAGAACCCATTCTATCAAGTAATAACTACTTGATTTTAATATTCACAAACAAGTCTAAATTGAGTATTAATCAAGCTATTTAACGAGCTTGTTCACAAATTTTAAATGATATTGTTCATGAATAAAAATGATCCGAATAGCAAGCTAATCAAGCTTGTTCATTTAGCAATCGAGTATTTACAAAAGTCTTCATGCTTGTTTGATTACTTAATCAAACGATCATAAATGAGCTCTAATCGAGCTGAGTCACGAGTATCGAACACTCAGTTTATTTTAATTATTAAAATATTTAATTTTCAGTTACTAGATTGATTAGTGATTCAAAATTTTGGATAAAGCTGCAAACTGATTAAATACTAATAATTTAAAACCCATTCTATCATTCAAGTAATAACTGCTTGATTTTAATCATTAAGTTGCAAACTGACTAAATACTAATAAATTAGAACCCATTCTATCATTCAAGTAATAACTACTTGATTTTAATGTTCACAAGCAAGCCTAAATTGAGTATTAATCAAGCTCTTTAATGAGCTTGTTCACAAATTTTAAATGATATTGTTCATGAATAAAAATGATTTAAATAGCAAGCTAATCAAGCTTGTTCATTTAGCAATCGAGTATTTACAAAAGTCTTCATGCTTGTTTGATTAGTTAATCAAACTAATCAAACGATCATGAATGAACTCTAATCGAGCCAAGTCACGAGTAGCTTGTCGAACGCTCAGTTTATTTTAATTATTAAAATATTTAATTTTCAGTTACTAGATTGATTAGTGATTCGAAATTTTGGATAAAGCTGCAAATTGATTAAATACTAATAAATTATAACTCATTCTATCATTCAAGTAATAACTACTTTTATAAGTATATGAAAGTAACCAATTGCTTTTGCAACTATAAGATTTTAAATATGTTTATTACTTACCAATGATGCATAATAAAAAATACATAATATGTATAAATTACACAAATAATTTTCAAATGTAGCTATTTTTAATTTATCTAAAACTAAATTGAAACAACTGAACCAAATTATTATTGTTCAGTTCAGTTCAATTCAATTCAACATTCTATTTGTTTATTTGATTCAGTCCAAATTTGTGGATATCCAAAATCGATTAGTTTTCCAAATTTCAAATGCACACCCCTCCTTACACTTATGAAAACACTTATGGAAAACTTAGAATCAGATCAAAAGTATATGCACAAAATGAGGATGAAATCTCTCTAAGTAGTACCTTATCTACAAAATTAAGCTATTTTCTAAAACTTTAACCTAGAATCACACAAAACTCTCTCACAAGAGTTGGGTGCAAATTTTCAAAGCCCACAAAAACGCATCAATAGGATCGACTTTATTAAATAAGCGATGCTTGAGTAATTTTAGCGTGTGGGAAGTGCATCGGGCCCAACTGAGCAACTTTGTATCCATTGGGGTCATTTTCATTATGCCAATCTTCGATCGTAAGGATCATTTCTTGACAATCTCAACAATCAAATCAAATTGAATTAAATTGTTTCATTAATCAAGCAATGTTTGAGCAATTTTAATTATGATTGAGACACTTTAAATTGATTTCATGCAATGTTGTATTCAACAATTATTATTACTTGATTTTCACATGGTCCAATTTGAATTGCATCTTGACACATTTGTAGGTCAACAATCTCCAGTGGATTTTACTTTGTTGGCAAAAGTATATTTTCTGACAGATTTTCTGCTAAAATTTTCTTTTAGCTAATAATAAACCCATCAAAGTTCTATCAATGAACCAATGGCTCTAACATCTGCAATATAGAATATATTAGAAAAATTCATCAATATTTAACAATTTTTTTTGTAATGACTCACCAAACCGATGAATACCTTCCAGCATAATTTATATAGAATTTTTTGGAAATTTCAGTTGAACTAGCATAATTCAATAGTCTTCTTGTAGTAGCTCGCCATAACTATGAAGAACATTCCTGCATAATTTATATAGAATCTTTTGGAAAGTTGAATTGACTAACTTGGTTCAATAAAAATTATTGTCTCTATTGGTGTTGTTATTTTGACTTCAGCACTTACTGAACACGCACCTTAGCCTCATAAGAATATAACAGCATTGTCAATACATTAGATTGTAGGATTAATCAAGAAATCCAATCAAAACAAAAAGCACTATAAAAAAAAATACTTCAAAGATGGTTTCCTGATTTATTATGTAACATCTTTTATTTTGCAAACCCTAATGCACCCATTTAAACTGAAAATAGACACCTAATGCACAAGATATGTTAAAGGGCAATAACAAAATAAAATTAAAAACACTAATACTGGAAGCCATCACATAATCAGTACAAAAATATGGATCAAGCAAATTAGAAAAGAATCAAATAATGTTCAAAAAAATTTCAAGATGGCAAGTAACATGATTTTTAAGACATATTGAACTATAAAAAAGTTTAATATTAATGCAGATGCTCTTGGCTAACCTGACAACCGTTATGCTTAACTTGGACTCTTGAAAGAGTGATTCCATTAGGAGGAACGGAAGCCAGTTTATTAACAAATTCCTTGTGATTTAGAAAGTTCATCTCTCTGGGCAAGCACTGTCTAAAGTATGCAATTATTCTAATATCTCGCAATATACATGCTTCCTTTCTCATAACTTCCCTGCAGAATCCAATCATAGCACAAGAACACTGGCATTTAAGGAAACATAGGTGCTAAGATCACATGAAACTAAAGAGCAAGTATTTATATGTGATTTTCAGAAGTGCAGAAAATGAAAGATTAAGACTTAAGTTATCTGATCGAATAAAATTAGTAGTTGCAATCCAAATTGATCAAACCATTGGTATGGAAAGATAGTTTTGTCATCTCATAGTAGCAAAAATTTGGTTGCATAAGTAGATTTCATTATTATTAGGCTAATTCTAACTATTTGGAGATGACTTTAAGAAACATCTATCATTCATGAGTGGTGCATAAGATGTTAGGTCTATTTTATAACGGTCCTCTTCCACAACTTCTAGCCACATTAATTATGATGTATCTATTTTTGTTCATCATCATCTCTATTGAGCCATTTTGTTTGTACAATTATGAATTAAGTTTTATATGCCTAATCTATCAAATCTTATTTTTCACTGTTTTATTTGTACAGTCTCTCTAATTAATCATTTCTCATCAAATTTATAACCTATCTAATTCGTCATTCACATGTGTCACACTCACTTAGGTAACAATAACTTCTTTGTTGATCAATGTACTCAAAATGTGGCCAGTTGATTAATAGTTTTTTTTTTTTTAAAAAAACCCCTAAAATCTCTATGATACTTTTCATCATAAAATAATCACAAATTACTTTTACATTTTAATAACTTCAATCATCCATCCATATTCCTACTCATCATCAATATCAACATTATTAGCCTAATATAAATTATTTTGGATAAACTTTAACAAACCTTATTATCCAATTGATCCTATAAGTATTACATGAAGTTTTAAAATATTCTGCACATAATCTTTTTGCATAATAACTACCAGTCTCTCTCTCTTACCTTTTAATGATTTTCACTAATTTTATCTACTCATCTTAAGAGTGTATTTTCTATCTTGGTTGTAAATATTTGAACAGCCTTAATCTATTCATATTATCTTATATGCAATAGATATTATTCCCACCATCCCTCTAATATAATCATTCCTCAATCTATCGTTTATAGTTATTTCACACATCCATCTTTAATGATCTAATTTTCACCTTGTCAATTTAATCATCAATGATACTTTTACTACCAGCTACTCAAATCTATATACCACAGCTAACATTACAACAATTGTATGAAATTTTCATTAAAGTTTCATGATATTATCTTACCACATAATACTCCTAAAATGCATCTTTAGTTTACCTATTCAACTTTAACATAAAGAAATTATATTAACAAATATATGTTCATTCTTATATATAATAGATGCAATATACTAAAAACTTATTACATCTAGGTATCAGTTTATCTTCTAATAATATTAACCAGCATTCTTAAATGTGCATAGAATCTTGTGGTTAAAGTGCACTATGGAGAAAAGCTATCTAAATAAATGTGCTTACACCATAAACCATAGCCTGTGTGGAGGAGCACAATCTTTATCATTGCTTTGTAGGACATGAAAAGCATGTACGATGCTTCTCCCTAGTTGAAGAAGCTTAGTTTAGTGATGAGTTAATATCAAGGGTCATTCATCACACTAGAAGCATGCCCTATTGTTTACGAGTTGCTTATAATTCTTCTTGGTAACATTTGACTTAAAATGATAAAATATTTGATATCTTTCTATTTTTTTAAATAGTATGATAATATATAATATTTATTGTAATAAGTTCACACAGTACTTACGTTTTAAAGCCAACAAAAGCTTTTGCACATTGTCAATCTTAATGTTGACTAAAAATTGTTAGTATTACAGCAAGAATAACATATCATTGGTCTACTCTTTGTTTTATCGATCATAATCTCTTTATAGTATAAATATTTTCTCTTGCTCTAACCTCCCATGTATTTTAGTGGATATTTAACCAATTAGAATTATGTCATTTATAAAAACAATACATAAAAATATACTTCATAAGCAATTCCTAAACTAACACAAAAGGATACAAACTTAATATTATTCCTTGATGTAATGATGAAGTAATAGAAAAATCATTTAGTTGCTAGACACCTAATTCTAATATTAGTCAATCACAATCATGCAAATCTACTAAACCCAAACTTAGCGCTCCTCTCCCACTGTGCTTTATGGTTCAAGGGCGGCACTCTATGAGCACTCTCCCGCACCCATTTTGTGCCTTATTATAACACAGTTGTCGCTCAACTCTTACCTCCAACACAAGCAATGCAGACTTCCTAAGTCCCATCTCTCAAGCCCGTTCACAAGATGCGACTATGATTCCACCATGCAGTGGCATTGGCTGCACTATCTCCTGATGGCCATTGGTAGGTCCTCTGCAATCGGCATATAAAGCTAGGCCTTCCAGGCTTAACCAGTTTAGTTGGGTTTAACCTATTTTAACCAAGTTCATCCTAATCGATGTAAAACTTAGTAAGAAAATTGGGATGTGGTTCGAGACTTTATTGACCACACCAAAATCCATGGCATCAACAAAGACATCTTTGGAACTGTTTGCATTTCTCTTGTAGAGATCTTTTATAGTTTGTCAATAGATGCCTAATGTTCATAAAGGAGGCAAACAAATCATTACTCATGCCCGCCTTCTAACATAAAATAAATAATATGCATTCTGGCAACATAATTTTTTTCTGAGATAATGATAATGATTAGAACCAAATGCAGATAAAACTCACGGTAGATATGAAGTCTCATTTCCAGAACAAATCTGAACCAAATTTACTGACTTTCTTTGGGGTTTTTCCAACCAGAACAGTCCATTAGGCAAGTTTTTACTTTCTGAAGAGATGCACACCTTGACAACATGAGTGGGAGAAGTATGTCGCAGCATTGCCACTAGCATATCATAACCAGTACCTATGACAATAAATAAAATAAAATTAACACTATTTTGCTATGATTTAACAGTTGGTATATACTGTCATGACCACATGCATGAAAAAAAAAATTAGAGTAAATGTTCCACCTTGAGTACATTGTTTCCATAATTACTAACGCAGTCAAAAGAGCAGTGAAGCATGACAAAAAGCATACCTTTTACCCATCCAGTTGTGTTGATAATAAGTGGCAACAATATTTTGCAAGGATTATCAATCTCATCTATCTGATAGAACTCTTGGCGGAAGTAATCGAATAAAAAAATAATGCTAGAAAAATAAGTTTTTGCTTCTTTTTTAGCAGAAGCATGGCCAAAGAAGATGCATCTGCATTAAAAAAAGAGTAAAATAATTGATAGGCGCAATCCATCAGATCAAAAAATTAAAATCAAATTTAGAAGTGTTGGAAAAAAATAAACTTAATTTGTTTACTCTCAAGATTTTACTTGTACTTAATAGAAGCCTAGAATTCTACTGTACATGTAGAAAAGTAGAATCCTCTTGTTCTTACTAGAAGTCTAAAATTTGCTTTTAGTTGATAGAAATCTCTCATTTATTATTGTATATAGAACTCTCAATGCTGTACTATAAAATAGAGATGTTCATCCATCATTTTGTATGAAGCCAAAGTTGAGATCAATACAAAAACCTCTTTCTTCCTATCTTATCCATCTCATTTGTCCAACAAAGTAATATATGATCTATGGCAAATAGAGAAAGTCTTTTTTCCAAATTTCGATGCTCACCAAAAGCAACTAAGACAATTGAAGCATCAAAATGAAAGCTCTACTAATAAGACAAGAAGTGTAAGATGTTGCTGCGAAAGATTAAAAAGACCAAGATGACATTGCTCTTTCTCAAGCTAAAAGAGAATCTTTGAAGGATTCAATGAGGGACAAGAAAGCTCTCTACTTCATCTTTCAAGTAGTGGATGAAGATGAAATTGTGAATATGTTAAATGCAACTACAACCAAAGAAAGGTGGAAGAATCTTTCATCTTCAAACTCTTAGATGTAAGTGAGTTTAAATGTTTATTCATTGATAAAGCCGAATTAAGTATCAACTTTTTTTTCTATAGTATTGGTTATTATCAATCAATTAGAAATAAATGGTAAAAAAGTTAGTGAAGCACAAGTTATGGAGAAAATTATTTGTGCACTAAATCCCATTTTGAGTTTATTACTATCACCGTTGAAGAAACTAAAGATTTAAAAATCATGAGCATGGGGAAACTAATAAACTCTTTGTAAGCCTATGGAAAAAAGCAAAAAGAGAATGAAACAGCCATTGTAACTCAACTCAAAAGAAAAAACTATGATAAATACCAAAAGAAAAAAGATGTGGCCAAGGATGTGGCCGTGGAGGAAGATGAAACTACAATGATAATTCCTATAACTTCAAAAATGAAGATAAGAATGAAAATTTCCTCGCAATGAGAGAGCATAAAAGAGATGACTCAAAGTCAAGGTATGAACAAATCTCATATCAAATACTACAATTGTTGTAAGTTCAATCATTATAATTTTGACTGAAGATGTGTAATAACAAAAGAAAAAAAAAAGAGAACAAAAATAAAATGAAAAATCCAACCGCCACGACAGTTGACCGAAGATTGGAAAAGTAAAAAAGGGGGGAAAGCTCGATTTCAGTTTTACCAAAACCGAACCCCCAAAATCAACGAAGGAGGAAACGAGAGAGGGAGAAAAGGGGAAGACGACTTCCGCATGCGCGGCGTTCTAGCCGAAAGCAACCGTACGACCGAGGAAGAAGGAAGAAGGAGACCTTATGTCGTTCTAACCATTTGCGTCAAGAAGAAGGAGTAAGAAAAGGTGCGTATGCGAACCAGAGCCTCAAGGAAGGAAGGATCGACGGGCGACGAGCACGGGTCCTAGGGGCAACCAAGAATAGAAAGGAAATATAAAAGGTAAGTAAATAAATAATTTATATAATTATATGTTTAATTAAAATCTGATTTTAATGTTATTATCTCTGATGTTATTGTTATTTCAAATTTTAACTTAGGGTTTATCGATTTCAACAATTAATTTAATTGAGGAATATGTAGCATAAATTAAATTCAACTTTAAGATATCATTTTAAGATCATTTCAAGAATCATTTTAAGAAAAATGATCAATATTTAATGAAAATAAAAATTTATCTATATTAAGTCACTTTAACATTTAATATTTTTATATTAAGAAATAATAGAATTTAGAAGTATTATATGGCAAAATTGACATATATAAATATCATTATATTAAATAAATTAATAGTTAATTTAACTTGATTTAGAAAATGATAATGAACGCTAAAGATTAATTAAAAAAATATATAAAGATCATATGAAATGAATAAAATAAAATACATTATTTACTAATATTAATCCAATCGATATTTTATTATAGAAATTTCAATTAAGGAAAGAAGAAAAGGATTCAAGAGAACCGTAAATTAATGCAGTAATTATTTTTTATATTTATGGTAAAATGTATTTAATTTCTTGTGATTTAAAACGACGCTTATATGATGATTTTTTCTGACCGCAAGTTGTGATTTATTTTTCATTTCTTCATAAATTGTGATGTAGTTCACGTTTTTTTCACGTTAGATAATACCGAATGTTAGATCATATCATTACTCGCCATTTTATAAAGTTAAGATTCTTTATTATTATGAATTAATACGCATCAGATAATTGTATGCTACGCCAGATTGAACCTTTTACTACGTGATGATAATGCATGCAATCTAAAAAAGTCCAATGAAATAAATGGTAATATACTTCCTTGGATTTAAAAAATTTTTTTTAATAAAGATTTAGACGGTGACTCCCAAAATAGATGATAAATATAAAAAAAAAGTTCACACAAAATATTTATCTATACTTACCTCTCTTATGTTTGATTGTTTGAGCAATTTCTTTTATGTACATGTGATAACAAAACTAACACGATACTCTTATCTTTACTATATGTAACAAGATAATCAATCCAATCGAATTTTATTCAATTGTTAGTTGTTAATTTTTTAGAACCATCCCAACTGATAGAATGGAGGATTATATTTATCGCCGTAGAGAGAGTTTAGGAGATAAGTAATTATGTCACTTATGTTAAATTATATTTAAATCAGACACTAACTTAAGATATATATAATAAATTAAATTATTTGTTGATTATAGTGACTCTTGTATGATTGGAGATTTTATTTAAGACGAACCGCATGTAAGTTTTTCTTTATCCGTCCGACACTCTCGCCAGATTCCAAGCCTCACGTCGCGGAGAAGATCGTGAGCATTTTATATTTATTGACGTACATCATAATCAAAGAGCCATTAGGAAGAGGATAAATTTATGAAGAGATTTGCATATGATAATATTGATTGATGCATAACGGTTATAATTAATTTGTACTCCTCAAGCTTATGGAATCAATTTAGGAATATGCTATGGGGGAAAATAGAGAGACACAAACTGCTGAGCACCAGAATTTGGTGCAACCGCCTTCACTAACTATAGATGTATTTACACAAATGATGGAAACAATGACTTAAATGATAAGAAATCAACATACACGAAGTGGTGGATTATCGACAAATACTTGAAATTATTTCGTGATATGGGCCAACCTTTTTTCTCGACGGGACCCATAGAATCGAAAACTTGATTGATGAAAAAATTTTAGAAAGTATGTCATGCCCTCCAGAAAGAAGAGTTGTTATGGCTTCTTTTGCTTTTGAGGGAGAAACTGAGAGATGGTGGCAAAGACAATTGCAAGAGAAGTTTGAAGGAAGGCATTATAATCTTATTTCATGGGAGGACTTTGTGAAGACTTTTAAAGATTGGTACCCCTCTAGAGATAAATGCAGACAAGTTCATCGACGCAGGGAGATCGATCTATAATACGATGGTTCGCTATAATGCCAAGGTATGCACCAATCGATAAAATGCAAGAAAAAATGTCATGATTTATATGATGGGGATGTAATGACATCCCTCGATTCCTCTGGGATATTGATGACTATGTCGTCTGAGAAGAAAAGATAAATTGGATTGCAAGTTACTCGAGAGAAGGAGAAATATTCGTAAGAAGAATGATGACACCAGTAATATTCAAACCAAAAGTCAAATTGGAAGAAGCCTAAGTTATATACCAATGCTAGTAGTAGCAATGTTACCACATACCCAAAATATGAAAGAGCGCATAAAGGAGAGTGTCTCTCAGGCATAAACATTTGCTATTGGTGTCATCAGCCAGGACATATAGCAAAATCTTGTCCTATCTTGGGTCAGAAATCTTTAATGGATATTAGGACAAATGTTCAACCTCCTCGTGAGGATCAAGACACAAAGGATTAAAATCGATGCGATACTCCATCTCAAACTCGTAACAATACATCCTCGAAGTTTACGACTCACGCAACAAAGAAGCAAAAGACTCGTCTGATGTCATTACAAGTATGTCTTCATTTAAAATTAATATTGTTACAATTTTATATCAGGCTGATATATTTGCTTATATGTCTACTCACATAGGTATCATCTTTATTAAAGAAATCGCCAGTTTTATTTGATACGATCATCACATTCATTTATATCGAGGAAGTGAGAATTTGGATTGCAGTTATGAAAATGTCTATAATACTTTCTTCCAGAATGCCAAATAGTCTCAACCTGAATGCAAATGTTCATAGAAAAATAAGCTTGATGCGATTTAATAAGATCAATATATGAATTGATATAATTTTAAGGAATGCTAAATATTATGCTATTATAGATTATCAGAAAAAAAATAGTCAAATTTAATATTCCTGAGAGAAGAATTTAAATTCAAGATAAGATAAATATTAATTTAATGCTCAAAAGTTCAAAAAGACGCTAAGAAAAGACTACATGAAGGTTTTCTTACTCAAGATCGATGCTAGAGATAAAGAAGATAGATGATATACCAATAAGAAAGGCATCCAAAAGTTTCAATGATTTACTGGGTTTACCTCCAAATGAGAGATGATTTCTATTGATTTAATTCAAGGTACAAAACCTATGGCAAAAATACTATATAGAATGGTGATCAAAGAATTACAAGAGTTGAAAAATCAGCTACAAGAATTGTTAGATAAGGGATTTATCGTGCCAAGACATCTCCTCGGGGGCTCAGATATTCAGTGAAGAAGAAAAATGGGAGCTTAAGGCATGACATCGATGAGAGCTTAACAAACTCACTGAAAATAAATATCCCTTGTCAAGAATTGATGATATTTTTAATCAACCAAGGAGTTTCAAAGATTTTCAAATATCGATTTAAGATCGTTATCATGCCTGGATCAAAGAAGAAAAGATATACCAAAGACCGCATTCAAAGACAAGGGGTATATGAGTTTGTGGTGATGTCTTGGCTTAACAACGCTACACAATATATTTATGGATCTCATAAATAGAATCTTTAAACCCTTTTAGATTCATTTTGATTATATTCATAGATGATATTCTAATTTATTCCAGAGAAAATTCATGAAAACCATCTTCACATTATTTTGCCTCGAAAGGAAATGAATCAGATGCAAAATTTTCAAAGTGTGAATTTTGGTTAAATAGCATCATATTTTAGGCACATGATTAGTAGAAAGGTGTTTCAATGGATGAGAAAGTTAGAGAATAATTTGAATAGCACAACCATCCACGTAAGTCGAAGTTTAAGGTCGTGATATTACAAGAGATTCGTTTTCATCATGCCACTATCTGACTAACTCAAAAGAATAAATTTGAATTCGACCGCAGGCGCTTTCAAAAATTGAAGATTGTTTAACGACTACACCAAGATTAACTATTCTATCAACGTAAGAATTTCAAATTTATAGTGACAATTAAGAAGCTTGGGATGCGACTTACGAACGAAAGATTACTTATACTTCGCGCGAATTGAAAAATCACGAAGAATTATCCAACTCATGATCTAAGCAAGAAGAATGATATGTCAAAATTTGAAAGCATTATTTATATGGAGGTGTGAAGTTTTCATCGATCATCAAAGCAAATATCTTTACCGTAAGAAGCTAAATTTAAGGCAAAAGAGATGGTTGGAACTTATTAAGGATTATGATTTGGATATTCAATATCATCCGGGGAAGGTAAATGTAGCTTGACGCTCCAAGTAAAAAACATCTAAGAATGCTTATGGTTAATCTCAACAGAGTTGATTAAAGATTTAAAAAATTAAAATTGGAATTATTAAATCTACAACGATCATGTTTTATTATTAAATCAAATACTATACAATCAAATTTGAAAGAGAATACAAGATATTTTATCTCAGATTTGACTTTAAAAAAATTTTGATTATAAATTAGATGAGATTAAAGACATCTAATTCATCCAAGCAAGAAGAAACGTATCAAGATCTTAAGAAAATATTTTGGCCTACGAATGAAAAGAAGTCAGAATTGAATTTGTCTATGTGTCAATCATGTCAAAAGGTTAAGATTGAACATCGTGTCTGCTTTTTACGCCAATACCGAGTGAAAATGATGATATATGGATTTTGGTTGAGACCCATCCGTAAGAGGATGTGATGCTATTTGGGTTATTATTGATAGGTTGACTAAATCTACATACTTTATACCTATCAAACAATATGATGTCAAGTTAAAGAAGTATGTTGATGAAATTATGAAATTATATTACCAAAATCTAGTCCGACGGAGATTTACATCTACACAGAAAAATTCAAAAGCTTTTACGAAGTTTACTTTCGATTACATTCCATCCCCAAATTGATACCAAAAAAAGAACAATTTAAATACTCAAGATTTCTGACTTTGACTCTGATTTTGGAAAAAATTGGAAATTCATTTGTCTTTGATTGAGTTTTAAAATAAGAAATTTTCAAGCAAGTACGGTATGAATTCTACAAGCATTATATGGAAATGGAACACCGCTTTGAGAGAAAGAAGAATCATTGTGCAAGTAGATGCCACTAAAAAGATACAATGATCCGATGATTAAAAGCTATTCAAGATACGAGAAATACTATGCTAAACATCTAGAGAAAAGTAATTTGTATTTTAAAGTCAACACGGGTATAAAACGATTTGGGAAAGTTAAAGTCGAGCCTACACTATATTAATACTGAAAGAAGAAAAGTGCTTATGACCGACTTTACCTTCTCACAGAAAGAGCACAATGTGTTTCATATTTCTCACAAAAAATATATTACTGATGCTCAACAAAATTATTACGGATCTTATTGATATTCAACCGGATCTCACATTTGGAACACCCGTAAAGAATTATATTACACAAGATCTCGTGAAAGAAAAATTTCATTTGTCAATCGTAAAAACATGAATCGACGAGAAGTGGGAGAAAGAATCAAAATGAGATCTTTATCCTCAATTAATTAGATATGTTTATTTCTATCATCATTTAATTTAGGATGAAATTTTATAAGAGGAGAGAATAATCGAAAGTAAGAAAAAAACAAACAAAATAAAATGAAAATCCAACCGCCACAACATTGACCGCTGGATTGGAAAAGTCAAAAGGAGGAAAACTCGATTTCGCTTACAAACCGAACCCCAAAATCAACGAAGGAGGAAATGAGAGAGGAGAAAAGGGGAAGACGACTTCCTCAGATGCGTGTGCCCGAAAGCAACCGTCTACCAATCGAGAAAGAAGAAGGAGAAGGGAGACCTTGTGTGCGTGCCCTAACCGAGCATTTCGTGTGTCGTCGGCCAAGGAAGAAGGAGGGACTGTTCGTGTGCCGTCAGCCGAGGAAGGAGGGAGTGACCGAGCAAGGGTGCATACAAACAAGAGCCTCGTGAGCACGGGAAGGATCGACGGGCGACGAGCACGGGTCCTAGGGCAACCAAGAATAGAAAGGAAATATAAAAGGTAAGTAAATAAATAATTTATATAATTATATGTTTAATTAAAATCTGATTTTAATGTTATTATCTCTGATTTTAATATTATTTCAAGTTTTAACTTTTATCGATTTCAACAAATAATTTAATTTAGAATATATAAAGATAAATTAAATTCAAGTTTAAGATATCATTTTAAGATCATTTCAAGAATCATTTTAAGAAAATAATAAACATTTAATGAAAATAAAAATTTATCTATATTAAGTCACTTTAACATTTAATATTTTTATATTAAGAAATAATAGAATTTAGAAGTATTATATGAAAAATTAGACATATATAAATATCATTATATTAAATAAATTAAAGGTTAATTTAACTTGATTTAGAAATATATATAATGAATATTGATTAATACGTGCCAATTAATAAAAGTTTATATGTAAGATCATGATGATAAATGAATAAAATAAAATACATTACTTTCAATATTGATTCAATCAATATTTTATTCTATAAATTTCAAAGGAAAGAAGATTAAAAAGAAATTCAAAAAAACCGCAAATTAATATAGGTAATTATATTCTTGCATTTATAGTAAAATATCTTTAATTTCGCTTAAATAATATTATATTATATGACATGAATTTTTTCGCATCGCAAGTTATGATTTATTTTTCTATTTTTTCATAAATTGTAATATAGTTTCATATTTCTTCATCTTAGATAATAACCTGAATGTTATGTCATATTGTCACTTCATCATTTTATAAAGTTAATTGATTTACTATTAGTTATGAATTAATATGCATAGTTGTATAATTGATATATGAATGCCAGATGTTGAACCTGAGTTCACCTTGGATACGAATGCTTCTCAAGACGAAAAAAACCATAAATGAAATTGGCAAATGGTAATGGTTACTTATACTTTGGATGAGTATTGGTAAAGATTTTCTTTTGGTAAAAGTTTAAACGGTGACTCCTAAAATGAATAATAAATGTAAAAGTAAAAGTTCACACGAAATATTTATTTGTATATACCTCTCATATGTTTGATTGTTTGAGCAATTTTTTTTATGTATATGTGATAACAAAAACTGATATGTATATAGTTCTACATTCTTATTTACTATAGTGTAATAGCATAATTGATCCACTAAATTTTATTCAATTATTAGTTGTTTAATTTTTTTTCAGGTAACCATCCTAACTAAATGGCTGATAGAATGGAGGGTTATATTTATCGCCGTAGAGAGACTGGAGAAAGGTAATTATGTCAGTTATGTTGAATTATGTTTAAATTGTAAATCATATGAACTTTATTAGTATATATATATGTGTGGACAAATTGATAAATCATTTGTGGATTGTAGTAGCTCTTGTATAATTGGAGATTTTATTTAAGATTGGAAGTGTTATGTAGTTTTTCTTTATCCGTCGACCGTCTTTCTCGCTTCAGATTTGCTAGTCGACAAGAGATGTCCCAAAAAAGTAAAGTGAAAGAACAACTTCATACAAGATAAAAATGAAAAAGAAGGAACATTATTGCTAGCATGCAAGGACAAAGATAAAGGCCAAGCAAATATATGGTATCTCGATACCAATACGAGTGAAAAAAAAGCATGTTTGTATAGCTCGACAAAGCGGGAAATAAAAATTTCTCTTTTAGAGATCAATCAAAAATATCAATATAATGCAAAGGTGAAATTCTTATATGTTTCAATAAAAGCTGTCATTTCATCTCAAATATTTACTCCATACTTAATATGAAGAATAACATTTTCAATTTGAGTCAATTACTATAAAAATTATATGATATTCATATGAGAAAAATAATCATTTCTTAAAAGATGATAAAAACAAATTAATTAACATGGTGCCTATGTCAAAGAATATAACATTCATCTAGCATATTTAATCTGATATCAAGAAGTGTTTAAAGCCTTGTTATAGCAATCCATCATTGCTATGACAGCTACAATACGGACACCTCAACATCAGTGGCCTACAACATTTGTCAAAAAAAAAAAAAAGAAGCTAAAAGGCTTACTTTATTGCATTAGTCGACTCAATTAAATATGTGAAGGATATTTGCAAAAGAAGCAATCCCATAATAGCTTTTGAAATGAGTCAGCTTTAAAAACTATGAAACCAATTAAACTCATACACACCAATAGTGGTGACCCCATTAAACTGATGTTTTCTAGCCTCTTTATTGGTGACTTTTTCAAGAAAAACTTTGGCGTGTTTTTTGAAGGAAATAATGAAAATGTTTTAAAATTTTAAAATGTTCAAAGCCCTCATCAAGAAAGAAAGTAATCTTGGCATCAAGAACATGAGATTTGATCGAGGAGGTGAGTTCACATCAAATGAGTTTCAAGATATTACAAAATCATGAAATTCTTTAGTCCTTAACAACATAAGATTTCCTAAACAAAATAAAGTGGTGGATAGGAATAATCAAATCATTCTTAACATGGCTCAAAGTATGATCACAAGAAGATGCCTAAAGAATTATGAACTAAAATGATCACCTGTGCAATCTACTTAGTAAATCTCTCCCCTACAAAATTGTGCATGGAATGACTCCACAAGAAGCTCAGAGTGAAAGCTTGGAATCTCACACCTCACTCTTTGGAATTATCATTTATGTTCACATTCCAAAAGAGACAAGGACAATACTTGACGAAAAAAATGAGATTTATTTATAAGCTATGATTCAAGTTTCAAATGCTTCCAAGCTCTATAATTCAATTGGCAATGCAAACAATGAAGACAAATTCTAGAAGTGTAACACACAACAAGATGAACACAATAATCTTCCTATGAGGAAGAAAAAGAAAACAAGCAATCAAAAATAGAAGAGATGAGAGAAGAATCATAATAGACAACTACAAGCACATAAAAGCTCAACATCAACACTTTTAAGTGAAAGCTCAAATAAGAAGATACCACATTTTAAAAGTTTACAAGACATTTATGAGGTAATCAAAGATTAAGATGACATTAATCTTTTTTATCTTCTTGGTAATTGTGAACCTTTAAGCTCTCAAGAAGTTGCAAAAAGTAAGAAGTTTGTAATTTCAAGGATGAAGAAACCAAAACGATAAAAAAGAATGACACATAGGAGATTGCAAAACTTCTATAATGACATAAGGTGATTGACGTAAAAAAAAAAAGTGTAAAAAGTGAAGAATAATGCCAAAGATGTTAAAAGGCATAGAGAAAGATTGCTAGCTAAAAGGTCTAGTCAAAAACACATTGTTAACTGTGATGGGATGTTTTCTCCTATTGATTGTCCTAAAACCATTAGACTTTTTTTTTTTTTGACAATTCAAAATAGAAGAAAGATCCATCAACTAAATATGATGTATACTTAATTGAATTTACTTTTTTCAAAAGTGCACATAGAGGAACTTTTAGGATTAAAAAAAAAATGTAGTAAAAGAAAGCAATTGAAGTTGAAAAAGATTTTATATGGTTTAAGAAACAATGAGAGCTTGGAATACTTTAATCGACAAGTATTTGAAAAAAAAAGTTTCACTAAGAGTCCATATAAGTATGTACTTGTTGACCTCCATGCACGTCAGATCAATCGAGCTCACAAGATAAATTGACGACGACGCAATAAACTGAATCTGAAATATACCGACAAAGACTAAAAATCAATCAAATGACCACCATCAACGAAGACTTCCATCATCTCGTAACGTAAATTAATCAAAATACACATAGACAATTCAATGATCATCCCATCGAAGAAAATCAAGCCGAAAGCGACGCCCAAACTAATTCTATAAAATTGATTGTCGAAGGCCAAACGCCGAAAACCTATCAAATGAGATTGTCACAATTCAACGAAATACGTGAATATCGAAAGCAATCGAAGCGACGACGAAATTGACCACAATCAAACCAACCACCCTCCGAATAAACAGATCGCGTCATCCGCAACATCAAATAATCTAGAACATATATTGCCTATATAATAATATTGGCGCGAAAATCCAAATTAGAGCTAATTAAATAATTAAATAAAAACCCCCTATAAATACCTACTTATATCTAACCCTAACCCTATCGATCCACAACCTACTTCCTCTCGCCCCATCTCACGATTCTCCCACAAACGACACGCCTCCTCCCTGCGCAGCGAAGCACCCCGCAGCCTCTCCCATCTTCTCTCGCAATCAACGAACGCAACCTCCCATCGTTCTCGTAGTGAGCTCTTCCCACACGCTCTCTCAGACAACGCCCCTGTCCCACACTGTAGGTATGCTCAGATCGCAGCCGCGACGCTACGCCGCTTCGCAGACGCCGCCCATGAGCGCCTGGAGCTCCTCAGCGCACGCCATGCGCCAAGTTTGTGTTGAAATATAAATCAGACGATCTTTCTTGATACAAGAAAAGTTGTGCTTTGGGAGTATATCACACGGCTTTTGGCGTGGTGGGAAATGTGTTTACGCAGATATCTTAGCCTCATACTTTTCTGGATATGGATGGACATCGATTTATACCACCATACACGCCTTTCTGGCAGCAATATACCCAAAGCGCCTCTACCTGGGATTATCTAATGTTGTCAAATCGTCAAATTTTCACATCGCTAAAAGACTTAAACAGCTTAACATAAATTTAACCATAATTATAAAATTGTTGTTTAAACTGACATTGCAAGTGTATAAGTACTTGTACACGTCTTTTTTGACATGACGGGAAAATTTGTTTCACGTGAGTACTTCAGAGCCTCATACATGTCTTTCTTGGCATTATGAGAATGTGCATTCGGCTGTGATATTTATACCACCCATATATGCCTTTTTGGCATGGTGAGAAGGTCCAGCATACCCGAGTTAGCCCCCTACAATGGGACGACGTCGGGATGCTACCGAAATGCTGTCAAATTTCTACACCAACAATAGGCCCAAACAACTCAATATAAAGTCAACCTTAAAGCTAAAATTAATATTTTAACTTGACATTACATAAGTATATAAATACTTACACACGCCGTTCTTGGCGTCGCAGGAAAATCAATCTTACATCAAATGCTTCAGAGACTCATACATGTCTTCTTGGCATTGTAGGATGACGCATTCGGTCATGGTGTTTACACCACCCATATATGTATTTCTTGACATGGCGTGCTCAGCCCATGGACCAAATCGGATGCCAAAATATCGCCAAAAAATTTTATCAAAAATCTTAAACTCAGAAATAAACTCAATCAAAATAAGCAACATTATTCAAATCCTCTAAAGTTAAATCAATATTAATTTGAATAACCTAAGCCCACACTACGTCAATGCTTAAACTTAACGCGAGGATACATGCAATTTCTTGTCTTAGACCGATTCGTTAACAAAACCTAAAAATCAAATAATAATATTATAAGAATTTCAACTCAATAAGACTGGTAGAATTTCATTATACAAGAGATCGATCCTCTATTAGTAAATTAATAGCCGATGATCTAAATAATAAACTACCCCGATGATGCTATGTTGAATGAGATTTCAACCGAGGGATATCACCAGTTATATTCAAAATTCAAAGTCAAATCAAAATAAATTCAAATTTCATAAAGATATAAAGAGTGCAAAAGAAATCAAATATAAAGGTCTAAATGAAATTCAATCTCTAAAAAAACTTAAAGCTAAAATTCAACCCACTGTCCGCAATTGTTTCTTAAAGGTGATAAATTAAAGAAAACTCTAGCTCACAAAAGAGCTAGTGTAAAATCAAATATTCTACTATGTTCACTCTCAATCAATCTCACGCAGAAGACGACTGTCCCGATGGCTCCACACACGATGCAAGCTAATCCGTAGTCCTCGACGGATATTGCCGCTAAATGGCACCATTATATTACGACATCAGATAGATGCTCCCAATCGCTTCCGCCTTTAAGAGGTGAACCATAGGATATACTTGATAGAACAAAAATTTCTCTACTAGCTAAGATAGACTTAAGTTTGTCTCCTTTGACAAACACCACCCCAGGTCTACAAGGTCTACTTGAACGATGCAACCCATGGCTGCTGATAAGGATCCTTCTGTCCGGTTGAGTCGACTACCTCCTCTGACTAAGCTGGGACCATGACAAATGGATGGAACCATGATTCGACGGCGATCATCATTCTCCCAGCCATGCGCTTCAAGTTTAAGGATGATGAATTTCAAAACTCCACATGTTACTACAATATGCTACACATTTAGCGATCTAACGACTAGCTTTAATCGAAAGTTCTCTCTCAGCATTGAGAGGGGTGATTAACTATAAGTGGTTGCGCCTATAGGAAACCTGAAACCAGATCTAAAGTCCTCACAAAATGAGGGTGAAATCTCTGGGTAATGTCATATCTACTATTTCATCTACCTTCTGATAATTAGATCAACATTTAATCTACTCTCTTCATCGAGAGGTCGATGACGAATTCTCAAACCCACGATTGATAATTAATCGATGCATTTCTTTTCATCTTCGCTAGTCAATCAGCTATAATAGCAATGAGTATAATATAATCAAAATTTAAGTTATTTATAAAATAAAATTGGTTGAAATTTAAAATTATTTTTATAATGAACATAATTATGAAATTTTCAAGATTTTATTTATATATAACTTGTTTTAATATTCTATCATGTTTGTTCTGTTATATCTCTGCTTCATGAAAGTGTGAGATGATATATCAATTACTGATTACTAATCCTCATCTTTCATTTCGCAGATGGATCTTCAGAACACACCGTTCACTATACAGTTGGGCCGTGGAGCCAACATCCGTCTGGCTAATGTTGTCATCAACACCGGAGATGCTGGAGCTACTATACAATTTGATAGTTTGGATTTCCCAACATCATCGCTCAACTCCGCTAGCAATGAGACAATCATGCTCAATTTATATCAACCCGCCAAGAGCCAAGTCTACCAAAGCTCCTGTCGCTACTGCTATTAAGGTTCCTCGAAAGAGAGCCTCTGTATTTGAAAGGTTGGGACATGTTGAAGCTCCAGCCATGAAGAGAGTTATAACTGAGTAGGCAATTTCAATATTACATGCGAACACTACTTCTCTGTCGACCTTGTCCTTTGCAATAATCGACATGTCAAGCTTCCTCATCTGGAGGATAGAGGAAGAAGAAATGCTGAGCTGTGAGCCCATCAGCTCTCATCTAATCCATCTATTACATAGACAGTTTTACAACCAGAAGAGAGTATTCCTACCCGCAATAAATTTAAAAATTCAAAACGGATAAAAAGGAATAACTCTACTAGTGACGCAACAATTTTCAGCTCAATAGCACCAACCCCAACCACAAGAAAAACAAACTCTATCTGCTCGAGTATATAGAGTTTTAAAAGTTGTAAAAGAACAAGGTCTTATAAATAAGAGATATCAAAGGCCGATTATTAGAGAAGCTAATAATGCTCCACTATAGAAGCTACCATCAGTGGTAGTAAGAACTCATGAGCGTTACAAATAAGTCATGCATGGTGAACATTGGGCGTGACACTTGAACCACACGTTCAGGACCGCCACCGAAAGGTCCCGGCAGAAGGGAAAATAAGTCTGGAGGCCAAAGCTTCGAGAAGAAGTGGCCACAGAAAGGCAGAAAGACGTGACATTCGGTTTGCATTTCGGAGATCCGCCGATGACAAGGCCCAACAAAAATGGGTTCCTAAAAAGAATGTTATATTCAATAAGACTAATGGTGGTCGGCACCTTAGAGAATCCTCCCGGGAATCCCATCACCAACCTAAACGATTTTCCCTTGATTTTGATCGTAGCCCTCCGACTGAGGAGATGTTCGACACTCGAGCCCAAATCGATGACGCCAATCGAGATCTCGCTAAAAGAAGAGGAAGATGAATAAGATATCATGGGGGTTGATGTGGTGTATATGGTACAACACATCGAAGAACCATCTAGTGTATAACAGTACCGATCCAGGTGTCATGGAGCCGCACCTCTCCTATCCACATTGAAGAACCAACACAAGTCAAACAGAAACGAAACCTTTTAGTTCCTCCTCAAGTGATGAGCAAGAAAAGGAACAACAAGAAGAAGATAACACGCTATTCGCTGACACTACTACACTTGCTCAGGTGCAAAGGCAAATGCAGCGGCAGATGAAAGCAAAGGATAAAAAGA
Source organism: Cymbidium sinense (assembly GCA_021442155.1). Taxonomy (NCBI): domain Eukaryota; kingdom Viridiplantae; phylum Streptophyta; class Magnoliopsida; order Asparagales; family Orchidaceae; genus Cymbidium; species Cymbidium sinense. The sequence goes on along the minus strand of CM038228.1, from coordinate 774,574 downwards.
TCTCTCCACTGAATTCAAAGATGAATTAGATGATGACGCAGATGAATCTCATGATGCAAATGATGCAGAGGAACATTGTCGCAGCGCCAACACTGGTTCCTCCATATAATCATCAAATAACCAACACTGCGCCCATCAATCCACCAGTTGAATAAGCACCGCAAATCTCCGAAGCACAAAGTGCTGGTGATGGTAGAAATGAAGTCAATCAATTGACTGTTCAACATACTCAACATATATTGAACACATCTGAGCCAGTGACAACTATACAGCTCAAAACCATCATAAGTGAAAAATCAAAGTAGCCATAGCAGAATAGAAAACGGTGAACAGAGGTCGCATATCCTAGAATATAACCATATCCTAAAGGTTACTCAAAATTTATGCTCATTTAATAAGAATGGTAACCCTAAAGACTCCAAGACAATTTAAAGCAACTTGTGGTAATACTTGGAGCAATGACACACTGTTGTTTCGCTAGTTCATTAGTAGTTTAACTTCAACTGCTTTCGAATGATATGCAGAGTTGTCGAACGACTCAGTTAAAACATTCGCCGAGTTGGAGGCAATGTTCAAAAGATTTGTCAGTGCAGTTAGAAAGACTACTATAGCTGACCTCGCCCTGGAGAAAAAGAAAAAGGGTGAGTCAGTTACAAAATACATAACTCGCTGGCGTAACATGAGCATGAAGTGCGAGCAACAATTGGAAGAGTAACATACAATTCAGCTACTAATGGGCAACATTAATGATAAAATGGCGCCCTATTTATGCATAGCTTCCATCACCGCCTTCCAAGAACTACTTGAGGTGACGAAATTTGAAAAACTAAATCTTTCTAAGCTTGAAAGCCATCCAGACAGAACAAAGAAAGGGAAGTTCTCAAAATCAAGGAGAAATGAATCTCACATTGCTTTATATGATTCGAATAAAGGAAGGCGAGCAACCTATAATACAGATAAAGGGAAACAACCCATTTATTTTGAAGAAAAAGGTCAAACAGCCCTTCAATTCTTAACCAAAATTAATTCTTGGAGGCAATGATAAACCCAGAACTTTCTCGGGTAATGATGAGCGCCCAAGGCAAATCATTAGGAGATGATGATCGAACGCATCCATCTCTTAAAGTGAAAATGAATAAAGAATACTCTTTCAAAATAGATAGTGTAGCTAAACTATTCTTACAAGCACTCAAGGCATGGTTGGAGTTTTCAGAACGTAAAAGACCTGAAGAGTCAGGACGAACTGGCAACCCAAATTACTGTCCATATCATCAAGTAATTAGCCACCCTATAGAAGATTGCTATATATTCAAAGACTAGCTGAAAAAGAAGTATAGAAAAGGTAAATTCACACTATCCAATAATGTCCTTATTCACCGAAAGTAAGAATCTACAAGGGTGATTATGTCATCTTCCGTGCCCCCACAGAAAAATAAAACAAAAGAAAAGACAGTTGAGGATGATAAATAGGAGACTGCGGTCTCAAAGAAAACTAACAAAAATGCTTAAGAATTATAAAGTGTTCCTGGTGTCAAGTGGAGATCACCATTTGAGCCGGTACTAGAACTAAAGGCAGGGTGGTCCACATCAAAAGGTTCTGCTCTTCAAAGACAGTCTAAGGTGATTGGCACCCCCCGACCTGAGAAACAGCCTATTCAGAACCCACAAAAAACTCCCAAAAGATCAACCAAACAAAAGAAAATAAAGAAAAAATCCATTACCCAAAAGATTATTAATAATCTTATCAACAATCAACAAGACAACCAATTAAGCTTGTTGATTTCATGTCAGGACTCCAAATCATTGAAACAAATGATAAAGGAGATGATGATGAAGAATCTCTTTCTGGAAAAGATTATCGGATTATCTCAGTGTCCTTGAATACTCCCTGATGGAATTCATTTCTTCAAGATAATAAAAGAAGATGAACCACCAACGATGTGGCATTCAAGCCTTGCCTGATGGTGAAGCAAACAAGTAATAGCTCGGAAGAAAACTTGTGCTTTTCGGAGGAACATGAGTCAGAGTCTTCAATACCACCATTGATGAAGGGCATAAAATTGGAAAGTGATTCTGAAGTCTCCATCCAAACCTCTGGCATAAATGGTGATTCTGAAGGGGAAGTTTCCTCAAAAGAATCTGAACCAGATAGAGTAACCCCGGTGCAGTTAAGAAGTGGCAAGATGTTGCCTTCATGATAGAAGAAAGGAATACTAAATAAAGGTAATTACGAGAATATAGAAGTTAATAAAAATATCATTCCTAAAGATCCAAAGAAGAAGTCTAACGTGGATAAAGGAATCGATTACAACATCTGTCGCACTTAAGGATGATCCTTGCACAATTGAGTCTATATGAGGCCCTCTTGATGTCGGAGGATTTCGTGAAATCTTAATTCAGGCTCTTAAGAATCCGGAGAAATATGAAGCGTACTTTGCCAAGCGATATATGACTGAAATATTACAATCTCAAGACCTTTCGACAATCACCTTCTCTAAGGAGGATCTTATGCTTGGAACATTAGAACACAATCGCCCGCTATATGTCTCTGCAGAGAGCAATGGTGTCATAGTCAATCGAATTCTAATTGATCCAGATTCATCTATCAATCTCATGAGTTTGAGAGCATTGAAAGGATTGTCTCTTGACATTCAACATCTAGGGCGAGACAAATAATGATCCACAGCTTCAATGAAAAAGGGCAAAAGACTCTCGGATCTTTTACCTTGGCACTAAGATTTAGGGAACTTTACACCGAAGCCAAATTCTACGTCATTGATGCTGACACCTCGTTCAGGGCCTTGTTGGGTCGTCTTTGGCTACATGAGTACGGAATAGTCCCGTATACTTTGCACCAATGCATGAAATACATAAGAGACGAGAAAAAATACATAATTTTTGGCAATCTTCAGCCATTTGAAGTCCATGAAGCTAAAATTTATGAAGATGTGAAATACTATTTGATGAAAGAGCCACGGCCTCAACAATCCAAGACTTCTACTTCAAAGGCTGCAAAACAATCCAAAGAAGTGAAGAAGGAAAAGGGAAAAAAAAAAGGCAACGCCGACTCTTCTTAAAGTAGCTAGTGCATCACATAAGTTGAAAAAGCTAATCCCTCATCTGGGCAGTGACACAGAAGAAGAAAAGGATGATCCTTCAGTCGAACCCAAGGGAGTAAACAAGTCTCTAGTGAAAGGAATGAAAAATATAGAATACTCAGACCTCGATTATGATTCTGAACTTACTTACGAAAGTGAAGTTCAGTATATCACTTCAAGAAGGAAGGCAGACCTGTTGATATTAAAAGATTCATTAATGATCATATCAGTTCTTTTTCAACATTTCAAGAAAATCACTTCAAATGAGATCCACATTGTTAAAGAGTTAAAGACTTTATATGTGTCTCCCTTGTCTGGAAGTGATGAACATGAAATTTCATGCTACAAGTCTAAGGAGTGCTGCCACCAAGATTCTGATTGGCTCATGCAATTTGATGAATCTGATGATATGATTTCCACAAAAATGCCAAATATTATCCTCCAAGAATTCGCAAGATGATGCACAAAATAGGAGTCGATGTTAGAACAGACAAATGGCGAGCCCACTTCTTTGATACCCTCTGAGACATAAAAAGTCCACCTCACGAAAGTGTGATAATCATACATCTAAAGGTCTTGGATACATCCGACGTAAATACCATCGAAGAAAAACCTATTATGCAGTAACTGAAAAAGAGACTGAAACTAAGACCGAACATGAAGATGATTCTTATGAAGTCAATCTTACATATGATGGAGAGATAAAAGCTAAACCTACACCTGATGAACTCAAAGACGGTGGACAAACAGCTACCATGGATGAGTTGAAGGAAATCAACTTCGGAACAGAGGATAATCTCTGCCCAACTTTCGTCAATGTCCTTCTGCCTGATGAAAAGATTGAAGAAATGAAAGCTCTACTATGTGAATTCAGGGACTGCTTTGCTTGGACATACTCTAGAATGCCAAGCTTATCTCTTGAGGTGGCAATTCATAAATTTGTCATTAAATTAGATGTGATGCCTATTAAGCAAGTTCCGAGGTAAATGAGATTGAAAATTGAAGAACAAGTAATTGCAGAAACTAAAAAGCTGATCGAAGCAAGCTTCATCCGGAAGGAGAAATATGCATATTGGTTGGCCAATATTGTCCCAATTAAGAAGAAGAACGGCCAAATCCGTGTCTGCAATGACTTCCGGGTCTTAAATAAAACTTGTCCAAAAGATAATTTTTCGCTTCCAATATCAAAACTATTAGTAGACAGTTCTTCCAATTACGACATGTTCTCATTCATGGATGGGTCATCAAGGTATAATCAAATCAAGATGACTCATGAAAACAAGAAGCACATATTATTTAGGACGCCAATTAGTATATACTACTACACAGTCATGTCATTCGGATTGAAGAACGCTGGAGTTACATATTAAAGGGTCATGGCATGCATCTTCGACAAGTTGATTCATCAAAAAAGTATAATGCTATGTGAATGACCTCGTCGTTAAGAGCATAGATCGAGAAGATCATTTTGATAACCTAAGAATGGTCTTCGAAAAAATTAGGCAATATGATCTTAAGATGAATCATCTCAAATGTGCATTTAAGATTTCGTCTACAAAGTTCCTTAGCCACATGGTGCGGCATAGAGGAATTGAGATTGACCCTAACAAAATCAAAGCGATAGTGGATATGCCACCGCCGAAGAATCTTCGTCAGCTTAATTCCGTGCAGGGATATTTAGCATTCATTCAGGGCTTCATATCAAATCTGTCGGGCAGGTGTCAACAATTTGCTAAATTGATGAAGAAGAATGCGTTATTTAAATGGGACGATGAATGTCAAGAAGCATTCGATAGCATCAAAAGATACATGTTAAATCCACCAATTCTAGCAGCGCTAATCCCGGGAAAGCCTCTCATTTTGTATATAGTCTGCACTAGAAGAATCCCTCGAAGCATTGCTTGCACAGAATAATAAAGGCAAAGAAAATGTGTTGTACTATATCAGTCGGATATTGATAGGAGCTGAGGCAAAGTACTATCCGATCGAGAAGCACTGTCTTGCACTGATTTTCGCTGCCCAGAAGATTCGACATTATATGTTGTCATAAGATAATACTCATCTCAAAGATCGATCTGCTGAAGTTTTTCATGACAAAGCCAGCGTTGACAGGTCATTTGGCACGATGGGTAGTGCTCCTATTACAATTCGATATTATGTATGTATCTCAGAAAGCTGTGAAGGAACAGATTAGCAGATTTTCTCGTTACGCATCCTATCCCAACAGATTCAACAGTCAACGATGATTTACCTGATGAATAGATTCTACTTATCCACGAAAGAGAAAAGCCGCAGATCTGGAAAATATATTTTGACGATGCATCATCTATTAAGCCTGCTCAGCCTCCACATCTATCAAAAGCAATAGTTGGCGTTAGTCTCGTCTTCATAACACCGGAAGGTGGCATAATGAGGCATTCATATAGACTAACTAAGCCAAGAACCAATAATAAAGCTGAATACGAGGCATTGGTGGCAGGTCTCGAAGAAGCTGTTGTTATCGGCATCCAAGGTCTAAAAGTCTTTGGAGACTCAATTGATCAACCAAATCTTGGGTTTCTATAAAATTAATAAGCTTGAACTAGCGTACTATCATAGGCGAGTACTTGAGCTCATGAAGGAAATTCCAAACGTTAAAGTGGCCCGAGTTTCTCGATCGAAGAATAGCAAAGCAGATTGTCTGGCCAATCTAGCAAAAGAAATGGCAAACACGGACGACGATGATGTGTTGATTAAAGTGTCCACTCATCGAGTTTTGCAACCAGTAAATCCATATTCCCCGGAAGTAGAGGGGACATCAAACTCAAGCCAGCAGAAAGAAATTCAAATTGCTCCTCACTCTCCCAAAGAACAAGTACAAGAGATAAAAAAACTCAAAAGTACTATAAAGAAGTTATGTGAAGCTTTTATAGTGGAAGAGCCTGATGATTGGAGACAACTCTTCATCGATTATTTCAAGGAAAGTAAATTATCGAACAATAAATCACTAGCCACGCAGATTACAAAAAGGATCCTACGATATGCCTATGTTAATGACACATTGTATTATAGATCCTTTGAACAAATGTAGCTGCGATGCTTAGAGACAAATGAAGTCAATAAAGTTATGTTTGAAATTCATGAAGGATTTTGTGGAGCACATCAATCAGGTCTTAAAATGGCAGTAAAAATTAAACAAATAGGATATTATTGGCCATCAATGGTGAAAGACTGTATAGATCATGCCAAAAAATATCATGAATGTCAAGTTCACGAGGATCTCATTCATCAATCACCGAATCTTCTACACCCAACAATAGCATCTTGGCCATTCGAAAGTTGGGGCATGGATATAATTGGACCGATTGATCCTCCATCATCAACCGGACATCGGTTCATTCTAGCAGCTACTTACTACTCCAAATGGGCTGAAGATGCTCCGTTTAAGGAAATCACTGCTGATCGTCTCGTTAACTCCTTTACCAACAATGTTGTCTATATATTCGGAGTGCCACGACAAATCATTTCAGACAACGACCCAGCTTTCAAGAGTGCAAAAATATATAGATTCGTTGATCGACACAAAATCGATTGGCGGTACTCATCAATCTATAATCGAAGGACCAATGGTTTGGTAGAGACTTTCAATAAAACTTTAGTGAAATTGTTCAAGAAGATTCTCACGAAGAATGAGAGTGGCACACTAAAATGATGGAAACACTCTAGGCATATAGAACAACTTACAAAACACCAACCAAAGTCACTCCTTATACTCTAACATTTGGAGTTGAAGTTGTTCTGCCACTAGAAGTTGAGCTACCATCACTTCGAGTAGCTGTCTAATTCAATCTTACTCAAGATGATAATGCTCATCTGCGAATGGAAGAGTTGGATGCGCTTGACGGAGTTAGACACCAATCCCAACAAAGTTTAGAAATTTACCGAGCGAGGATGTCCAAAGCATTCAATAGTTCAGTACGACCTCGGACATTCCAGAAAGGTGAATTGGTTTTGGTGCTGAGAAGGTTAATCATCCCTCATAGCAAGATTGATGGTAAATTTGAAGCTAACTGGGAAGGTTCTTACATCATAGAGAAGGTGTACGAAAGAGGAGCCTACCAACTTATTTACAAGAATGGTCAACGATCGATTCCACCAATCAATGGTCGATATTTCAAGAAATATCACAACTGACTGTGGATAAGTACATAAAAACTTAAATGAATCTTGCACAAGTACAGCTTTCATGCCAAATACACATATAATGTCACTTGAAGATACTCTCATAAACTGAGAAAACATTTTTAAGTCACTATGAAAGCCCCCTGTTAGACAAAGAGCATTTTTATATATTTAGCTAAATTGACATCGTGCTTCAAGCCGAGATTCTCAAATAAATATATATAATAATCAAAATGAGCTACGTTTATTTATATTAAATAAGTTCAAACTCTGTAATACATTTTTGAACTAGTCTGCAATCCGTTAAATCAAAGAATCATATACGAGACGAGAAGAGATCCGAATCCATTATTAAAGTTGTGGTCATACAAGAACAAAAAGAATCCACTTCAATGCACAAAAAGACAGTCATAAATGTCAAGTTTTCCTCCAAGATTCGTCAAATGTCGAAGATCAAGTTAGAAGAACTCCTAATTTCAGAAGTTTCAATCAACTAAACTAGAAAAAATCAACATCTACATCTTCAAGTCAAGGACACGGATGGGTTCTAAAGGTCAAACTCACCAAGCTCACAAGTTGTCAAGTTGCTAATGCTCTCCTCACTCAACAAGCCACAAGAAAAGGCCACAAAGAAAGGCCGCAGTGAAAAAGCCTTCGTTCGTTAGTCTGATGACAAGACCACCAAGCTATCACAGCTTAAGTTGAAAACTTGAGTAGGTTCTAAAAGTCGGACTCAACAAGCCCACAAATGGCCGAATTGCTGACGCTTTTCTCACAACAAATCGCAAGAAAATGCCGCAGTGAAAGAACCCCTGCTCGTTAGTCCGATGATGATAACTGTTCAAATCTCAAACCAGATCCAGCTTAATGACTACAAGCAATCAAAATCCAATTGATCTTTTCACTCGATCGATGGACCAAGACAATCTGAGAAAACTCTCAATTCAGGCCGCTTAAATCAATCATATATATTGCACAAGGTGATATTTCAATCCTTTTCAAGTGAGTCGATCAAATACAAAGTATATCAAAGTCAATTTCTTCATCCAAAGAAAAGCAGAACCAATAATCCAAAGTTCACACAAAGGCAATGGCTGAACTAAAGGAATTTTGTGGTTATTCAATCTGTTAAAGCACACATTCCTGGGCGATAACTCAACATCAATATGAAATGGAAAGTCATTCAGATGCACCTTTCAACGAGTCCATCAAAGCAACAAGTACAAGATTTAGGACATACATAATCTTCCTGACAAGTCAATATGGACAAATCAGATCGATCATTCGTGAAGTCCGTCAAACATAAAGCTAAGACAGAAGGAATTTCAAATCTTAAAACAAACAAACCAATTCCTCCATCAAACTCAATCAAGCACGAAGCTAGGGTTGGAGGAAACCCAAATTTACAATGACACAAAAGACAGAGATCTTCAACAAACTCATTGAAGCAGAGAGTAAATAATGGAAGAAGCTCTTCAGCGAAGCTATTGAAATTGAAATTGGAGTAATTCAAGATCCATGGCCAGCCCAAAGGATCAACCAGTTTTCAACAAATATGACTCGCTCTATGCGCGAATCACAATTGTTAGGGGGCATTTATTGACTTTCATGCATGCTGCATCAATCGAGTCGAGCTCACAAGACAAATTCGAAGGACTTCGGATACCATAGTGCGCAAATCGTGCCGAAAATCAATCGAAATGACCTCCAATCGATAAACAAACTTCGCCACCGCGTTCAGAACGTCGAAATTAATCAGAATACATATATTGCACAATTCGACGATCGACTGATCAAGAAGAAAATCCATCGACACACATACGTGACCTCCGTTCGTGAAATTGATCGCGTCGTTAGTGTTAAAACATCGAAACCTATCAACTGAGATTATTCGCGTTCAATTCGTACAAGTCTGCGCGAATGTCGAGCGATCGGAAGTGACGACAAGCAATTTTAAACTGAAATTGACCCGATTTAACGCCGACTTGAACCAAACGACCTCCAATCGCGAAACGGACTGCGTCGTTGCATCCGGAACATCAGAATAATCGAAGATGGACATATATATTGCCTATATAATAATATTAGAATGAAAATCTAAATTAGAGCCAATTAAATAATTAAATAAAACCACTTATAAATATATACTGATATCTATCCCTAACCCTATCGATCCCATTCCGACTTCCTCGTTCGCTCAACATAAATTTCATCCTCCCATGCAACACCCAGCACCCCACAACTGCACTCCTCGATCTTCTCCCCACTGAACGACCGCAGAACCTCCTGGCTGCTTCAGTGAATTGTTCCAAAGACGACCTTCAGATCCAGGCAGCCTGCTGGAAGGCCCCGCTGCCGCACTCCACACGATCCCGCAATCCCACGCACGTCCCACGCGCAACACTTGCGCCGCTTGCTGCCAAGACATGCGCTAACGAAGCCACGAAGCACCCACGTGAGCTGCGGCTCCGTGGTTGAAATATAGTACTGTGACGCTGCTTTTCGACGCTGGCGAAAAGTCGTGCTTACTGAAAGTGTACAGATCCTAACACGCCTTTCGGGCAAAAAAATGTATTTAATCCAGGTACTTTAAAGCTCCATACATTTCTCTTTCGTGACGACACATTCTGCCATGATTTATACCACCCATACACATCTTTCTTTACGCGTGCAAGTAAACCCAAAGATACCCGGCGCAGTCCTACACGTGGACGACGCCAGATGCCGCCAAAATGTCACAAATTTTTTACATCAGAGACCTAAACAACTTAATATAAATTTAGCCATAATTATAAAATTGTTGTTTAAACTGAGCTTTGTTGACCCTCGGTCCATCCTCCCTAAAAATTGAAAAAACCCCTCACAGCTGCCTCATTCGCTCGGCCTCGCAACCGCAAGCGTGATCCCATCTCTCCTCCCCCTCTCGTTCGATTTCCCTCAATCGCAAGCCGAGCAACCGTTCCCTCTCTTTCGTTCGTTCGCTTAACCTCACGCACGATCCTCCTAAAAACCGCAAGCCAATCGAAGAAGACTCGCTCTCTCATCTCTTTCGCCCCGATTACTTTGTCGGGAATGAATCGCAAACGGTAAGTCCTATCTCCCTTCACTCCTCCACCTCCCATCCTCTCGTGCGATTCTCCTACTCTGAACCAAACGAGACACTCTCAATCCCTCCATAATCGAACACAAGTATTGATATATTTTCTTAAATTATTTTAGAGCTTTTTCGAAGTGCTTTAGAATTTCCCCTGCAAGACATGGGCATTTTAATATATTTATCTGAGTCGATGTCGTGTTTCAAGTCGAGATCCTCAAATAAATATACATGATGATCAGAATGAGCTATGCTTATTTATATTAAAGAAGTTCAAACTCTGCGATACATTTCTGAGCTAATCTGCAATCTTCCTGTTAGATAGAAGTCCCTTTTTATGATCAAGATTATTCAATCCTCGCCTGTAAAACAGGGGGCTTTCTTGTATATATATTCAAATTGACATCAAGTTTTAGGCCGAGATCCCTGAATATATCCATAATTATTATTATTAAAGTTATAAGCTCTTGCAAAGAACAAAAAGAATCTATTTCTATGCATAAAAAAACAACCCTAAATATCAAAAGTTTATCTCCCAGATTTGTCAAATTCTGAAAATCAAGTCAGAAGAACTCTCAATTTTGGAAGTTTCAATCAACTAAGTTGGAAAAATATCAACCTCTATATCCTAAAGTCTAGGACACAGATCGGTTCTAAAGGTCGAACTCAACAAGCCCACAAACGGTCGAGTTGTTGATGCTCTTCTCACTCAACAAGCCATAAGAAAAAGTCACAGTGAAAGAGCATCCGTTCGTTAATCCGATAACCAAAACACCAACCCATCACAGCTTAAGTCGAAGACTCGAGTAAGTTATAAAGATCGAACTCAACAAGCCTATAAATGGCCTAGTTACTGACACTTTACTCACTCAATGAGCTGTAAGAAAAGGCCACAAATGAAAAGAAAGACCGTCACCCTAATGATGATACTGCTCAATCTCAAACCAAATCCAAATTAAGACTACAAACAATCGTAATCCAAGAGATCTTTCGACGATGTATCAAGACAATCAAGAAACTCAATTCAGAGCTGTCTCAAGTCAATCTTTATATTACCTGCAGGGTGATATTTCAATTTATTTTCAAATGATTTAATCAAATACAAAGCACAGATCAAAGTTAATCTCCTCATCAAGTCCGTCCGACGGAGCAATTTCATAGTTCATACAAAGCCGATAGTTAAACTAAAAAAATTCCGTGATTATTCAGTCTGTTAAAGCACACATTGTTAGACTGATAACTCAATATTGACCTAATATAAACTAGAAGGTTGGGTCATCTATATGCACCCTTCGAGAAATCCGTCAAAGCAGTAAGCTCAGGACTGAAGACATGCGTGCACTTCCTAACATGTCAATATGAACAAATCAGGCCAATCCTTCATCAAGTCCATCAAGCTTAAAGTTAAGACATAAAGAATTTCATAACTCAAAATAAACAAATCAATTCCGTCATCCAACCCGGTCGAGCATGAAGTTAGGTTCGGAGGAAATTTAAATCCATAAAGATATAAAAAGAGCTTGCTTAACCTGCTGAAATCAAGTAATTGAAATTCATGGCATTAAAAGGTCACCAATTTTCAACAAATATGACTCGCTTAATACATGAATCACATTTGTTGGGGGGCATTTGTTAACCCTCGGTCCATCCTCCCTAAAAATCGAAAAAACCACTCACGCCTCCTATTCGCTCAACTCAACTAAGAACGCGATCCCTTCTCTCCTCATTCGATTTCAATCAGAGCCGAGTAACCGTTTCCTCTTCGTTCATTCGCTTCAACGCACACACGATCTCCTCCTAAAATCGCAAGTTAATCAAGAAGACTCGCTTCTATCTCTTTCTCCTGACATTTATTTGGAACGACCGATAAGCTCTCTCCCTTCGTTCTTCTCCACCTCCCATCCTTCTCGATTCTCTCACTCAACGAGACACTCTCAATCCTCCTGAGCCAACACCGCTGCAAGTTTTCCATCCGTCTCCATTCAGATAGTCTCAAAAGGACCCTCCACTGTCGTTTCTTTTCATGCGAGCCAACCAAGTTCTTCTTGTTTCCATCTCTCAGCAATCAAACTCCTTCATCTCGATTCGATTCCTTCTCTTTGTCGACCATGCCATGCAAAACCAATCCTTTCGTTTCTCCTAATTCCTCTTGTTAACGAGCCCACAAGCCAAAGATTTAATTTTTGTTTGATCTCCAAAGCCGCATGGACTTATTCCCTTTTCCCTGCTCTCAAGTTGTCCGATTGGTCTCACATTTAGGCCGAGTTTCTAATTGATTTCTCACTGTGGTTGGTTATAGATGTGTAATCATGTGTGACAATTGTATATACATATGTATTTGTTTTTATGCATGTTTCAAAACCCGCTAATGCCCATAGGTAGTTGGTAAAGAGACTACCGTGTCATTAAACACCGCCACCACGCTTAATAAGACGATCGAAAAGCCAAAACTATTGAGACATATTTCTACCAAATACCTAATTTCATCAAATGTTTGGGACTTAGAAAATAAAAAAAGAAGGAAAAAGAAATAATCAAAGAGTTTAAATAGAATTAAATAAAATACTTAAATCAAAACTTTGATTATAACAAACTAAAATGTGAAGTCATAAATGTATAAAATAAATACAAATACACATATTAAATTTGAAAAGAGGACTTATGGGAATAAAATCAAATAGACATTTGAACAACACCATTTAATATTAAGTGAAACCAAAAGATTTCAATTGAATATTGTGTGAAATAACAAATGATTGGTGATGAATTTAAAAGTCTGCTTTTTAGCAAAAGAAAATATGAATAAAATCTTATGAGCACTCAGGTATATTATATTTTGTGCTAAGAGAATTAAATATCATTCAAATTGAGAACTAGTACTTATAGGGAGTCTAATAGTTTGCTTATAAACACAACCATACAACATATCACTGAGCATAAATATAGCCTTTAATGATCGCCTGAATATAATTATTCATCTCACTAATTAAATTGAATGGCTTAGAAATCTTAAGCCAAGCTTGAAATGATTTTAGAAATTCACCAAATGCCTACGAGACCTTTCAATGACCATTCAAGCATTGAATTGATTAAAAAGGATTGATAATCCACTTACAAGCACGAATTAAATGGCTCACACAATAAACATTAAAGTTATTATAAGTTATTCCAAGCGAATTAAAAATGATTTCAATTGAACACAATTAAATATGAAAAACTTATACGAAATTTGATAGTTTACTTTTGAGCTAGTTGAAAAGTGTTGATAAAGTTTAAGTGAGATACACAAAGAATTTGATATATAGTTAATTATCACGAATATAATTCTTACAATTAGTCACTTTAAATGATCCAAAAGAAAATCAAATCAATCACAACTAAATGCAAATATAATTCAAATGATTCAAGCAACAAGGCTCACATCCAATAATCTAAAAAGAAAGATAATAAATTGCCTATGGATGAGAACGAAAGTTGAATATGATGATTAGCAAGGATGTAAAATCCTATCAATACGCATAAGATAAATAGCTATTTTAATTTACTATCAAATTAAATACAATTAAGATTGCAATATTTTGAAATACAACCTAAATCAAATGCCAAAACGTCACCGGATCTGCAATTCTTTGTACAAGCAGACAGAATGCGATATTAAATTAAATTCTCTATAAATTATGGAGCTTCTTCAATCAAAAAATTAAGTAATTTCAGTCTAATTATGATTTTCAAAGTTAATGACTCCATTAATTAAATGAAATTATCTAAGTTATAAATACATGTACGCCGGACATAGATTTAAAGCCGCAAATTTTAATTCAAAGGCATGCGCTAAGTTGGAATTAAATGAAAATATAAAATTAATCTCATAATTTAGAAATAAAATTATCGAATTATTAAAATACACGATGCCCCACACTATCTGCTTAAACTTAAGGTCGGACGTCATGGGTTGATTCCTGCGGTCGTAGCATCCCGGATTAACAAAACCTAAAAATTCAATTATTATAAGAATTTCAACTTATTAAAATATCTGAGAAGCTAATTCTATCACATAATAGTAGATATGATCCTCTATTATTAAATTAATAAAGTCGACGGATGAAACAATAAACCACCCCAATGATGGCTCTACTGAATGAAGATTTCAACCGGAAGGGATACTTACCATCAAAATGTACTTGCAAGCTCAAATTAAATTAATCAAAATCAAGTGTCAATACAAATATATAAATCGGATAAATTACTAAGTATTAACTGCTTAAATGAAATTTAATTTTTAAAAGCTTAAAACAAACTTCATTCAATCCATCTTCCGCAACAGTTTGTTGAAGGTGATAAATTAAGAAAACTCTAGCTCACAAAGGAGCCAATGTCAAATCAAATATATTTTTATATTCATTCACAATCAATCTTATACTACAAGGACGATCCGGTCTCCTGATCGCCAGAATGTAGGCTTCACATATAATGCAGCATTTACTAGAGACTTTGATCGGATGACCGCCACCAAACGACACTATTATATTATGATCAATGACCGTATCAGATATCTATAACGGCTCGATTGAGATATGAATCATAAGTACAGGATAGCAAAAATTCATCTATCGCAAGGTAGACTTAAGATTGCCTCCTGACAAACACCACCCATGTCTACAAGAATTATTTGGACGACGCAACCTAATGACGATTCTTCACCGTCGGGACACCGCTAACTAAGAACTCGCGATCATGATCTGGATGACGGAACCATGATCTGGGATCGCACGTCATCATTCCCCCAACCATCCGCTTTAAGTTAAATAACGATGAATTTCATAAATCCAAATTTCAAAACTCCACATAATGCTACTATACGCTACGCATTCAGTGATCTAACGACTAGCCTTAATCGAAAGTTTTTTCTAAATATTAAGAGAGGTAATTAATTATAGGTGTTTGCGCCTATAAAAAACCTGGAACTAGATATAAAGTTCTCACAAAATGAGAACGAAATCTCCGGGTAGTTTCTTATCTACTAATCTATCTGTCTTTTAAAAATTACATCGACACTTAATCTTACTCTCTTCAATGTGAGAGGTCTGAATTTTCTGAGCACGTCAGTGTATAAGACTGTGACACGCCTTTCTGCAAAAAATGTGTTTCACGCAGTTCTTGAGTCTCATACATGCCTTTCGCATGGTGAAGGCCAAAGATACCCGGTGCCGCACGGATGATGGGATATCGCCAAAATGTTGTCAAATTTCTACACCAACAGGAGGCCCAAACAGCTCAATATAAAGTCAACTTCAAAACTAAAATTAATGTTTTAACTTGACATTACAAGTATATAAATACATGTACACGCCTTTTTTGTCGTTGCGAGAAAATATGTGTTAAATGCTTTCGAGACGATGCATATCTTTCTCGCATAGTGTGACGCGATTCTCAGCAGATATATACCACCCATACATGTCTTTCGATAATGGTAGCCCTCAAGATCTATATGGGACAATAACGAGGAGAAAATGTTGTTGAAATTTTATCTAAAATCTTAAACTTGCCATGAAACTCAATCAAAATAAGCAACATTATTCAAATCCTCTAAAGTTAAATCAATATTAATTTGAATAATCGATAATTACGCCAATGCTTAAACTTAACCAAGATGCCGCAGTTGATTCTCGACTTGCGACCTGCCGGTTAACAAAATCTAAAAATTAAATAATAATATTATTAGAATTGCAACTCAATAAGACATCTAAGAAGCTAATTCTGTCATATAACAGTAGATCTGATTCTCTATTATTAAATTAATTGAGTCGACAGGATCTGAAATAATAAACCACCCCGATGATGGATGTGATGAATAAATATTTCAACAGGAAGGGATACCACCATCAAGTTATATTCAAAATTCAAAATCAAATCAAGATAAATTCAAATTTCATAAGGATATAAAGAGTGCAAAAGAAATCAAATATAAATGTCTAAATGAAATTCAATATCATAAAAAACTTAAAGCTAAAATTCAATCCATTTTTCGCAATTGTTTGTTAAAGGTGATAAATTAAGGAAAACTCTAGCTCACAAATGAGTCAGTATTAAATCAAGTATTCTACTATATTCACTCTCAATCAATCTCACGTCGAAGCGACGAGTCTCGTTCCTGACGCATGGCACCAAGAGCTTCCACACATGATGCTACCAGTAGTCCTCGATCGTGGTTGCTGCCAAATGACACCATTATATTACGGTCATGAATGTAACCCGTATGCTCCTCAATGACTCTGCCATTTAAGTTGTGAACCATAGGTATACTTGATAGGACAAAAAGCTATTTGTCAGCTAAGGTAGATTTTAGCTTGTCTCCTTAGACAAACACCACCCCAAGTCTACAAGATCTTCTTGGACAACACAACTCATGGCTGCTGACAAGGATCCTTCTGTTAAGTAGGGTCGACTACCTTCTCTAACTAAGTTAAAAGCACTAACGCTCGTGAATGGAACCATATGATCGACGGCCATCATTCCCCTAACCATCTGCTTCAAGTAAAGAATGATGAATCTCATAAACTTAAATTTCAAAACTCCACATGTTGCTACTATATGCTACGTATTTAACGATCTAATGACTAGCCTTAATCGAAAGTTCTCTCAACATTGAGGGGTAACATAAAGCTTGCCCAATAAGAAACCTGGAACCAAATTTAAAGTCCTCACAAAATGAGGGTGAAATCTCTGGGTAGTGTCTTATCTACTATTCTATCTGCCTTCCGAAAATTAGACTGACATTTAATTTACTCTCTTCATCGAGAGGTCGATGGTGAACTTTCAGCACCCACGGTACTTTATATCAAAGTTTAAGAAAGAAATATTTTAATTATGTACTTGTATGTATGTGCCTTAATTTTCACAATGATTTAATTATCTTCGAGGAGTTCAAGAAAGAAATGACCAAATAATTCAATATGATGGACATTGAGCTCATGCCTTACTATCTCCACTCTAAAGCAAAAAGAAAAAGGCTTCTACAGTGCTCGAGAAGATCATGCTAAAGAAATCATCAAGAAATTCAAGATTAAAGATTCTAAATATGTTGGCATATTGAAGGACTACAAAATGAAGTTGTCCAAGAATGATGAAGAAAAAAATACGAATCTAACTATTTATGAAAGCCTTATTGAAAATTTGTGCTACTTGTACAAGATCAAATATTGTCTATGCCATAGAAGTAATTTAGTCACTATATGGAAGATCCAATAATAACTTATTTTGAGAGAATAAAGAGAAAACATTGGTACATCAAAGGCATGACTAGCTATGATTAGTTTTACTCGGGCTCTAAAAAATATCTAATTGATGGATATAATGAGATCAATTTGAGTAAATATTTGGATGATAGAAAAAATATGTAAAACACTAAGTCTGTATTATTTATGACAGATGTTGCTTTCACTTGGATATTAAAAAAAGCAAACATCATTCTACTCGTTACATTTTCATATAATATTCATGCTATCTTACAAAGTAACTTGTTGAAAGAACAATATTTTCATGAGAGAAACCCACTAAAATATATCTTGATAACAAATGAGCATTTGTATTGACAAAGAAACTCTTCTCTCATGATAGAAGCATCAACCAAGAACATCAACACTCATTATTACTATAAAATAGATTTGGTCATAAGAATTGAAGTACATGTGTATAGATCTTGTGGCGAATATTTTTACTAAATCATTCTAGTAATAAAATTTTGACAAGTTATGAAGCATTCTTAGAATCATAAATTTACTTTATTGTAGCCTTTAGATTTTTCTTATATCTTGTAAATGTCTATATAGTTCTCTTGTAGTTGGCAAAAGTATAGAATTTTCTTGTGAGTCAAAAAACTCAATAAGTGCCTTGTAATGGTAGAAATCTATCATTTCTTTTTGCATTTAGAACTCTCTATGATAATCTATAAACAAAGATGTTCTTCTACTATTTAGTGTCAAGCTAAAGTTGAGATTAGGGGTATAAATGAGTCTAGCAGAGCTCAAGTCACCCTTGGCTTGAGCTCGAACTTGATTAATTAATTGAGTTTGAACTCAAGCACAAGCTTTATTCTATAAGTTCAAGTCGGCTCACAATTCAGCTCATTTAATATAGAATAGATAAAATGTCCCTAATTCAAATAATTGTTATGATAGAAAAATAAAAATTTTAAAAATTAGAAAGAAAAATAATAATAAAATTACTTGATTAAAGAGAATGAGGTATTATTTTTTAAAATATTTTTAATTATACTTAAATTATTAATTTCTAACATATTTAGTATATTTATATTAATTTATTAAACAAATTGGCTTGCGAGCTAACGAGTCAAGTCGAGCATTGCTTAAGCTTGACTTATTAATTTATCGAGTTTAGCTCGTGATGCATTTATCGAGTTAGTTCACGAGTCGGCATGACTCATTTACACCCCTAGTTGAGATCAATACATAAGCCTCTTCCACACTAGATATCTTCTCCATCTTGTTTGTCAAACAAAATGTTCATAGTCATCCTCTGAGTAGGAAAAACTTTTTTTAATATTTGTAGAATACTTAAAATGTAAATGCCTCCCAACAAGGTGACAATAACACGTTGGGTTTTTTGGCTAAAGTTGGATTTAATTCAGGTAAGATTTAATAAATCTTATAAATTCAAGTTATTAAATCCTAGTTGCTTTAAATCTTGAAAATATTTGCCATAATAAGCGTTGAATCCAATTAAATGATAGTAACTACTTGGCCGGTAATTTTAATATTTAGTATTTAAATCGAGGAGAGGAATAGGAACGGTGAGAAAAGATGATATAACTCCCTTAAATACTACTTCCCCGAGATTCACTAAATCCGAAGTTTAGCATTAAATAGGAGTAAATTGCAATTTAATAAGGCAATAGGATCTATGCAGCTCAGAAAATTGTTCGGCGATTATTTTGCCCAAATACTTGCTAAATCTTGCAACCAAGTAGCCTGACAACGTCAATAAAGAAGAAAAATAACACCAAGGGGCATTTAATAGATGCTGGAAATGCATGGATTGCATACCTCTCCGGCTTTTTTAGGTATAGAATCGTCAAGTCTGCGAACAATTAAAGATCATTAGAACCCAAATAAAATAAAAGAAATTCAGAGGAAGAGGAGTGGATTGACTGAACAATATGAGGTGTTAAGAAGACGCACCAAAAGTCTGCTTGTCGATTATATGAAGAGAAACGCAACCCGTAGTGGTGAACTCCGGCTGGCCAACGTCGGAATCCAAATAAGCCACTCTCTTATACCTACATCCATTCATCTCCAAACGTCCCAATGGAATGCAGGAACAAAGACTAAGGAGGAATGTGGAAAACAAAGAAGAAACTGGACGGACCTCTTCAAGAGAGTGTTTAGGAGAAGCCGTGAGAAGATGGACTTGTCGTTGTTAGCAGGACCACAAATACATGTAATGGGAGGCGGAAATGAGGTGGAGTCGTAGGCAATTTTGTCCGCTGCTTCCTCCCATGACGGAGAAATGACAATTCTCGGCAATGGCGACTGAGCAGAGCCGTCTCGATCTCCCCGCATCTCTCTCTCTCTCTCTCTCTCTCTCGCCCCAGTATCCTATCCTTTGCCCTCACTCTTCGGTCTTCATAAAAAAACGGAGAAGCTGCCAACTCTCCTGAGCGCAATGGTACAGTCATGCTTGTACGGATGATGTACGGATGATAGTTACTGAGCAATTGCTAATATTTTTAATGAAAAATTTAGATAAATATCAACTAAATTTTATGTATTTATATATCTGTTACATAGAATTAGATAGTTATTTATAAAATATTTTTTATTATTAAAAAAATATATTTAATTTTTAAAAAATGAATGATAATGATATTTTTAATATGAAAATAAAGATTAAAATATTATATATATATATATATATAAATTAAAATTTATGTGTTAAATATGTAAATATATAAGAATTATGCAGTATATATATGTAAATCCCATTTTACAAATCAATCATTCAATATATATATATTTATAATTTTATCATTCTTTTTTTTAAATTATAAGATCAATGCGATTGCATATGACACTATCAAATCTTTGAGAATTTTATAAAAATGATAAATATGAGTTAGGCTTTTGCTATGAATTTCAATATTTGAAAGTCAATTTGAAAAATTAAGATTTAAGGTGTTTAATTTATAAATATAGAAGAATATGGTGATTATGTATATAAAAGTCTTATTTATGTTATTTCCAACTAATGTTCTAACACAAAGAATTGAATAATGATATTTTTAGCAATAATTATAAGTAATTTTTTTACTCTTAGATATGATTAGACTTATTATGATGCGACCAGAATATAATGAATAGTCTTAAATGTTTATATATTGCATGAGTTATAATGCTTATTATTATTATTATTATTATTATTATTATTATTATTATTTATTATTATTAAGAGAATAGTGCTTAAGAAGAGATGACTTAAGATTAACAATAGAGGGTCATAGAGTGCAAGATAGAGAGAGCAATTATGTGAGTCAAAAAGCCTCAACTTTGGCCAAAGAAGCAACAATAGAGCTCCAAATGAGCTGAGCGTTCAACAAGCTACTTCTAACTTGAATAGATTAGAACTCTTTCATGATTATTTGATTAACTAATCAGATGAGCTTGAAGACTTACGTAAATACTCAATTGGTAAATGTATAACCTTGAATTTGTCAGTTCATTTATCGTCATGAATAGTACATTTAAAGCTGGTGAAAGGTTGTTTATGAACATTATGTTTTACTATTTATTATTTTGGCTTAATAAATTTTAATTGATACAATTCATGTATATTTCTCAATAAGCTACTCTCGAACAAGCTTGATTAAAACTCATATATTTCATTGAACAGGCTGCTTGTTAACAAGCTTGATAATCCCGATCTAAACTAAGCTTATGAACATACTCAAGCTGAGCTCGAATAAGAATTTTTTTAACAAGCTCAAATCAAACATAGTCCTAAAAGCTTAAATCGAGCTCCAGCTAAGCTTGACCTCAATATTGATAAATGAACTTGAGCTAAAACAAGCACACATACAACACAACTGAATTTGTTTGCAACCCTAAGAAATATAGAGAGTGAGATGGCTTGAAGTCAAAGAAGAAAGATAGGAGAAAATTCTAATGTCATCATTTTCATATAAGTCCTTGGTATAACAAAGTTAGGTCCAAACTTTAATTTTGATTTTTCACTACTTTGTTTTGATTTTATATGTATGCTTCATATATGATTTTCAGTTTATAGGATTTGAGCAAGAATTAATTGATATCTAGCTATAGAAGCTAGTGAACTTTAAAATATAAAATGGATTGTCATTTCTAAATGAGAGTAATTCCTTTATCTTAAACTTGATGCTTGCAATTGATTTATTCATGCTTTTTACTCATTTTTATGATTATGCACAAAATTATGTTATATCTATGAGAAGATTTTATCATGATTGATTTATGCATTCTTTATCGTGATTACTTTTTCACATTAGTGTGCATCATGTTATTTCTCCATGTATATGGTTTAAGTGCTTATGTATATTCTACATTATATCATAAAATTTCCCTTGCAAATAGACCTAATGTAAGTTGTCATAAATGAAATAGAATTGATGTATATGAATACTTGCATATGCATATTTGTTGACCTCTAAAAAGTTTTAAGGAGAATGTTGCCTTCTTGCTAACTTATGGTCCATAACGATTAACATATTGAGTTATACTTGCATATACTATATACTCATAACTAGCTTGTTATTGTCCTGAACTAATGATATGACTCTTTAGTTTTGTTATCCTAGTTTAGTTGACACAAGACATAACATCTCATGCTTGTCATGATTCACTCAAAATCTATCAAAAATAGGATTTATCAAGTAGACCTAATAAGTCATGATCATACCAAGTTACCATACTACAAGCAGAGTAAAACATTTTTTTTATGCTATACCACTTTGGTTGTCTCAAAACAAGTCAATTAAGAGAGATGTCCTAAAAGGATATTGTAAATGAACTTAACAACTTTGCAAACCATGAATTAATAAATATATGCTTAATTAATCTAATTTAGTATAAATTTTAAAATTCATATCATGATTGCTTAATTTATCAACATGATCACCTCTATGGATTTAAGATGCCTAAAAAAGTTATTCTTCAATATGATATAACTATGTTGACCTTCTTTTTAGACTAGCCCCTTGTTAAGTCTACCTTGTAATCTCAATCAATGATTCCTCATCGCCTTAATTGACATCTTCCAGCATTTTGCTTCTTTATCTTCTTGGTTGATGACTTCTTCATCATCCCATTGACTCCTTTATGTATGCCTTTATAAACAACTCTTATTAGTGCTATCTAATATATTATGATTTTTTGATTGATGACTCTAACCCATCTTTTAGTTATTTTTTTAAAATTTCTCATTGATGACTTTGGATTTATTGATGTCTAAGATAATTCATCCAAAAATGTTCTTGTCTTATGCGTGACTTGGCCCTCCAATGGACTCATTTGCAATCTTTTCATCATTTGAAATGATGAGATAGCACCATCATGCATATTGTCTCATGTGATGTCCTTGCATTTTCTCTAGGGTTTTTGTCCTTCATCAATACACTTTGTGAGCCATATGTTGCGACCAGCCTTTTTCGCTCAATATTATTTTCTCTTTTGCACTAAAGAGAATTGGAGACCAAGAAAGTGGCATTTCAATCTTTATTTTTATAGGTGATAGGATAGCCAATGTCTCATCCTTGTTCCTACCAAGGTTGTCCTATCTATATATTTTTAGTGTGACAACAAAGATTATAGCTTCTTCCCACTATTTAATCCCTCTCCTTGAATGTCTAAGTGTTGATAGTTTCATGATTGATCTTCCCCATAAATTTCAAGAGGAAGTAGTGGAGAGGAATCTTATGTTGTATCTTTTACTCATCTCATGACTTTGATTATAAGAGTAAGAACAACTTGTTATTGGCAAGCCATTTCTTGCTTATTATAACAAGGCTTCTAAAAATGCTACCACCTTACAATGATATGTCTGCAATAGGTAATATTTATAGAACACATCCCCATCTTCTTGTTGATATTCTAGCCAACACCTTTTATCATCTCCTAGAATCTCCACTTGGTGACCCTTTTCTAAGCTTCATCTTTGGATAGGCCAGGGAAGAGTTAACAACCCTTTAGTCTATTATTAAGTTTTTTTACATGGACCATTGGAGATGAGTCTCAATGCTTATTTTTGTGGTTATAAGGACTTTTACCTTATAACTATATGTCACCTTCATTAGAATTTTTGTCAACAAATCAAATACCATGTTGTTGTCTATACTCAAGCACTTTAGAACTTTGCTAATCATCATCTCCTAGAAGTTTCCAATCCATATTAAACTAGCCCATCATCTTATGCGATACAACATGCTTAGTTTACTATGGAATGACATTCTCCTTATTGTCTCATTGATATCCTCACCTATGACCTAATAGTAATGATGCCCACAAATTAGTGAATCTCTATTAATACTTCCACTTCTCAGTTATAATATGTGTCCACTTACGCCCATCAAACTCAAACATATAAGTGCTACTCCATGTCTGCTCATGAATATTATGTGAGAACCAAAAATTCATCACCGACCTCTTCAATGATGAAGAGAGTGATTTAAGTGTCGATGTAATTTTCAGAAGGCTGATGAAAAGTTAAGACATTACTCAGAGATTTCGCCCTCATTTTGTGAGGAATTTAGATATGGATCTAGGTTTCATATAGGCGCAAACACCTATAGTTAATTACCCAAAATATTAGGAGATTTATTATATAATTTAAAGCTTTTGGTTGTGGTAACGATGATGCACCCGATCTAAATCCCATGGTTCCGTCATCCCATCCCGTGGCCTTGGTCCGCCAATGTGGGAGGTACAACCTAATCAAGGATGTCACGAATACATGGGTTTCATCATCCAAGGTGTCATTATAGACCTAGGGTGGAGTTTGTTAAAAGGGATAAATATAAGTTAACCTAAGCTAACATAGGGCTTTTTTCCCAATCAAACACATTCTGTAATTCATAGCTCAAAAAGCAAAACTGTTGGGAAACATAAGGGCTGCAGCCGTGATCATAATTTAGTGGTGGCATTTTTCGGCAAGCCACCGAGTCAAATTGCAAGTATAAGTTTTGATATAGATTTTTAGATTTTGTTAACTCATACCTGGTCCTAAGACCAAACTAGGATATGTAAATATCTGTTCATTTTTTTGTATATGACTTGCATATTTTTGAGTGTTTGACTTAGTGAACACTTCAACATACATGCAAGTATCTGTTCTTTAAAATGATGTTTATACATTAAGATGTCTAAGTTGAAGTAATTATGTTTGCTATGACATATTTGTCGAATTGCAAGATTTGATATTTAATAGAAAGCGCAAATCAACTGTGCCCCATCTTGTAAAATATGAAAATTACAAACTCATTTAGGTACTTGTTATAAATCAAGTGAAGATCTGCTCTTGTAAAATATGAGAGTTATGACTCATTTGAGCACTTGTTATAAATCAAATGAAAATATGTTCATGTAAAGGTATGAGTTTTGACAATCTCAAACACTTGTTGCAAACTAAATGAGCATATGTTCTAAGTGATCAAGCATGTATCTGTACTAGGGAATGCAAATGTTTATTTGCAAATCAAGTGAGCATCTTTTCTGAATGATGTAAACTTAAACCTTTCTAGGTTTTGTATAAATCAAGTATATCTACCTTTATAAGACATACATTTAATCTTTTTAAACACTTGCTAAGTATTAAGTGTAGTATCTTTTCTATTTAAAGTTCCATAAAATTTAGAGGAATGTCATAGATTAAGTATGAATTTATGTGATAGAACATTATGTCATTAAATATATGCAAGCTTGCTTTGTTCAAATGTTTATACATGGAACTAAATGTTTATGATTTTCTCTATAGTATATGTCACATATCAAAATCAAGAGAGATGAGATGTCATAATACACATATAAAAGACAACCACACTTAAACCCCTTCATGCACATTATAATTTGAAATATGAGGATTACCTCAATTGATTTTCCTCACATATGAACCTAGGCCCAATGGGCCCTTCTTCTTCTTTTTTTATGGACTTGGGCTTTTATGAGCCCATTTATGGATTTGGGTCTTTATGAGCCCATTTATGAATTTAGGTCCATTAGGCCTCTTGAAATAAAAGAACATGTGCTTCATAATTTAAAAGGGTAAATTATCTGTATAAGCCCATTTAAAGAAACTAAGATAGGTTATAAATGAAGAAAAGAGATTTCACATTCTTATGTTATCATCATTATCATCATATCAAACTCATATATATATATATATATATATATATATATATATATATATATATATATATATATATATATATATATATATATATATATATATATATATATATATATATATATATATATATATATATATATATATATATATATATATATATTATCATGACATAATCCCATAAAGAGGAGGTAGAAGCTTCTCCTCTCCTTTTCTTTTATGACACCCATTTATGGGTTATTTATGGGAAGAGAAAATAATCCACATTCCATTGATTTTCTCCACACACCTCCTATATTTTTGTAATGGCATAATCCCATTGAGAAAAGAAAGAAGCTTCCTTTTTTTTTACCTTTCCTCTCTTTCTCCCTAAATTCATGCCCTTTTATGGGTAATTTAAAAAAGAATGACAAAGAGAATTAAAGGGAGGATAGACTTTTCCTCCTCATTTTATGTTATTTATTTTTATTGATATTTTTTATTTGCATGCTATGATGCTATGAGAAGAAAGAAGAGGAGGAGAAGTTTTCTCCTCTTTAATATCATACAAAAAGTCATATGACATTAGTGGGGTAACATAAATCCCATTTATGTGTTTTGTCATACATGTCATTAAGTAATTTTGGCTTCATATAAAGGGGCTTGGATGACATTTTACTTAGAAAGAGGGCTTCAGAGCAAGCTACTACACATTATAAATATGAGGGCATCCTCCCCCTCATGAGGATTTACTCTCACATTTCCTTCACATCCTTCTCACAAGAACACTGCAAGTTTAAAGTTCCTAAAGGGATTTACCTACTTCTAAAGGAACCCACCAAGATTGACCTCAAACCGTATTGCATCCACCGATAAGTCATGTTTAATTTGATGTTCTAAGTTTAAACCTTATTATTTAATTTGATGTTTTAATTTGGCCAACAAGATTGTGAGATGAAAAAAGTAAAAGATTTCCATGAAAATGAGGAGTTTAGTTTGATTTAAACTTCATGCACTTGTTGATTTATTTTTGATGCTATAATAATCATAGCTTTAGATAGGAATTGATCGTATATAAACATCACATGATAGGTTTTCATAGCAAATGACAACACCCTTTTTCAAGAATTATCAAATGATATGATTGAATAGCCATGCACAAGTAAATTTTTAATTTCAAACAATGGGGGGAAATACAAAGGTGGATTCCCCTTTTCTTTCTCTCTTTTTTTTCTCTTTTAAGAAACATTGTCATATCACATAAAGAAGAGTTTGATTTGATGAGAGAAAGAGAAATCTGAATGAGGCTTAAATCATTTTACATGGAGCATCAAAGATAGCCATACCGATTCAAATCTTGTTACCTCTCTTTCTTATTAAAAGATCAAAGATAATATTTTGCATATTTCATGAATCCTATAACTTTTAAGTTTGCTTTAAAATAATGATGAGTTCACCATTTAAGAGGATTCAAAATTAACTATCATGAAGTAATAAAATTTTGGCTTTTATGAAAGAACAAGTCAAAACTCACTTCATATGACATGGTAATTGTTTAGAGGCAACACAAAAGGAAAATGTCATATGAAATTCTATGTCAATGTTATTCACTGATGAGAAACTTATGAAATTAAGTTTATATGGATTTTATGTCATACTTCTTTCTCATTTTAAATTGATTCAAGCCTTGGGGAATTGACTAGTAACATGCTTATGACATACTCAATGCTAAGTATAACCCAACTTTAACTTGAAGCAATAAAAACAACAACTTTCAACCCTTGGAAAATTATTTAAAACATGCAAACCAAACCTAACAATCTTTAGCTCTGTTTTCATTGGCACTTAGCTTGTTTCATTCTTAAGCAAAGTTGCCAACATCATTTAAAATTTTCAACTAGAATACCTTCCTGACTATGCTGGTCTCTATGGAGAGACCCCCTAGTATCGACTATGTGAACTTCAACCGAATCCTTAAGAAGGTCATCCTAATCTATATCAAATGCTACCTTCCCATCATCTAAGTCTGTGTGATCACTGCCAAATAGTTCCTCTTCGGCAAAATAATATGCTACGATATCATCCCAGGAATGATCTGATTGTGTCGGCATAAACACTCGAGCCTGACCGATGGAGGGATTATGGTCGTTGACTGAAATACATCTAACATTGACTGCCACTAGAGTGCTAGCTCTGGGAGGGTCATGGTCACTAGAAAGATATGCTCATGACTGCTCAACGGTGGGGTGGTGTCCCCTAGGAGATCCACTGCCATGGGAACTGCAAGACTATCCTTTCACCTTCTACAACTGCCATTATCAATAGCTCTGGTAGTGGTGAAGGTGGTGGTGCGACCACGATGCTGCGGGGTCGCCACACCTTCATCAAGACTAAAGTAGGAGGTCGAGTAGGGGAACTCGTCCTCACCCGAATCAATGAAGTAGGATCCTTTGCCCATAGTTGGATCACCAAAGGGGATGGTCTATCCCCAGATGGGGGCTTCTGGATCTTTGTGGGAGTGGTGGATGCTGAGAGCTGTACAGGTGATGGTGGATGGTGAGGAGAGCAGTGTGAAGGTAACACTGACTTCTCCTCAATGAGAGATCTCATCTGCAGTACCGTAATAATTATCTAAATGATCGGCTCGATGGGGGTCGATCCAAAAATCCATCGAGCGAGGTCGCAACTAGCATACCTTCTCCATTCTCTCTTGCCTACCTGCCTAGATGCTTGGGCCTCCACAACCCTCTCTCTATGGATCTGACCCCTAACACTGCTAGGGATCAACAATAGCAGATCAAACAAGGTATCAAACTCCGAGCATCTATATGCTCTGCTAACCCGGCGTAGCACAATCCTAAGTCTGGCATAGGCCTCCTATGCTCCCTATCTAATGTTTCGTAGTATGTCAATGGTGGAGGAGAAGCATCAATCCTCTGATAATCTTCCTCTCCATCTAAGGCCGAGAGGGGGTGGAACTTGTTGCTGCTCAGAAGTGGAGAGACCACTCAGGGAGAACCCTCCTCAGCTACATGAGATGCAACCTCAAGCTCTCTGGCTACTCACTCATGCTCCCACATAATCTTGCAATTTTTATTACGGCGTTGAGTACAAGTGAACAAGGCAAAGCGGGAGCTAGTACCTACCTCCAAAGTGGAGGAGGCTATCTTGAAGCTAAGATAGCCTTCCCCTTTGGGGTGACCAATGAGGAGGCAGTAGCTTTGCTAGAGCAATGGTAGGAACAATTGGACGGGCAAGTGTTGGAAATATCACAGAATGTGGAGTGGGAACCACTATAGATTTCTTCTTCAATGAAGGATATTAAGAATCAGAGGACATGTCAATACGGATGACTGGCTTCTGCCCAGCCACCTCATCTCGACTAACGGTAGTGAGGGTTTCTCCCTTACAAGTAGCATGTGCTCCCTAGAAACCTCGATCGAAGAACACCAAATGGGTGGAGTCAGTCTCGGGGAGGCTAGCTCAATCCAAGGCCAAGTCCATCCTGAAGAGGAAAGTGAAAATGAACTTTTGAGAAGCAATGTGTACTAACTGTAAAGACTGCACTGACTGGTCTGAGCTGTATGTCTACATATGTTGAAATATAACTTGTATTAGATTTCTGTCTTGATATTTGTTCCAAGAATGTAATAGAGGCTTGGAGTTTTCAACCCACACTCAAAAATTCACATATGTTAAGTGGGGTTCATTTGAGAGGTTTGGATGTTTGGAGTAGAGCCTTTTTCCATTTGATTTTTGATTTTAGAACCCATACTCAACCAATTTAGGTAGGTTGGGTGGGGTTCAAATATTTGAGGAGTGATTTCTTTTTTTTGGAGATTATTTGCATTTTATGTTTCTTGTTTGAAAATGTGTATAGTTTGAAGGAACCTCTACTTAGCAAATTTGGGTATGCTAAGAAGAGGTTGTAATTGTATTTTTGAAATATTTTTTCTTGTGAAGATTTGAGTATATGATATTTTGATTTAAAAAATGGATCTCCTTACTTAACAAATTTGGTATGTTAAGTAAAGGTCACATATGTTTGATTTGTGCTTGAAGATGAGACTTTCACTTAACAAATTTCTTATGCTAAGTGAAAGCCAAATGTGATTGTGAGATAAACTTACTTTTCTTAGAAGATGGGAGTCCCACTTAACAAATTCGGCATGTTAAGTGAAAATCCCAAATGTGTTTGAGATATGTTTATTTTTTCTTTGAAAATGAGACTCTCACTTAACAAATTTGGTATGTTAAGTGAAAGCTCAAGTAAGGTTGATATGAAAAATTAGATCCTTACTTAACAAATTTGGTATGTTGAATAGGGATCAAATGTGCGTTGAAAAGAGACCATTACTTAACAAATTTGGTATGTTAAGTGAAAGTTTAAATGTGTTTGATATATATTTGAAAATGGGACTCTCACTTAACAATTTGGTGTGTTAAGTGGAAATCAAAGAACGATATGACTTGAAAATGGGATTCTCACTTAACAAATTTAATATGTTAAGTGGGAATCCAATATGGCATGATTATATGATTCTTAATTAACAAATTTGATGTGTTAAGTAGAACCAAATATATACTTTGAAAGTGAGACTCTTACTTAGCAAATTGGATATGTTAAGTGAAATCCTAAATGTATTGTTGACCTCATTTTTAGGATGAGCTCTCGACCCCTCCATCTTAGACATAGAACTTCTCTCAGACTTTAAGAGTTCCTTAGTCTTAAGACACATCTAGTGAATAGGTGGACACTTAACCTAACCTTAGAGACTTAGAAGAGTTAGCCATAGGAATAGGTCATGCCTTAGGGGTGTTAGGAAAATTTGCCTACCCCATAGCTTGAACTGAATCCTCACTTCCTTCTTTCAAGTCAAATTCAAATCAATTACAACTTGAGTGATTTTCTCAAATATTAAATCAATTTCAACTTGCTTGATTTTTTTCTCAAATCATGAACCAATTCCAAATGATTGAAGCTTATGATTGGAATTCCAAATTTCAAAAATCTTTCCTAAGTCACTTTGATTCTATCTTATGGACTTATCCTTAATCAAATCCAGATCAATTAAAATTAAAATTTTTCTCATAACCCATTTATATTCTCATTTATATTCACAAATATAATTGAAATATAAATTCAAATATCCAAAAATCAATTCAAAATTCAAATTCAACCAAAATCCAACCTAAGCCTTTCAAGTCGAATTCTTGAACTTAGCCAAATCAAATTCAAATCAAGCAAAAATCTTGATTTTTTTTCATGATTCAATCAATATTTCAACCATGAATCCAAATATAAATGCAAACTTTAATCATCAAATAAATTCAAAAAGATCAAATCCAAATTTAACCCAAATCCAACCTAAGCATTTATAATCAAAATTTTGAACTTAGCCAAATTAAATTCAAATCAAGCCAAACTCTTGATTTTTCTTCATGATTCAATTAATCCTTCAACCATGAATCCAAATATAAATCAATTTTCAATCATCAATCTAAAAAATAAATTCAAAAAAATCAAATCCAAATTCAACCCAAATCTAACCTAAGCCTTTCAAGTCAAATTCTTGAACTTAGCCAAATCAAATTCAAATTAAGCCAAACTCTTGATTTTTCTTCATGATTAAATCAATCCTTCATCCATGAATCCAAATATAAATGCAAACTTTCATCATCAATCCAAAAATAAATTAAAAAATCAAATCCAAATTCATCTGAAATTTAACCTAAGCCTTTCAAGTCAAATTCTTGAACTTAGCCAAATCAATTTCAAATCAAGCCAGATTCTTGATTTTTCTTCATGATTCAATCAATATTTCAATCATGAATCCAAATATAAACATAAACTTCAATCATCAAACCAAAACTAGATTCAAAAATCAAACCCAAATCAAACTCATGTTCACCCTTTGAACTTAAAATTGTCAAATGAATTAAAATCCATTTGACTCAAATCACTTACAAATGGATTTATATTTTAATCATAAGTTCATATATTAGTTTAACCAAACTTGAAAGATGCCTTGATCAAGACAATTGACCCACTTAAGCTCACTTGACCCAAAGTGACCTAAAGTATCCATTTTGAGCCAAATTCTAATCCTACCAAAATTAGATTGAACTAAGCCCACCTAAGCCTCACATTATGAGCAACAATCATCATGAGATGATCAATCACTCAAATTGGGTCAAACCACATCAAACCTAAGGGTTGACAAAGTCAACACTTAGCCAAAATGAAATATAAACTAGCCAAAATCCATCATAGACTAAATTGATTGAAACCATTGATCAAAAGTCATTCATGATCAATGCTTTAACTTGACCAAGTCATCATTTGAGCTAAACCTAGCCCAATTGGCCACTTAACCCAAGTTGACCCAACTAGACCTAAAAAGTCAAAATGTGTCAAAACTTGATCTGAGCTAAATTAATTGAAACCAATGGGTCAAGTTCATTCCAAATCACTTGTTGAACTTGACTAAAGCCTCAATTTTGCCAACTAGACCCTACCTATCCCAATTGATCTTGAAACCAACTTGACATAAAAAGTCAAATTGAGCTAAAATCAAATTAAACCAAAATTTATTGGAAATAAAGATACCAATACATTTCGTATGACCAATGAAACCTAAACTAACCCATGACCTAATCCAAATAGGTCAAATAGGTCAAATTAGTCAATTTGACCCATTTGACCTAAATGAAATCAAATGAACCAAATTCAAATATAAATCAAATTGAACCAAAATTATGCCAAAATATTTCAAATGGTCATATGAACTTGACCCAACTCTTGGTTTGACCCAATTTGACTAATTAGTCAACTTGATCCAAGTTGACCCATTTTGACCTAAATGGGTCATCATGAGCCAAATCATATCAAACTAACTCTAAATTCATTGAAACTTGGCCCAACCCATTTTTCAATCATACCAAACATATTCAAATTAAAATCCAAACCAAATGATCATTTTACCCCTAGGCCATAGGGCAACCTAAAATCAAAATCACTTAAAATTTGGTTAATTCCTTTTCATGGACACTTGGCATCCTCTTAGTGGATGAAATAGTCACTAATGAGGATGGTGCACATGACCTAATGGGTTCGGGTTAGCCTAACCCAACCCAATGGTCTAATTGACCACCACACTTGACATGAGCACATGGGAATCATTTCTCCACCCATTTCAAGCACATGGCACTCCTCCATTGCCTCTCTCTAGCCAAGCTAAACCATATGCAAGCCCTAACAGCCTAACAAACTCATTTCATCTCATAAATTGATCAAAAATGGAAGGAGAGCTTGTGACCATTCGATCCTTCAAGGGGGAGATATACTCCCTAATTTAATTACACCTTATACCATTGAACTTAGGAACTCAAATCTAGGATCCCAAGGTTCTCCAAGCTTCCTCAACCCATTTCCTTTCTTCTTCTCTTTCTCAAAAAAAAAGGGGAGTTGCCATTTTTCCATCTCACTCAATACTTAATATCAAGCTAATTCCTTGCAAGCTTCTTCAGAGACTCAATGAGTTTGCCAAAGCTTAATCCAACTTCAAAGCGGGAGAGGGGATTTGACCAAGTAACCCAATGAAGAGCTTGGTCCATAGAAGATCCACTTCAAGGCTTGAAACTTTAAGAGCTTCATCTCTAAAGAAGCTACCTCATGGTTAGGGTGATAGCCTTTGATGAGGATCAAAACCGAAGAGAATAGGGAGAAAAGAAATTCTCATCTAAAGTAAAATTGGTTGTTGGATGTCTTCTCCCTTGCATGATGATCGTGTGGGTTAAATTTGAGTTGAATTCGAGCTCAATCGAGCTTAGATCTTATCCTAGAAGATGGATAGTGGCCATCTCAAGTGATCTGAGATCATCCGCCCATTTGTTTTGGATGGATGGCCATGATTTATAGATCCCTTAATTCATCTCTTAAGAACCGCAGGCTCGATCTCAACCATCTGTTCTTTGATCGAATGGATGAGGAGAAAGTGTATAGCATCATTGCTGATGTGACACTCTGATGTGACAACTTATGTGATGAATCCGCACCATGAAAGCATGCCGCCAACGCTCCATGGCAGGGATTAGTCATTTAATTATGCTATTTAATTGATGGATAATCATGGGAACTTTAAAATAACATAACTAAATGTAAAAAAAATCAAAAAAATACAAAATAAAAAGCATTATGAAGATAATTCAAAGAGGAATAATCCAAAATTAATTTCAATTGATTTTGAATAGTGATATGAATTATGGTTTTATTAGAAATGTAATTATAATTACTTCCTCTAATTATTCTAACAATTTCAAACTTCTGGTCATTAATGGGATGACCTCGCTCCATGATTTTCTTGGAATTTATTAATGATTTAATTGGGATAATTGCTTTAATTACTCTTTTATCAACTAAATGATTAATTAACTTTAAATAATGATAAATCAACTAATTGATTTTGCTAACTACCTTAACAAAGGAAGTTAAATGAGATTAGAGTTCTTTCTCATATTTTTCCCTAAGTTTATTTCATTTTATTATAATTTAAAGGTGCAAAAAATAGTTTAATCACTAAATTAAATGGCTTAATTAATCATTTAAAATCAAATCAATTAAACTTAACTAATTCATCTTGGGTAGGTGCTTATGTTCAATAACCTAAGTAGCTTAAGGAAATCAAAATCAACCACATGTGTTAAAGATTATGAAAGTACTTAAATTAAATCATTTAGCTTAATTAATCACTAATGAGACAAATTGCATTAGACTTACTTTCTGTATTGCATTTAAATTCCTTGTGTGATTTTATGTCATACATTGGCTCATAATTATTTGATTAAATATGTTATGGTATAAGTAAGGGTAATTAATGAACTTAATATACACCTTAACCTAAACAAAATATAAAAATCAATCTAATCAATTAAATAAAAATAACACACAAATATTAGGAAAAGAAACATCTCACATTTTCAAATGAAAATCAATTTAAAAATAAAATCAAGCTTTCCTTAAACCAAATTTGATTTACAAATAATCTTATTCATAGATTGTCTTTATGAATTAATTAGTGAATTTACATGCTTTCATCATTTTATTTCTTTCCTAATATGTTAAATGTATGTCATGAAAATTATACATTCATGTCTTTAAAAATCAAAAAATGAAATGTTTCATTTATATCAAATTGTATTTTAAAAGTAAGAATATGAGTCTATTATCACTATTAAATCTAAAATTATTTTCAAAACTTATAAATCAAATATAAAAACCAAAAGGTATCATTTATAATTATTTGAAACTTCCATGTGGTATAAACATAAATGTGCATTGTGTAACTTTTCCTTCTCTTACGCTTTGAATAGGATTTGCAAAGTGTATAGTTCATTTGAAAGGGAGTATGTGCTTTATTTTAGTCTATGTGTTAGGGTGTATGTGCGTAGACTGAATGGTAGGGTGATCTTAGTCTAACTATTGTCTTCTTTAGGGGATTGTGCTTAAAGGGCGCTATAATAAAAATATAAAACTGCTTTTTTTGTGCAAGTGCTTATACCCCTAAGCATAATCCAAAATAGGCCAGGTGGACTTGATTACTCATATGTGGGGTGCTAAGTCCAATTTATACATAGACATGCTTAGGATTGTATGGTTTGTTTAGCTAATCTCTATTTTGCAAGTTTTAGTTAGATTTATTTTTCCCTTTTCATGTAATTTTGTAATTAGGATTTTGGAATGATTGTTATGGGATATTAGGATTAACATTGGCTATAAGATTACATCTCATCTTATGTACATGTAAAACCTTTGGGCTACCCATTCTCAACCATCAAAAGGAAAAAAAAGAAGGAGAAGGAGAAGAAGAAAGAAGATAGAAGAAATGAAAGAATGAAGACCCCATAATAATGAATTCCTGCTTGATTCTATTTAATTTATTTGTAATCCGAGTTGTATAAGGGTAGAGCTCGGCTACCCAATTTATTTTTTGAGTTTGTGAGGTGAAGCCCGACCATAAATGACATTTTTATTATTTTGCATTAGTTTTATAAATTGATTGATGTTTGTTTTACTTGTGCATGAAGATGACATCTTTTCCTAGTTTTTTCCTTGCTTTGATGTATGTCTTGGATGACGACTAGGCTCTTAGGAAAATAAATTTTCTATCCAACTAATCAATTCAAACTAAAAATTAAATAACTCATAACCTTACCTAAAGCCTAGGTTATAAATCAAGATAAAATAATTAGCAACATCTTAGCTGAATGTTGTATTACTTTTGTCACATTATGCATAAAAATTATATTATTTCACTCTTGATTGGAGGGCTTCCACCTTTGCCAGAGAACTTGACTTGATATTTGAGAGCCATGGTGGAAACACACCTCCTTATCTTGTTGAATTTGTCCTATAATCTAATTTCTCGTGCATTAGACATATGAATCCTAAAGCTTGTGTCAAATCCAAAAATGAAAATAAAATGTGATAAAATTTGCATTAGATTTAAGTCATTCATTTCCTACATGATCTAGTCTCTTAGGAAATGTGTTTAAGGACTTAGCCTCTTTCTAAATAAATAATAGCTTTTATCTTGCATTTGACTGTATTTTAAAATCATAGAGGAGTTGGTTAGTTAGGTGGTTGTAAGTCAAATGTGATTTATCCTCCCTTGTGGAGGTAAACCAAATACTCATTTTTGCCTTATATTTAGGTCATGCTTTTGGCCCTCGCCAAAGCTCCCTAGATTTAGGTTTAGAGGTTGCTACTTTTCTTTGTAGGATACGAGCATAAATCCACACCTCTTAGGCATTTATATGACCTTGTATCATAGAATTATAAGCCCTAGATTTATAATAAAAAATTAACTCAAATAAATTAATTCAATTTCAAAATATAAAGCCCAACCATAGGTTAGTTTGGGATGCTTACTAGGCTTCCTAGTATCCTAATAATCCCCTACTTATCTTCATTTGGCTTCGATAAGAAGTCCTTACTCTTAATCGATCCTACTATACTTTTTTAAAAATAAACCAATCGATTGATAGTCTTACCTTTCAAATCTTTGGAGTATTTACCTTGAAATCTTATTCTTAATGTATTCCTTATGTAGTGATGGAGGCTTGCTTCTGAACTTAATGATTTAAAATAAACCCTACTTTACTTTTCCATAAAGTAGGGAAGAATCTTCGGTACATTACAAGACCCATAGTCTTTAGGAGTCCTTATTAAGGTGATTAGGTCTATTGTAAAGTGGTGACTTTTATCTTTTGAGATGGTACACCTTTCCTCGATGTCGTACCTGATCACCCTAATAAGAATATCTGTGGATCTGTGTAGTGTCCCAACAGGGTGTTATATTTTTCTATTTTTATTTATCCTCTTTTCTACAAAAGGGGGATAGATGAAAATAGGAATATGTATAAAAATATTTCACCATAGATTTTTCTCGCGACTCGGCTGGGGATGGTTCCTCTCTCCATCTTTGATAAATGATCATTGTCTCTAAGTATTGATAGTGGGTTTGTACTTTTGTATGAATCCAAGACTATCTTTCTTTCCATTGGCACTTAGCTTATTTGATCCTAAGTTAAGCTAGCCAACATCTTTAGGTTTTAGGACCTCACCCTGTGTTGGTCTTAAAACCCCCATTAGGTTCTTCAATGGGTGGAAATAAAAATCTAATAAAAAAATAATTAAAGACTTCCTCCTAACTATTTTTATGGTAAATAAAAGTTCATTCCAAAATAAAGACAAAATAAATCTTTCATAAAAGTCTTGCTTTTCGAAAGCACTTTTTTCAGAATACACTTAAATAAAATATTTACACTACATCTAACAATTTTCATAATTATTACATGTAGAAATATTTCAAAAATAAAACCAACAATCATACTTTCCAAAAGCACAAATGGACTTCTTCACTCAATTCATTTTGATGAAGATTTCATTTTCAAAAATAAAATTCCAACAATCATGTTTTCAAAAAAGCACAAAATTTGAAGATAGGCCTTTCCATTCAATACATCTAAATGTGTTGGATGGATGTTACATCTTCAAGAAAAATCACAACTTTAAAATTCCACTCAACACATTCCACATGTGTTAAGTTGGAATTTTCATCTTTTCAAAAAGCGCATATGAAACCTCTTCATTCAATATACCCACACTTATTGAATGGAGGTTTCATTTCTAATCAAAATAAAAAATAAACTTTCAAAAAGCACATATGAACATCTCCATTCAATATACCTAAATTTATTGAATGAAGATTTCATTTCCAAATAAAATGACACTATTTTGAAACCCCACTTAACATACTCCATATATGATTAGGTTGTGATTTCCTCTTTCAAAAAAATTGATTTACATCTTACATACCCAAATTTGTTAAAATGAAAATCTCTCTTTTCAAAATCAACAAAATACAAAAATTTTCAAAACACATTTGGAACTTCATTTTCAACATACCATATTTACTAAAGTGAAGCCTCCATTTGCAAAAAAACAAAATTGAAACACATTTTGGAATTTCATTTAGCATACTCAAATTTGCTAAGTAAAATCTCCATCTCACAAAAATTCAAAATACATTGGAACTTCATTCTAACATACCACATTTGCTAAAATGAAGTTTCCATTTTCAAAACAATTTTCAAAACACATTTGAAACTTCATTTTAGCATACCACATTTTCTAAAAGTGAAGTCTCCATTCTTAAAAAAAAATAAAATAAAATAAACCAAGCACATTTTTAAAATTTCATTTAGCATACTCAAATTTGCTAAGTGAAATCTCCATTTCACAAAATTCAAAACACTTTTGGATCCTTCATTTAGCATACCACATTTACTAAAGTGAAGTCCCCATTTCCGATCTAAAATAAAAAGGAATACATTAGGATTTCCTTAGCATACCCAAATTTACTAAGAATCATAATTTCAAAATCAAATCAAAAACAAAAAAAAACACTTTAGAATTTCCTTAGCATGCCCAAATTTTCTAAGGATCTTCTTTTTCAAAACAAAATCAAAATCAAAAGAAACACATTAGGATTTCCTTAGCATATCTAAATTTGCTAAGAATCCTATTTTCAAAAAATTTAAAATAAAAATAAAACATACTTGGATTCATCATTTAGTATACCCAAATTTGCTAAATGAGAATTCCATTTTCAGATCACAAATGATTCACAAAATAAAACAAACAAAGAGAAAGAAGAAATTGCTTTCAAACACCTCACTTAGCATACCCAAATTTACTATAGATTCCAAAAATCTCAAATCAAAAATAAAATCAATTGACTCTTTACTTTAACATACCCAAATTTGTTAAATAAGGGTCCTCAAAAAAAAAATCAAAATACAAACATGAACCTATGGAAGCATCTCTTCAAAATATTCAAACACATTTTCAATATAACCAAAGTTGTTGAAAGTGGATTCTGCATTCAAAAATCTTCTTTTCAATCAATCTCAAAATCTCTTCTAAATCTGAGCCCCACTTAACACTTTCAAGATGTTGAGTGTGGGTTCAAATTCTAAAATTCAAATTTAAAAATCAACAAAAATAGTAAGCTGATTCAAGTTTATTTTCAACATTACAGACTTTCAATCAGCATCAGTTTCAATCTCAGTTTCAGTTTCAGTTTTAGTTGATTGCAATGGCAGCGTAAAAAGTATGTGTTCACATTTCCTCATGGAATGGACTTGGCCCTAGATCATGGAAGCCTTCCACAGTCTGACTTTGCCCACCTCATCCACTTTGGTCAAGGCTTCGAGGGGGTCAAGATTACATGCGAGGCACCCCTCAAGACTATTAGCAGAAGCATGGTGACTGGGCAAAAGCGGTCATCTAGGTCGACATGCCATCTGACTTGGATATTCCCTCATTGAAGAGGAAGGCAATAGCGGTTCCCACGGTAGTAGTGGCAGCGTTCCCCGGTTGTTCCTCGTGTTGCCCATGGGGCTAGCACCCACTCACTAGCACCCTCAAGGGGAAGGATCCCATCCCAGATTGTCTCCCCCCACTTTTGAGGGTGGGTATACTCTTACTACCTGGACCAAGAAGAAACAAGAACTGCATGATAAAGTGATACCACACTCACATTGCTAGGGAGTTAGAGGCATCTACTCAATTCATTGTAGAGGATCTACCCACGATGGTTTCCCCGCTAGTTACAGCAAACCAGTTCCACCCTCTCTGTAGGTTTGATAGAGAGGATGTCAGGAGGATTTTTTCTTCACCTCCACCAGTGGTTCAGTTCTAGGCACCGGCCAGTGCGAGGAGGAGGTCGTATGCACTTTCATTCAATTTTACACCGAGTAGGTGGAGCCTATGGACAATCTGAGTCTGGGGCTCAATTTGATTTGAGATCATTTCCCATGTGTGGGTGGCTTAGGCGGGAGAGGGCTAGAGGCCCGAACATCAATTCATTACTAGAGAGCAGGTATAGTGGATTGTGCCTGCACTTGTGGATTTTCGGATCAATGCACTACCCCATGCAACCATATCATCTTACTCATGGGGACATCAGAGAGGCTCCATCAAGAGAGTGAAGCCTCCACCACATCGCTCTTCTCCCTGTATGCCATTTCCCATACATGTCCCAGCATCTACTGTTCCAACCAAGGCCATGAAGGTTGCATCGGGGGAGAAGAGGACCCCATTGGTGATCTGGCTATGGCCGAGAGATCCCGTCCCATCTACACTACCTATTATGGCGGAGCTCTCCCTCGACCCTCATGGTAGTGAAGAAGGAAAAGTTAGTAATAGTCATCACCACCACCATCGTGAAGGATATAGAGATTGTAGCGAGAGGGAGGATGAGTTGGTCACTATGGCAATAGATCCTCCTAGGAGTACTACTCCATCCAGATCCAGCATCAGTCAGGAGTACCTTTCCTCTAGTGAACATAGTCCTCACAAGATCAGCTCGCCAGTAGCTTCAAAGGTTAGGTGTCTATCTATGCATGATAGTGACCCTACTATCGATCAGACCTGATATTCTATGTCTGTTTAGTTGGACTGATCCCTAGATGACATAGTTGCCTAATATCTAGTGGAAAAGAAGGAAATCTAAGGATATGCGTGGTCTGATTTAGAGGATGAGAAGATCAGCTTAGATCTGAATGAGGATGACTTGTTAGAGGATTCAGTGGGGGTACACATGGTAGATACCCGGGGTTCTCTCCTCCATGAGCAGCAGAATGTGGAAGGTGCTGAGGCCGAGCAGGAAGATGAAGCCTACTCGACCCAACACTTCCTTCAACAAATAAAATAGAAAGATGATCAAATAGATAGGATGCAAAAGTAGCTTGAGGACTTGTTAGTAGTAGTCTTAGCACTTCAGAAATAAGCATTGATAGTCCATCCTATTATAGCTGAGACTAGTTAGCTAGAGTTGATGCATGTCTTGGATCCAGCCAAGTCTTTACCTCTAATTGAGCAGGGTAGCACTAGTCTGTAAAGGAAGGTAGTGGATAGTACCTCCATACAAGAAAATGATATGAATACCATGGTTGAGCAGTAGGAGAAAGAAGCATTAGCTCAAGCCTGAGGAAGATCATCAGTTCCAAAGGGTAGACCGAATTCGATGCCATCCAATATCCTAGGGGTTTTGTGCCACATTCTTTCAAGAGCTTCGATGGCAGTGAAAACTCGAGGCAGCATATTGCACACTTTAGAGCTAGTTTTTGCAATGCGGGTGGTAGTGATGCTTTACTCTCCTGTCTCTTTATCAATAGCTTAGTAGGCATAGCCTTTGATTGGTATGTTGAACTTCTTAATAGTTCAGTGAAGACTTTTGTTGAGTTGGAGTAACTATTCATCAAGAGGTTTGATGGAGCTTAGGTGATTATAGGCGATCTCGTTGTGACACAACAAAACCCCAATGAGTCTCTCATTGATTATATTCTTAGATGGCATAATTGAGTATGAAATGTGAACCACAAATGTCTGAAAAGCAAGCCATTGAGATTCTACTTAAGAATATTCATGGCCCAGTCGCCTTCAAGCTCAAAGGTTTCACCATTAAATCTTTTGAGAAATTAATCAACAAGGCAGCTAACTTATAAGGAGAAGCTAAATAGTCTCCTTTTAAGACCAATCAACAAAGTAGAAGCCACGTAAAGCTTTTGAGAAGAAGTGAGGGCAGTGATATCATTAGATAAGGGGAAATAGCTGCCAGAGAATAGTTTGAGAGAACTTGTACTCCACAGGTCACTTCCACCTCTACCACCAGAGCGACCCTTATACCACCAGCGACCTCCATGGCACCACCTCCTCCTCCCATCATTAGTAGCGGTGGTATACATACGCCAGTATGGTCCACCTACTCTTTTGGATAAACTTAACAAGCCTTACTCATTTAAGAGGGAGATAATTAGGAAGATCTTTAAGAATCTCTTAAAGAAGTCTGATTTTCACTACCCGAACCTAGGAGACCAGAGGAAGTGGGCAAATGCAATGATCCTAACTTTTGCCCCTACCACTGTATGTTAGGTCATGTTTTGGAAGATTGCTTCACATTTGAGGACTGGCTTAAACATAGCTTCAAGATCGGTGCTATAGTTATCCCAAAAGAATACCTTGTGGAACAACCATCCAATTCCATTAGGGTAATCCTTGGGGATATTTGTGATCCTTCCAAAACCAAAGAAGGTTGGGATATCTCCTTATCTCGTACCTCTAAGAAAATTGTATCTAAAATCAAAATCTTTTTATGTAAGTGCAGGCGAAAAACCTCCAACATCAAGGTTTGCAAGTTGCAACAACTTCGAGAAAAAGCGGCAGCAACTATGGGCCAGGATAGCCAAGTAATGCAACCATCGACCAATTTCAGTCTTCAATCCACCATCATAAGTACTACATCAGCGACTACCTCTACTTCAGATAGTTCTTCTTCTAATAGACATCTTGTATCGGCGGATGAGGGCATCAAATCCCTCACCCCTCTTACTTTACTTTATTTCTACTATGTACATCCTATCAAATCCAAGAAATTGAATAATAAATCTAGATTGAATTATAACTATGTCACTTCTGATGGGTTGTCTAAATCTATTTCTAATGATAACTCTTCAAGTCTAAACAACAATTATAACAATTATGATCTTCCTCTTTCTGATTTAGAGTTAGATTTTTCTACTTTGAATACTATGGGTTTGCCTTGAGATAGACTTGGAATCATCCAAATCTAAGGGTCCTATAGGAGAAGTTATAGGTGAGCCTAATGTGCAGGTAGAATCTTCCATTACCCACAGATCACCCAAAATCCTCTGTGGTGGCAGGTTCTACCTCTAGGCGCCTCAAGATAGAAAAGTCATTAGTTTAGAGGATTGAGAAGCCCCTCCACATGATGCTCCACCCTTGGATATGCTTATGAAGGATTAGCCCAAGGTGGACTACAATGCCCTCTCTCACCTAAGAAAGTTTTCATCTAACCTAAGCATATATGATGCCCTTATTTTATCCAAAGATATGAGAGAATCATTAATCAAGGCTCTCCTTGATCCAGAGATATGCCTAGCTCAGCTGGCTACCATTGAAGAGGAGGCACATTATTCTAGAAAAGCTCAAGGTATCACTTTCACAGATGAAGACCTTCTTCTGGGGGGACATGGAGCACAACCGCCCCTTCTA
This sequence comes from Cymbidium sinense, assembly GCA_021442155.1. Taxonomy (NCBI): domain Eukaryota; kingdom Viridiplantae; phylum Streptophyta; class Magnoliopsida; order Asparagales; family Orchidaceae; genus Cymbidium; species Cymbidium sinense. Next base: position 731,217 of record CM038228.1, on the reverse strand, counting down.
TATTACAGTTGACTTGGGCAGATTTAGACTTGCCAAAATTCTCGTTGATCTAGGTACATCAATGAACATTATGAGTCTAAAGACCTTCCCTATTTGAAGGTCAACATCTCCTCACTTGAGGAGACCGGATGATGTTGAGAGGATTCAATGAACAAGACGATAGGCTTTAGGTTCCATAGTGTTTGATTTGGAGATAGGTGACTGGAAGACTGAAGCTAAGTTCTATATCATTGATTCAAATATTTCATTCACCACTTTGCTTGGTAGGCCTTGGATACATCATAAGATGATTCCATCCTCCATCATGCATTAAGTTCTTATATCAAAGAGATGAAAAATCATTTTCAGTTAGAGAGGTTGAAATATATGAGGATACGACCTACTATCTTTCTTAAAATATCCTTTCTTGTGAACTTGGGCAAAATTCAAACATAAATGTAAAAGAAAAAGAAAATGAAGAAAAAGAAATAGAAAATGAAAGAAAATGAAAATGAAAAAGAAAGAGAAAAGAAAAATAAAAATCTAAGTGAACAAGAAAGGAAAATTGAAGAAGAAATAGAGTCGCATATCACATTCCACGCATAGTTCATTTCATCATATGGACGTGTGGGTAGGATGACTTGATCTCCACTAGGTAGAGATAGAGGCAAAAACAGAGGCAGTTCCAGAGGTGGAAGACCCCTTGGTTGGCCATCATCCAACAGGGGCTATGTTTTAGTTCAAAGGAGTACCCTACTATTCACATAGACTTGGAATCCAGCTCAGAAGATGACTAATATGATTAGTATATCGACCAACCCTTCTCAATACGTTTCACTGGAGGTGACACTCAAGCTGGACAACGTTGAAGATCGGGCCTCTAGACAAAGCAAAATATTTGAATCGAACGAATGTAAAACTATCAGGCAGTAGTTAGGAGCCTTAGCTCTAACCTCACTTTCATCTCAAAAAGTTGAAGCTTTAGTAGTTAAGAAAGCCCCTCAGTCTTCCAGGGATGTCAAGCTAAAAAGATTCTTTTTGGGATCATCATCCTCAAGTCCTAAAGTTGATGTAGAACTTGAGAATGATTTATATAAAGAATTAATGGAGTTGCCTTTTGATTGGTACTCACCTTGTGTTATTAATCTAGCAAAGAAGGGCTCGATTCCTTATTCATGGTCTAAGCATAGGTTAGAGTACTTCGAAAAGCTGTGGAACAACATAAGAAGGGATGCACAATCAAGATCAGGACTAGGATTTGGTACAGTGGGTCTAGCCAATGATGATGATTATTGCTTAGTAGTCACCAACCATCTGGAGTCTGATAGGTTCTCACACCAAACCAACTCTTATGAGGATGTGTGTTTAGAAATTTCAGATGATCTAGATAATCTCCAAATCAAAAATGCACTGCTAAAATTTGAAGAGGAGAATCATTCAATAATTGACAAGCTTAAAGAAATCAACCTTGGGATAGAAGAAAATTCACTCCTGACATACATGAGTTGGTTGTTGAATGAAGAAGAAACTAATGACTTAGTTAGGAAATTGACTGAGTTTAAAGACTACTTTGCATGGAGTTATGAAGAGATGCATTGATTATCTCCTGACGTAGCAGTCCACAAACTAACAATAAACCCTAGCGCTAACCCTATCAAGCAAGCTTCTAGGCATGCGATTAGAAATCGAACAACAGGTCATTTCTGAAGTCAAGAAATTGATTGATGTTAATTTCATCAGGGAAGAAAAATATACTACTCGGTTAGCCAATATCATCCCAGTTAAGAAAAAGAATGACCAAATTTGTATTTGCATTGATTTTAGGGACTTAAATAAGGAATGTCCTAAGGATGAGTTTCTTTTTCCTATACTAAAATTAATGGTGGACATCTCCTCATCTCATGCAATTTTCTCCTTCATAGATGGGTCATCTGGCTATAATCAAATCAAGATGGCCCCCGATCAGAATTTATTATTATAGGGTCATTCCTTTTGGCCTTAAAAATGCTAGTGCTACATACTAATAGACCATGACTTAGATCTTTAACGAACTCATCCATCATCAGGTTGAGTGCTACGATGATGATCTAGTAGTCAAAAGGAGAGAAAAGGAAAACTATCTCTTTGACTTGAGAGTATTTTTTGAACGATTAAGATAATATAACCTTAAAATGAATCCCCTAAAGTGTGCATATGGAGTAGGTCTAGAGAAATTCTTTGGGTTTGTTGTCCGACATCGAGGAATAAAAATAGATCCTGAAAAGATCAAGTTATCTTAGAAATTCCCCCTCCTAAAAGTTTAACTCAACTCAAATCTTTCCAATAATGGTTGACATATCTAAGATGTTTTATCTCCAACATATCATGGGAAATGCAAGCCATTATCAGCACTTATCAAAAGGGCACCAAGTTCAAGTGGGATAATAAGTGTTAGCATGCCTTTGAAGATATCAAGAAGTATTTGGTGAAGCTACCACTTCTAGCAACCCCGATCCCAGGTAGGCCACTCATCCTCTACACTACTGCATTGGATGACTCTCTCGGTGCTCTATTAGCCCAAGCCAATGAAGGGAAGGAAAGTGCTCTCTACTACCACATCCATCATCTGATCCCTGCTGAAGCAAACTACTCATCTATTGAGAAATATTGCCTAGCTTTGATCTTTGCATCTCAAAAGCTACGAGACTATATGCTTTCTCATAAGGTGAACTTGATTTCTAGAACTAATCCACTATAGTGCCTCATGACATGCACAACACTATCTAGACATTTGGCATGATGGTCCATGATCCTCTCACAATTTGATATCACATTTATGCCCCTCTGTGCAGTAAAAGGACAAGCACTAGTGGATTTCTTAGCGACACCCACTTTTCGATTCTAGTGATGATCTCACCGAACAAATTATGAACTTAAGGGAGGTTGACAACTGCCAATGGGAGATGTATTTTGATGGCGCAACTTCTTTTCATAATGGAGAAGCACCACGATCTACTCTTCCCAGAAAGGCAGGGGTAGAAATAGTCCTCTTAACTCCAGACCGTGATGTGATGAGATTCTCATACTATCTCTTTAATCCCTGCACTAATAATGAAGTCGAGTATGAGGCTTTGATTGCTGGTATGGAGTTATCCATTAAAGTGTGTGTCAAGAGCATCAACATCTTTGGGGATTTTCAATTGGTTATCAACCAGATCGTCAGATCCTACAAGGTTCTTAAACCTAAGCTTCATCATTACCATGAGTATAACATAAAGTTGTTGGCCCAAATCCCTGAAGTTACCATCTAAAAGGTTCCGAGCAGAGAACACAATAGCAAATTCTTTGGCCAAACTTGCCAAAGAATTGGCATGTCCGGAAGATGAGTCATTCCAGTAAGGGTCCAAAATAGACAAGTCGCATTCCTTATTGATACTAAATTCATCGAGACTTTCTCTTGAAGAGGAGGTTGTCATTGCCTATAAGGACAAGGAGATGGATTGGAGGCAACTGTTCATAGACTATTTGAACACCGAAAAACTACCTCAAGAAAAGTCATAAGTCCATCAGGTGAAACAAAGAGCTCTCTCCAATGCTCTCGTTGATGGCACCTTGTATCGATGGTCCTTTAATCAAATATGGTTACATTTTTAAATAAACATGAAGCCCATAACATTATAACTGAGGTTCATTCAGGTCTATGCAGAGCACACCAATCTGGTCCGAAGATGAAGATGAAGATCAAGAGACTAGGATACTACTGGCCTTTGATATTACATACTCCATGAATGTAGCTAGGAAATTCCATCAGTGTCAGGTACATGGTATGGTCTTACATCAACCACCCAATATTCTACACCCTACATTATCCTCATGGCCATTTGAGTGTTAGGGTACTAACATTGTGGGTCCGATCAATCCTCCTTCTTCCAAGAGTCATCAGTTCATCTTAGCTACCACTGACTACTTTTCTAAGTGGGCGGAGGCAATCCCACTCAGAGGTCACAACTCAGCATGTGCTTCAGTTTTTTAGAAACCATATTGTATATAGGTTTAGGGTGCCTCGATGAATTATATCTGATAATGGTACTGCATTCAAAAGCACCTAAATTAACAGCTTTGCTAGAAGACACGGTATATATTGGAGATACTCCACTATCCACTATCCAAAGCAAATGGCTTAGCAGAACTAGCCAACAAAACTCTCATCCAAATACTAAAGAAGACACTCGATGATAACTAGCTATTGTAGGATGAGTAGTTGGTTGAAGCCTTGTGGGCATATCGCACCACATACAACTCAACTCAATCTACCCCATTTTTCTTAGTGTATGGGTCTGAAGCCGTTCTACCTTTAGAAGTTCAACTCCCGTCACTAAGGATAGCATTGGGTAGCAAGATCATTACAGAGCAGAATGCAAAGTTGCAGTTAGAAGAGCTCAAAGGTTTGGAGGAGAGTCATCTACGAGCGTGCCAAAACCTTAAGTTGTACAAGGTCAAAATGATTCAAGCTCACAATAAGCTTGTCCGCCCTAGATCTTTCCAAGTAGGAGAACTTGTGTTAGTCCTAAGGAGACCAATTGTTGCCCGTCAAAAAATGGGAGGCAAGTTTGAACCCACTTAAGAAGGCCTCTATGTCATAGAGAAGGCCTACCAAGGAGGATCTTATTAGCTTATTAATTGTAAAGGGGAACACCCAATACTTTTAATTAATGAGCTCTATTTGAAGAAATATTACCCATAAAATATGTTTCAAAATAATTATCAACAAAAGAACAAAATTTGATTCTATTTCATCAAAATTTTCTCTTCTTTCGAAGCGTTGTTTGCTTGTCTTGTGAATCCACCATGACGTGTTTAGTATAGGTGTAAGAGTCCCCTAGCGGCATCCTATCCCTCTTTCACAACGTGAACAAAATCTTCCCCAGCATGTTTTAGGATAGGTGTAAGAGAACCCAAGAAGGGTCCTATTCCCTTTAACACACAAACACAATAAAAACACATATCTTTTGTCTCAAACTATTTTAGTGTGGGAGTAAGCCCCATGTGACACTCACTCGTTAGGTGCTCTAGGTCAAATTTACATGATACCTTACTAGTATTTCACCCCAATGGTCATTTGTTGGAGGATGTCAGTCCTTGCACTTTCTTCCTAACTTAACCATTGCAAACCAATGAGAGCCTTATTAGTTTGGTAGTCTTCACTGCCAGCCAGTAAACTACCTCATGTTGACTTTGTTTAAGAAGATGTGATACCCGCTTTCTTTTTGAACTAGCCATCATGCACTGGCTAGGTTGAGTATCCTTGAGGTCTAGGTGTAAGAGTCCCCCAGAGGCATCCTATTCCTTCAAGCACAAACATAAATCTTTTGTCTTGCGCTATTTTTATGTGGGAGCAAGCCCCTGTGGCACTCACTCATTAGCTGCTCTAAGTCGGGTCTACATGCTACCTCGCTAGTAAGTCACCCTAGTGGTTCCTTGTCGAATGTGAGTCCCCATGCTTTCTTCTTGACTTGATCATTGCAAACTAATGAGCCTTGTTAGTTTAGTAGACTTCACTGCCCACCCAATAAGCTACCTCGTGTTGATTTTGTTTAAGAAAATGTGAGTCCCCATATTTTCTTCTTGAACTAACCATCATGATCTGACTAGGTCGAGTAAATTTAAGATTTAGGATAAGTCCTCCATAGGCTTCTTTCCTCTTGACTACATTTGAGTTGATATAAGTCCTCTAATGGCATTCACTCAGTAGTCACTCTAGGTTGAATAACACCTGTCAAGCCGAAGACAGACTATCCACAAATTAGTTTTATTATAGGAGGATGTGAGTCCATGAGTTTTCTTCCTAGATTGATTATTGTAAACTAGCGGGCACCTTAGGTTGGTTGATGTTCGCTATGCTAACAACGACTCACCCGATGGATACACCACTCTTGGCAAATGTGAGTCCCTGTGCTTTCTGCTTGAGTTGGCTACCGAATACCTATTTGATATATGACTAGCTATGTCATCTTCGCCAGGGTTTTAGATCAAGCCCTTAGCGGCCCCTCTCCCTACGGGCATTCTATTTGGATCATGTCCTTTGCGACCCCATTTAGACACTACCCAAGTTACTTTTGGATTAGACAGTCCCCCTTTCCTGGTAGCCACTCTTGTGGTTGGAGAATTTGTTCAGCGGATGTGCAAATTCTCCTTTAGTTCAGTAAATCTGAGATAGGTCTAGGCTGATATAGGATCCTTCTCAGTTTGATCCCTCACAAACTAAAAGGGTCAATGATAAACAAACTAAATAAGCAAACAAATTATTTTCTTATGGATTAGAATTCAAGCCCCCAAAGGGCCCTTTTTTCCAAGTAGCATCCTATCTTTACGATAATATCAGCATAACTCCCTATAAGAATTGCCTAACTACCTGAGTTAAGATAAATCCCTAGGTCGGTACTCACTTTGTAGTCACTCTTAGGTCTGGTTCAATCTAATTTACCTCAAGTAGGTTATCCCGACAGTCATTCTGCTCTGAAAGATGTAAGACTATGATGCATTCTTTCTAGCATGACTATCATAAATCGACAGGTAGCCCTAAGTCAGGTTGATTTGTTACCCAAAGCAATCGATCACCCCTAAAGTCTTTTATAATGGAATATGTGAGTCCCCGAGCTTTCTTCCCTTGAATTAATCATTGCAAACTAAAAAGTACTCCTTTGGTCGGATAGTTCTCCCATCGCCGGGAAGCTACTCCTTTTAGTTCAGTAAATCTGAGATAGGTTTAGGCTGATGTAAGCTTCTTATTAGTGTGATCCATCATAAATCAATGGAATCCATCAAAATAAATTTTAAAAATGAAATTTATCTTGACTATCTTTGAGTCGATTTAAGTACCCAAATGTTATTCACACAATAGTCAGCCCTAGGTCAAGTTCGATTTGTTGCCTTGCCAACCGATCACCCTAGTGGTTCCTTATTTTGGAAGATGTGAGTCCCCATGCTTTCTCCCAAACTTGACCATTGCAAATCGAAAGGCACCCCTTTGGTTGGATACCTCTACCTTGTGGTTGGTAGACTACTTCCTTTGGATTGGTAGATCTGAGTTTGCCCAAGGCCTCCATGGATCATACTCAGGGCAGTCCATTACAAACCAATGGGATTCAATCAAAACACCTAAAAATGTAATTAATCTTGACTATCTTTGAGTTGATTTAAGTCCCCCAACGGCATTCACTCAATAGTCAACCCTAGGTTGGGTTCAATCCATTGCCTTGCCAATGGATCACCCCAGCAACTGGTCCCTATTTTGGAGGATGTAACATTATGCTTTCTTCTAGTACATCTATCAAAGGCAATCCCTGGTAAGCTTTGTTTTTGGTAGACTACCCATTAGGATTGGTAAATATGTGTTCGACCTTGGCCAACATGGCCCCTACTCAGTGTGATCCATCGCAAACCAATAGGGTCCATCTCAAATCCAAAATCTAAAAACCTGAAACAAATTCAACCCTCCTCCCTCAGTGGAGTCAAACGACAAAACAAATTCAATCAAAATAAACAAATCCAAACAATAAGCAATTAAATCAAATAAATCAAATCAATTTCTCTCCCTAATGAGCTCAAATTGAATCAAACCTCTCATCCCCTTGTGGATGATTTGAGCCGCTTCCCCAATGGAAGATTCACATACTCTATCCCTAGTGGATTCCTCTTTCACTCTCTTATGTCTGTGACATGAGTAAAGTCACATTAAGCTCTTGATTCCTTCTACATCTTGGGTTAGGAGTAGATCATTTATGTTAGTGCTTGTGATCGTTCAGTGTTGTTGATCATTTCGGTCAACACTAATACATGTGGTGTTCCTTGTCAGTCACACCACACCTATTGGGTGCCATTTGTTGACCTCATTTTTAGGATGCTCTTAACCCCTCCATTTTAGACATAGGACTCCTCTTAGACTTTAAGAGTTCCTTAGTCTTAAGACACATCTAGTGATTAGGTGGGCACTCAACCTAACCCTAGAGACTTAGAAGAGTTAGCCATAGGAATAGGTCATGCTTTAGGTATTAGGAAAATTTGTCTACCCCATAGCTTGAACCAAATCCTCACTTCCTTCTTTCAAGTCAAATTCAAATCAATTCCAACTTCCAGTGATTTTCTCAAATCTTAAATCAATTCCAACTTGATTAATTTTTTTTCTCAAATCATGAACCAATTCTAAATGATTGAAGCTTATGATAGGAATTCCAAATTTCAAAAATCTTTCCTAAGTCACTTTGATTCTATCTTATGGACTTAGCCTAAATCAAATCCAAATCAATTCAAATTCAAGAAATTTTCTCATAACCCATTTATATAATCATTTATATTCATAAATATAAATGAAATATAAATTCAAATATCCAAAAATCAATTCAAAACTCAAATTCAAATTCAACCAAAATCCAACCTAAGCCTTTCAAGTCAAATTCTTGAACTTAGCTAAATCAAATTCAAATCAAGTCAAACTCTTGATTTTTATTCAAGATTCAATCAATCCTTCAACCATGAATCCAAATACAAATGCAAACTTCAATCATCAATCCAAAATAAATTCAAAAAAATCAAATCCAAATTCAACACAAATCTAACCTATGTCTTTCAAGTCAAATTTTTGAAGTTAGCCAAATCAAATTCAAATCAAGCCAAACTCTTGATTTTTCTTCATGATTCAATCAATCCTTCAACCATGAATCCAAATATAAATGCAAACTTCAATCATCAATCCAAAAATAAATTAAAAAAAAAATCAAATCCAAATTCAACCCAAATCCAACCTAAGCCTTTCAAGTTAAATTCTTGCACTTAGCCAAATAAATTTCAAATCAAGCCAAACTCTTAGTTTTTATTCATGATTCAACCAATCCTTCAATGATGAATCCAAATATAAACATAAACTTCAATCAACAAATAAAAACTAAATTCAAAAATTAAACCCAAATCAAACTCATGTTCATCCTTTGAACTAGAAATTATCAAATGAATCAAAACCCCAAATCACTTGTAAATGGATTTATGTTTCTATCATAAGTCCCTATGTGAGTTCAATCAAACTTGATTCAAGCATTGATCAAGTCAATTGATCCACATAGGCTCACTTGACCCAAAGTGACCTAAAGTATCCCTTTTGAGCCAAATTCTAATCCTACCCAAATTGGATTGAACTAAGCCCACTTAAGCCTCACATTGTGAGAAACAATCATCATGAGATGATCAATAACTCAAATTGGGTCAAATCGAGTCAAACCTAAGGGTTGACCAAGTCAACACTTAGCCAAAATGAAATCTAAACTAGCCAAAATCTACTATTGACCAAATTGATTGAAACCATTGATCAAAACTCATTCATGATCAACATTTGAACTAGACCAAGTCATCATTTGATCCTAATCTAGCCCAATTGGCCACTTGACCCAAGTTGACCCAACTTGACCTAAAAGTCAAAATGTATCAAAACTTGATCTAAGCCAAATTGATTAAAACTAATGGGTCAAGTTCATTCCAAATCACTTGTTGAACTTGACCAAATCCTCAATTGGCCAACTAGACCCAACCTAGCCCAGTTGACCTTGAACCCAACTTGACCTAAAAGGTCAAATTGAGCTAAAATCAAATTAAACTAAGATTGATTGGAAACAAAGATACCAATACATTTTATATGACCAATGAATCCTAAACCAACCCATGACCTAACCCAAATAAGTCAAATGGGTCAAATTGGTCAATTTGACCCATTTGACCTAAATGAAATCAAATGAACCAAATATAAATCAAATTGAACCAAACCAATGATGCCAAAATATTTCAAATGGTCATATGAACTTGATCTAACCCTTGGTTGACCCAATTTGACCAATTGGTCAACTTGACCCAAGTTGACCAATTTTGACCTAAATGAGTCAACATGAGCCAAATGATATCAAACCAACTCCAAATTCATTGAAACTTAACCCAACCCATTTTTCAATCATACCAAACATATTCAAATTGAAATCTAAGCCAAATGACCATTTTATCCTAAGGAAATAGGGCAACCTAAAATCAAAACCACTTAGAATTTGGTCAATTCTTTTGTGGATACTTGACATCGTCTTAGTGGACTAAATGATCACTCATGAAGATGGTGCACATGAATCAATGGATTTGGGTCAGCCTAACCCAACTAAATGGTCAAACCGACCACCTCACTTGACATGAGCACATGGAATCATTCCTCCACCCATTTCAAGTACATGACACTCCTCCACTTCCTCTCTCTGGCCAAACTGAACCATGTGCAAGCCCTAATAGCCTAACAAACTCATTTCATCTCATCAATTGATCAAAAATGGAAGGAGAGCTTGCAACCATCCGATCCTTCAAGGGGAGATATACTCCCCCTAATTCACTTAAATTACACACTCTCATACTCGATTGAACTTAGGGAACTCAAAGCTAGCACCCCAAGGTTCCTCCAAGCTTCCTCAACCCATTTCCATTTCTCTTCTCGCTTTCAAGAAAATAGGGAGCTCTACTAATTTTCCATCTCACTCAATACTTAATATCAAGCCAATTCCTCTTGCAAGCTTCTTCAGAGGACTCAATCGAGCTTGCTTAAAGCTTAATCCAAGTTCTCAAGGCACAGGACAAGGGAGCTATACCAAAGCTGAACCCAAATGAAGAGGAGCTTGGTCCATAGGAAGATCCACTTCATTCCAAGGCTTGAAACTTTCAGCTTGTCTCTACTAGACAAAGCTACCTCAACAATTGGGAGTGCCAGTGATAGTGTCCGGTGAAGTATGGATCAAAAATGAGCCTAGAATAGGGGGTGTGTAGTCTTTTGTGAAAGAAATTTTCATCACAAGTAAAATTTGCTATTCAATGTCTTCTCCCTTACATGATGATGGTGTGGGTTGAATTTGAGTTCAACCTGCGCTCAATTGAGCTCAATGCCAGAAGATGGATCTGGCCATCTCGCAAGCGAAGCTGTGGGATGATCATGGGCCATCCATTCGTGCATTTTGGATGGACCATGATCAAGTCAAATAAGATCCCTTGATTCATCCTTTAAGAATCGCAGGCTCGATCTCAACCATCTGATCTTTGATCGGATGGATGAGGAGAAAATGCATAGGACCATCGTTGATGCGACACTCCGATGTGACAACTTAAGTGACGAATCCTCACACATAAAAGCGCATGCCATGTCCGTGGTCCGCGGCATGGAAATAGTCATTTAATTAGGCTATTTAATTAATGAATAATCATGAAAACTTCAAAATAATATAACTAAATGTAGAAAAGTTATAAAATAAAAATAAAAGCATTGTGAAGATAATTCAAAGAGAATAATCTAAAATTAATTTTTATTTTTCAAAGATATTTTGAATGAGGGTTTTATTGGGAATGTAATAATATTAAGTACTCCCTAATTATTCCATTGATTAATTCTAAACTTTCTAGGGTTGATTAATGGGATGACATCTACCTCCCATAATTTTCTTGGAATTTATTAATGATTTAATTGGGATAATTGCTTAGTTCATTCTTAATTACTCTCTTAATCAATTAAATTATTAATTAACCTTTTAAATAATGATAAATCAACTAATTTATTTTGCTAACTACCCTAGAACAGTGAGTGAACTTAGGGAATGAGATTAGGAGTTCTTTCCCATATCTTTTTCCTTAAGTTTATTTCATTTGGATTAAAACTTAATTAAGGTGCAAAATTAATTAAATACTTTAATCACTTAATTAAATGGATTAATTAATCAAAATTTTAAAATCAAATCAATCTAAACTTAACCAATTCATCTTGGGTAGGTGCTTAGGTATTCAATAACCTAAGTAGCTTAAAGAAATCAAAATCCAACCCACATGTGTGGGAAGGATTACGAAAGTATTTTAATTAAACCCTTTAGCATAATTAATCACTAATTATAAGCCAATTGCTTTATGCCCTTTCTTTCCTAGGTGCATTGCTAATTTAAATTTCTTGTATGATTTTATGTTGCATATTGGCTCATAATTATTTGATTAAATATGCTAAAGTGGTATAGATAAGGAGTAATTAATGAACTTAATGTACACCTTAACCTAAAAAAATATAAAATCAATCTAATCACCTAAAAATTAAACTCAAACAACTCACATATGGGGGTTAGGACCAGAAAATTCATCTCACATTTCTCAAATTGAAATCAAACTAAAAAACAAAATCAAGCTTTCCTTAAACCAAATTTGATTTACTTTAAATAATCTTATTCCATAGGATTGTCTTTAGAATTAATTAGGGTGAATGAATTTACATGCTTTCATCACTTTATTTCTTTCCTATGTTAAATATGTATTTCATATGAAAATCATACATTCATGTCTTTAGAAATCAAAATTCAAAATGAAATATTTCTTTATGTCCAAATTGCATGTTTTGGCTAAAGTAAGAATATGAGTGGCTATTATCACTATTAAATCTAAAATTATTTTCAAAACTTTATAAATCAAATATCAAAAGAAAGGTATGCTACTTATAATTATTGTAAACCATGTGAGTATAAACATAAAGATGTGCATTGTGTGACTTTCCTTCTCTTCTCTTTTAGCATAGTTTTGAATAGGATTTGCAAAGTGTATAGTTAATTTAAAAAAAAATATAACACTTGCTTAAATCCATTCTATATTATTAATTAAGAAGGGTATTCACACTTACATATGTAAATCGCATAAACAAATCAAACAAGTAAACATAAACTTTTGCATATTTCTTTTACCATTCATTTCTTTTATACGTGCATATGTATTTAAGAAAAGTGGTATATTAGTCTGGACAACCCCGGGGTTGCGAGGCTTTAAGTAGTCCTAAGTAGGTCTTGTACCTTACACCCCTGGTGCTAACAATGGTGTCATACTCATTTATGCATTTCATACATGTACATGTGCATATGAATAATGGATAATAGAATCTCTCTTTTCTACTTAATAAAATCATGCATACATGAAACATTTCAAATTTCATTAAGCAAACTCTCTTAGCATTCATCATTAAAGTGTGCTAAAATACTTCAATTTGCATGTATAGATATGGTTAGGATTTATCCATATGCATGTTACACATGTTGGAAAGAAATAAAGTGTTGTGTGTTTTATGAATAGTAATTCATTTTACTTAATCTTAAAATGCTTTTTTTTAGATAGGTTTAGTTAGGAAAAATCTAAACTTAGGATTAATAAAAATACATAATAAAACATTCACTAAACAATAATCAAATATGAATCTACCATAGAATTTACTTAAGGTAGGGAAGAAAGAGATGTTTTCTTCTGTTTTCCTCTCTTTATAATTTAGTAATTAATTATAGGATTCATTCAAACCAAATAAAATAAAATAAAATAAAATAAATCAAAGCAACTAAATCACTTACATTAAATAAACCCTCTAAGTTGAACATTTTCATACTTAGAAAACTTCAACCTTAAAGCCTAGCTAAGCATACCATACAAAACATAAATGGCACACACATTAGGCTAAGTCACCATTTCTAGCTTTAGGTTAGGGCAGTGTATGGTTTGATGTTTGCTTTTATTTTATGAGATTTTATTTTAGTCTGGATGTTAGGGTGTATGTGCGTAGACTGAATGGTAGGGAGATCTTAGTTAACTATTATCTTCTATAGGGGATTGTGCTTAAGGGGCGTTGTAATAAAAATATAAAATTACTTTTGCTGTGTAGGTGCTTATACCCCTACGCATAATCCAAAATAGGTCAGGTGGACTTGGTTACCCATGTGTGGGGTGCTAAGTCCAATTTATACATATACATTCTTGAGATTATATGGTTTGTTTAGCTAATCTCTATTTTTTTAGATTTTAGTTAGATTTACTTTTTCATTCCATGTAATTTTGAAATTAAGATTTTGGAATAATTGTTATGGGGTATTAGGATGAACACTGATCATAAGATCACATCTTATGTATCATGTGAAGCTTTGGAGCATCCACATTCTAACCAACCAAAAGAAGAAAAAGAAGAAAGAAGAAAGAAAAAAATGAAGAAATGAAGAATGAACACCCCCATAACAATGAATTCCTTCTTGATTGTATTTAATTCATTTGTAATTCGGGTTGTATAAGAGTAGAGCTCGGCTGCTCAATTTATTTTTTGAGTTTGTATGGTGTAGCCTAACCATTAATGACCTTTTATTCTTTTGCATTGGTTTTATAAATTGATTGATATTTGTTTAACATGTGCATTAAGATGGTATCTTTTCCTAGTTTCTTCATTGCTTTGATGTATGGCTTGAATGCCGATTAGACTCTTAGAAAAATAAATTTCCTATCCAACTAATCAATTCAAACTAAAAATTAAATAACTCATAACCTCACCTAAAATCTAAGTTATAAATCAAGATAAAAGAATTAGCAACCCCTTAGCTGGATGTTGTATTACATTTCTCACATCATACATAAAAAGCATATTATTTCACTCTTGATTTGAGGGCTTCCATCTTTGCCAGAGAACTTGGATTGACCTTTGAGAGCCATGGTGGAAACACACCTCCTTATCTTGTTGATTTTGGCCCATAATCTAATTTCTCATGCATTAAGCATATGAATCCTAAAGCCTATGTCAAATTGATTGTCTAAAAATGAAAATAAAATGTCACAAAATTTGCATTAAATTTAAGTCATAAAATCATGTCCTACATGATCTAATCTCTTAGGGAGTGTGTTTAAGGACTTAGTATCTTTCTAAATAAACAATTTAGCTATCTTGCAAAAGCATTTGACTTGTGTATACATATTTTAAAATTGTAGGAGGAGTTAGTTGATGGCCACCCCCAAGCAATTGTAAGTCCAACAGTCAGGTGGTTTATCCTCCCTTATGGAGATAAACCAAATACCCATTTTGCCTTAGATTTAGGTCCAAAAATTAGGTGATCGATCCCACTTGGCTTTTTTTAAAATAAATTAATCGAGATATTCTTCAAAATCCTATCTAGTGATGTAATTAATTATCTTCAACTTAATGAAACCTCCATGTAGGGAAAGAATCTCATTTTGAAGACCCATGGTGATTAGGTCCATTTAGATTGGTAATTTTTATCTTTTGAGATAGTACACTTTTCCTCAATGTCGTACCCGATCACCCTAATAAGAACATCTATGGATCTACGTGGTGTCCCAATAAGGTGTTATATATTTTATTTTATCCTCTTTTCAACAAAAAGGGGATAGATGAAAGCAGGAATATGTATAAAAATATTTCACCACATGTATGTTTTAAAAATGAGACACCCACTTAACAAATTTAATATGTTAAGTGAAAGTCAAATTTATGTTTAAATGAGACCCCCACTTAAGAAATTAAAATTGTTAAGTGAAAGTCAAATTTATATTTTGAAAATGAGACCCCCACTTAACAAATTAAAATTATTTAGTGAAGGTCAAATTTATATTTTGGAAATGAGACCCCCA
The DNA here is from genome assembly GCA_021442155.1 of Cymbidium sinense. Classification (NCBI taxonomy): domain Eukaryota; kingdom Viridiplantae; phylum Streptophyta; class Magnoliopsida; order Asparagales; family Orchidaceae; genus Cymbidium; species Cymbidium sinense. Next base: position 715,779 of record CM038228.1, on the reverse strand, counting down.
CTTAACAAATTGAAATTGTTAAGTGAAAGTCAAATTTATACTTTGAAAATGAGACCCTCACTTAACAAATTAAAATTGTTAAGTGAAAGTCAAATTTATATTTTGAAATTGAGACCCCTACTTAACAAATTGAAATTGTTAAGGGAAAGTCAAATTTATGTTTTAGAAATAAGACCCCCACTTAACAAATTAAAATTGTTAAGTGAAAGTCAAATTTATATTTTGGAAATGAGACCTATACTTAACAAATTTAAATTGTTAAGTGAAAGTCAAATTTATGTTTGATTTAAAAATATGTTTCACTTAACAAGTTTGGATATGCTAAGTGGGAATCAAATATGGCATGATTTGCTCTTGAAAAGAGGGGAGCTTCAACTCCAACATATGTGAAATATGTTGAGTGGAGCTTCAAGTTTTATTTTATGATTTGAAAGTAGAATCTTCATTCAACAAATTTGAGTATGTAGAATGAAGATGGCTATTTTCGAAATGAAGTGCTTTTGGAAAGTGTGATTTTGTGAGAGAAATTATTTTATTTAAATTTTATGATGAACCTTGCCTCACCAAGCTAGTGGTGAGGAGGTTCTAAGTTTTTATTATCTCCCCCTTCATTGATAAATTCTGTTCTCACCTATTGGGAAACCCAATAAAGGTTTCAAGACCTACACGCAATGAGGTCCTAAAACCAAAGGATGTTGGCTAACTTTGCTTAAGAATGAAACAAGCTAAATTCCAATGGAAAGAAAGATAGTCTCAAACTCACATAAAATGCAAGTCCACTATCGATGCTTGGAGATAATAATTGTCTACTAGAGATAGAGAGAGGAACCGTCCCCAGTGGAGTCACCAGAAAAATTTGTGGTGTTTATTTTTGGTTTCCATTTATGTGTGTGTGTGTGTATATGTGAGGGGACACCATCTAGATCTGAGGATATACTTATTGAGGTGATCAAGTACAACTTTGAGGAATAGTACACTATCTCGAAAGATAGAAGTCACTATCCTATAATGGACATAATCACCAAATAAGGACCCCTAAGGCATGATGGGTCTTCGATTATACCAGATTTTTCCCCTAATTTACATGGAAAAGTAAAGTAGGGTTTATTTAAACTAGGTTTAGTAAGTTTCCTATGAAGGTAAGCCTCCATAGTTAATACATCCTAAGAAAAGTGAATTCCTTAAGAATATTCTTGAATAAAGTAGGCGATTGTTGTCTCGAAAGAATTCAAAGATAGGACTATCAATAAATTGGTTGTATTTTAGAAGATCAATTGAGATAGATAAAAAGGGGAAGATTTATTATCGAAATCAAAGGAGATGAGTAGGAAGTGCTCATGATACTAGGAAGCCTAGTGAGCACTCCAATCTATCCTATGGCTGGGCTTTAAGTATTTAAAATTGAGGAGATTTATTCATTCGAAGTTAAAATTTTATTAGAAATCTAAGACTTATAATTCCACAATACAAGATTGTGAAAAAGCCTAATATATGAGGATTTATGCTTATAATCTGCTATTGACCTCATTTTTAGGATGAGCTATCAACGTCTCCATCTTAGACATAGGACTCCTTTTAGACACTAAGAGTTCCTTAGCCTTAATACACTTATAGTGATTAGGTGAACACTCAACTTAACCCTAGAGACTTAGAAGAGTTAGCCATAGGAATAGGTCATGCCTCAAGGGTGTTAGGAAAACTTGCCTATCCTATAGCTTGAACCAAATCCTCACTTCCTTCTTTCAAGTCAAACTCCAAATCAATTCAAATCAAACTCTATATCAATTCTAAATGAATCTCAAATCAATTCCAACTTAATTGATTTTCTCAAATTCAAATCAACTTCAACTCCAAACCAAATTCAAATCAACTTCAAATCAATTTCAAATCAGTTCCAAATCAAATCTCAAATCAATTCCAACTTAATTGATTTTCTCTAACATTAAATCAATTCCAATGGATTTTCTCAAATCATGAATCATTTCCAAATAATTGAAACTCATGATTGAATTCCAAATTCAAAAATCTTTTTTAAGCCCTTTGATTTCATCTTATGGACTTAGCCTAAATCAAATCCAAATCAAATCAAATTCAAATCAAATCAAATTTAAGAGATTTTCTCATAACCCATTTATATTCTCATTTATATTCATAAATATAAAATGAAATATAAATTCAAATGACCAATACTTCGTTCAGTTTACGTATTGCTTTAAGTTTTACAAAAGACTAAAGTTTACTAGTCAAATTTCTTGAAGTTTAGCCATAATCGAAACTCAAATAAATCCAAACCCTTGGATTTTTTTCATGATTCAATCAATTCTTCAATAATGAATCCAAATATAAACATAAACTTCAATCATCAAATTAAAACAAAACTCAAAACTTAAACCCAAATCAAACTCATGTTCACCCTTTGAACTTGAAATTGACAAATGAATCAAAAATTTGACTTCAAATCACTTATAAATGGATTCATATTTAAATCATAAGTCTATATATGAGTTTAACTAAACTTGGATCAAGCTTTGAACAAGTCAATTGACCCACTTAGGCTCACTTAACCCAAAGTGACCTAAAGTACTCTTTTGAGATAAATTTTAATCCTACCAAAATTGGATTGAACTAAGCTCACCTAAGCCTCACATTGTGAGCAACAATCATCATGAGATGATCAATCACCTAAATTGGGTCAAACCAAGTCAAACCTAAGGGTTTACCAAGTCAACACTTAGCCAAAATGAAACCCAAACTAGATAAAATTTATCATAAGTCAAATTGATTGAAACCATTGATCAAAACCCATTCATGATCAATGTTTGAAATTGACCAAGTCATCATTTGAAGCCTAACGTAGCCCAATTTGCCACTTGACCCAAGTTGACCCAACTTGACCTAAAAAGTCAAAATGTGTCAAATATTGATCTAAGCCAAATCAATTGCAACTAATGGTTTAGTCTAAATCACTTGTTGAACTTGACCAAAGCCTCAATTGGCCAACTAGACCCAACCTAACTTCAATTGATCATAAACCCAACTTGACCTAAAAGGTCAAATTGAGCCAAAATCAAATCAAACCCAAATTGATTGAAACCAATGCATGCAACACATTTCAAATGACCAACCAAATATAAACTAACCCATGACCTAGCCCAATTGGGTCAAATGGGTCAAATTGGTCAACTTGACCCATTTGACCTAAATGAAATCAAATGAACCAAAACCAAATATAAACCAAATTGAATCAAACCAATGATACCAAAATATTTCAACTAGTCATATGAACTTGACCCAACCTTTGGTTTGACCCAATTTGACCAATTAGTCAACTTGACCCAAGTTGACCCATTTTGACCTAAATGGGTCAACATGAGCCAAATGATATCAAATCAACTCTAAATTATTTAAAATTTGGCCCAACCCAATTTCAAATTATTCCAAATCTGCCTAAATTAAAATCAAAGTCAAATAACCATTTTACCCCTATGTAAAGGGCTAACCTATGGCCAATTCCACTTGGAATTTGGTCATATCCTTTTTATGGCCACTTGACACCCTCTTATGGACCAAGTGGACACTAATGGGTGTGGTGCTTATGACCCAATAGGTTTGGGTCAGTGAAACCCAACCCCAAGGCCAAAATCGACCACTCCACTCAAAATGAGCACATGGGATCACCTCCCACATTTCATTTAACACATGGAAACTCCTCTACTCCCTTCCTCTGCCAAAATAAAATCAGATGGCATCCAAAATAGCCTAACAAACATAATCAATATGATCAATTGATCAAAAATGGAAGGGAGGCTCACCATCCTACCCTTCTAGGGGGAGATATACTCCCCCTAATTCCATTTGAATTACATTCATTCACACTCGATTGAGCTATAAGAACTCAAAGCAACCTTCTCCAAGTTCCTCCAAGCTACCTCAAGCTATTTTGAATTCTCCATTTTTGGATTTCTTCAAAGCCAAAATAGGGGAGCTCATTGAGAAATCCACTTTGCTTAATTCACCATCATAGCTCAATTCCTCTTGCAAGCACCTTCAAGGCATCAAGTCAAGTTCATCCAAAGCTTTTTCCAAGCTTCCAAGGCACGAGAAGAGGGAGCTAGACCAAAGCTGCAATCATTTAAAGAGAAGTTTGGCCAATAGGAAGATCCACTCCACCTCAAGCCTTCAAACTTTCAACGAGGCTTTTCTACACTACACAAAGCTACCTCAATAGTTGGGAGCACCGGTGATAGCCTCCGATGAGGTCATGAATCAAAATCGAGCTTAGGTATAGAATTCTTTAGTCCTTTGTAAAGGGAACTTTAATCCCAAGTGAATTTGACCGTTGGATGTCTTCCTTTATGCTCTTTGATGGTGTGTGTTCAATCCCCACTCAATCCGAGCTCAAGTGAGCTTGGATCAAGCCTTAAGGGACTAATGGTCTGTCTCCTACAGGCGAAGGGATGAATTTTGGACCATCTATCATGGGTGTTTTGGATGGATGGTCTTGATTAATCCATGTTAAATCCCCATGGTGAAATTTTTATGTAGTAAGAATTTCTAAAGAATAGAAATATATTTCCATCTTCACTCTATGTGGGATAAAATAAAGATCGAAATATACTTCTTTTCTTTTTATGCAATAGACACCATGTAGATCCGTAGATGTTCTTATTGAGGGTAATCAAGTATGACATTGAGGAGAGGTGTACTATCTCTAAAGATAGAAGTATCCATCCTACAATGAACCTATTCACCTCAACAAGGACTTCTAAAGATAATGGGTCTGCAAGTGTACCAAAGATTCTTCGCCTACTTTACATGAAAAAATAAAGTAGGGTTTATTTTAAATTAGGTTTATTAAGTTTTCTATAGGGGCAAACCCCCATAGTTAATTATATCCTAAAGAATGAGATCCCTCAAGAATACTCTCGATTAAGATAAATAATCATTAGTCTCCAAAGATTTCAATAGGTAAGACTATCAATCAACTAGTTTATTTTGGAAGATCAAATGAGATTAATCAAAGAGAGGGAGTTAATATCGAAGCCAAAGGAAGATTAGTATGAGATGTTCACAATGCTAGGAAACTTAGCGAGCATCTCAAACTATCATATGGTTGGGCTTTATATTTTTAAAATTGAATTATTCATTTGAGTTGACTTTCTATTAGAGGTCCCCCATTATTAATTACATCATAAGGAATGAGATCCCTCAAGAATACTCTCGATTAAGGTAAATAATCATTGTCTCCAAAGATTTCAATGGGTAAGACTATCAATCGATTAGTTTATTTTGAAGATCAAATGAGATTGATCAAAGAGAGGGAGTTAATATCGAAGCCAAAGGAAGATAAGTAAGAGATGTTCACGATGCTAGGAAACCTAGCGAGCATCTCAAACTATCCTATGGTTGGGCTTTATATTTTTAAAATTGAATTATTCATTTGAATTGACTTTTTATTAGAGGTTTGGACTTATGATTCCATAACATAGAATTATGGAAATGCCTAAGAGGTGAGGGTTTATGTTTATGGCCCATGAAAGGGAGAAGCAACCTCAAAACCTAAATCTAGGGAGCTTTGGCGAGGGCCGAAAGCACGACCTAAGTCAAAGGTGAAAAATGGATAATTAGTTTGCCTCCATAAGAGAGGGCAAATCACCTAATTGCTTGGACTTACAACTACCTGAAGGTGGTCGCCAACTAACTCCTCCTATAATTTTAAATTCATGTAGGTAAGTCATATGCTTTATATAAGATAGCCAGTCTGTTATTTATTTAGGAAGAGACTAAGTCCTTAAACTCACCCCCTAAAGAGACTAGATCATGTAAGGGTATGTTTCAAATGACCTAAATCTAATCCAAATCATATTACATTTTATTTTCATTTTTGGACAATCATTTGACTTAGGCTTATAGGATTCATATGTCTAATGCATGAGAAATAAGATTATTGGCCAAAATCAGTGAGAAGGGAGGAGGTGTATTTCCACCATGGCTCTCAAAGGTCAACACGAGATTCTCTATGGCAAATGTGGAAGCCCTCCAATCAAGAGTAAAAATAATATGCATTTGTGCATGATGTTATAGAAGAAGTACTCATCCAGCTAAGGGTTTGCTAATTCTTTTATCTTGATTTTAGCCTAAGCTTTAGGTGAGGTTATGAGTTCTTTATTTTAATTTTGAATTATTAAATTTGGTAGAAAATTTATTTTTTCCTAAGAGCCTAATCCACATCCAATCCATTCATCAAGTAAGGAAAAAAATTAGGAAAAGGATGTCATCTTAATACACAAGCTAAACAAATCATCGATCAATTTATAAAGCTAACATAAAAGAATAAGATACTATTTGTGGTCAGGCACCACCAAACAAACCCGAAAAATAAGTTGGGTAGCCGAGCTCAACCCTTATACAACCTGGATTACAAATGAATTAAGTACAATTAAGCAATGAATTCATTATTGTGGAGGTATTCAAGCTTCATTTCTTCATTCTTCTTATCTTTTTTCTTCTTTGGTTCATTCGTTTAGATGGTTGGAAGGTGGTTGCTCCAAAGGTTTCATATGGTATATAAGATGAGATATTATGACCAATGCTCATTCTAATTCCCATAACAATCATTCCAAAATCCTAATTTCAAAAATTACATGAAAAAGAAAAGTAAATCAAGCTAACATCTGCAAAATAGAGATTAGCTAAACAAACCACACAAATACCAAGCACGTATATTGGACTTATCACCCACACATTGGTGAATAAGTCCATCTAGGCTATTGGATTATGCTTAGGGGTATAAGCACCTGCATAGATAAAGCATTTATATTTTTATTTATTACAACTACCCTTAAGCACAATCCTTTGCAGAAAATAATGATTAGATTAAGTCATCCTATTATTCATTCTACGCACATTCACCCTAATATGCAGACTAAAATATATATCACAAAATAAAAGCAAACTTCAAACCATGCACTGCCCTAACCTAAAGCTAGAAGTGGTGACTTAGTTTAAATGTGTATTCCTTAGAAGGCTTGTGCGGTATGCTTAACTATGTCTTTAGGATTTGTATTTCTAAATGTGAAAGTGTTCAACTTAGAGGATGGTTTCATTTAAGTTATTTTACTGATTTGGATTGATTTTATTTTGTATTTTATTTGGTTTGAATGAATCCTACAATTAATTACTAAGTTTTAAAGAGAGGGAAAAGAGAAGAGAACTTCTCTTTCCTTCCTTATCTTAAGTAATTTCTAAAGTGGATTCATGTTTAATTTTGCTTAATGAATGTTTTATTATGTGTTTTAATTAATCCTAAGTTTAGATCAATTCTAAACAAATCTATTCAAAAAGAAAGGAATTTAATATTAAATAAAGTGAACTAAATTCACAAAACACACATCACTTCATTTTCTTCTTAACATGTATAACATGCATATGGATGAATCCTAAGCATATATATACATACAAATGATAATGTTTAGCACACTTTATAATGAATTTTGAGTAATTTACTTAAGAAAATTTGAATGCTTATGATGCATGATTTTCATTAAGTAGAAAAAAGGGACTCTTGTCCAATTTTCACATGCACACATGAATGTATGAAAGGCATAAGTGAGTACGATGCTATTGTTAACCAAGGGTGTAAGATACAAGACCTGCTTCATGCTACTTAAAGCCTCACAATCCTAGGGTTGCCCAGACTAATATACCACTTTCCTTAAATACAAGCATGTGTACAAAATAAATGAATGGAAAAGAAAGATGCAAAAGTTTGTATTTATTTTATTTTGGTTTGTTTATGCAATTTATATATGTAAGTGTAGGTGCCCATCTTAAGTCATAGCATAGAAATTAATATGAAATGGGATTAGGCAAGTATTGTGTTTCTTTCAAATGAACTAACACTATGCCAAATCCTATTCAAAATTATACCAAAAGAGAGGAGAGGGAAAAGTACACTAAGCACATCCTTATATTTTACTCACATGCAAGCTTATAAGTAAGATATAAATAACATACTTTCAATTTTGATAATTGATTCATATTTTTTAAAAATAATTTGGATTTAATAGTGATAATAGCCACTAATATTCTTACTTTAGCCAAAACATGCAATTTGACATAAAGGAAATATTTTTATTTTAAATTTAATTTTGAAAATCATGAATATATAAAATCATATGACACACACATTTAGCATGTTAGAAAGAACTAAAGTAATGAAATCATGTAAACACATTCACCTTAATTAATTCATAAAGACAATCTTATGAAATAAGAAAGCTTAAAGCAAATCAAAGTTTGTTTAATGTGATTTTTGTTTGATTTTGAGTTTGATTTAATTTGAAAAATGTGAGGTGAGTTTGCTGTTATTCCCACATGGATTTGATATTTTTGTTCAATTTTTAGGTGATTAGATTCATTTTATATTTTGATTAGGTTAATGTATGAATTAAGCATTTTAATTACCCCTTACCTACACCGCCTTAGAATAGTTAATCAAATAATTATGAGCCAATGAGATGACATAAAATCACACAAGTAATTTTAATCAGCAATGCACCTAGGAGGAAAAGATCCTAATGCAATTTGGCTCATGATTAATAATTAATCAAGGTAATGGGTTTAACTTAAGTAATTTCAAAACACTCCTCACACATATGAGTTAAATTTTGATTTCCTTCATTGTACTTAGCTCTTGAACACCTAAGCATCTACCAAAGAAGAATTAATTGGGTTTTCGAAAGTTTTACATTTTTATGAAATTAATTAAGGGGATAATTAGTGAATTAACATTTAATTAAGGTAAGATTAAGGAATAAAGGGGGTTTAAGGAATATCTTAAGGAGAGTATCCCAAATATTTTCCCAAAACCTCGCGTTCATTTAATCAAAACTTAATTGGCTCAATGAGAGGGTTAAATTACTAATTATATCCTTAATTAAGTATAATTACATTAAGGGAGTGATTAAGAAATGAATTAGAAATTCCTATAATTAAGCCATCAATAAATCTCAAGAAAATTAGGGGAGGCAAAACCCATCCCTCTAATTACACCCAAGACATTTAGAATTAATCAATGGATTAATTAGAGAGTAATTAGTAAATTAACATTCCTAATAAAACCCAAATTTAGAGAAAAGAACTATTCAAAATCAATCAAATTTAGTTTTAGAATATTCTTTTCAATTATCTTTCTAATGCAATTTATTTCATATATTTTTTATTTTTCTATATTGAGATATGAATTTTAGAAGTTTAGGTGATTAATTAGGAATTAAATAATCCCTGATCATATTAGTAATCCCGTTGGTGTGACGTATGCCTTGCATGCGCTTTATGCGTGATTGGGTGTATAACCCATCACAGCGCCGCGCATGGCGCGGCTACACGCTTTCTCCTCAACCGTCCGATCAAGGATCAAATGACTGAGATTAAAGTGGTGGATCTCAGGGAGAAAAATAAAGATATTACACATTTTAATCTTGGTCGTCCATCCAAAATGCGCGGATGGACAGCCAGAGATCCATCCCTGCAATTTCTTATGGAAAGGGGATCTGTCCATGTTCTAGGCCATGATCTGTGCTCATTTAAGCTCGGATTGGGCTAGAACTTGGCCCACACCTTCATCATGCATCCTACATCACATCTAATGGCCAAAATCCTATGCCATGAAAATTTCTTTCACAAAGCTCCAAACCACATTGAATTTATGCTCAAACAATGGTTAACCTCGTTGGAGGTGATCACCGGCACTCGATTCCCTTGGAGAAGCTTCGTCTGGTTGAGACAAAACTTTGTTGAAAGTTTGAGCTCTTGAAATTGAGTGGAGGCTCATATGGACCAACTCCACTTGCATTTGAACTCGACTTTGATCTAGGGCACTCCTCCCTTTCTTCAAGAACTTGTATGAAGCTTTTGGCAAGCTCGATTAAGCTCCCTAAGAGTGCTTGCAAAAGGAATTAGGCTGAGGTTGAGTGTAGATCAAATTTGAATTTTTAAGTCAAGTTATTTTCAAGTGATGAAAATCGACAATGGAGATTTCAAATCCTCTCTAGGAAACTTGGGAAGACTCTCTAAAGCTTGCTCTGAGTTCCTATGCTTCAATCGACAGAGGGGAAGTGAAAATTCAAATGAATTAGGGGGAATATATCTCCCCCTTTCGCAATCGAATGGCCTAGCTTCCTTTATCATTTTGATCCAATTGATCTCATTGAATCAGTTTGTTAGATTTAGGGTGTCCTTGAATTCAATTTTGGGTAGGGAGTGGAATGGAGAAGTGGCCATGTGCTTAAATTGTGTGTAAGGAGGATTCCCTTGTGGTCATTTCAATGCACATGGTCAGTTTGGACATTGGGTTGGTTTGGGTTGACCCAAATCCATTGGGTTGGGTGCACGCCCTCCCTAGTGTTCACTTGATCTACTAGGAGAGTGCCAAGTGGGTATGAAGATGATTTGGCAAAATTCCAAGTGGAATTGGCCAAAATTTACCTTATGGCCTAGGGGTAAAATGGTCATTTGACCTTGATTTTAGTTTGGGCATGTTTGGTATGATGAGAAAATAGGTTTGTCCAAGTTTCATTGAATTTAGAGTTAATTTGATGTAATTTGGCTCATGTTGACCCATTTAGGTCAAAATGGGTCAACTTGGGTCAAATTGACCAACTGGTCAAATTGGGTCAAACCAAGGGTTGGGTCTAGTTCATATGACCATTTGAAATGTTGTGGTGGCTTTGGTTTGATTCAATTTGGTTTAGGTTTGAATTTAGTTCATATGACTTCATTTAGGTCAAATGGGTCAAGTTGACCAATTTGACCCATTTGACTGCTAGGTCATGGGTAGGTTTAGGTTTGATTAGACATATGAAGTAGATTAGTATCTTTGTTTCCAATCAATTTTGGTTAAGTTTGAATTTGGCTCAATATGACCTTTTAGGTCAAGTTGGGTTCAAGGTCAATTGGGCTAGGTTAGGTCTAGTTGGCCAATTGAGGCTTTGGTCAAGTTCAACAAGTGATTTGGAATGAACTTGACCCATTGGTTTCAATCAATTTGGCTTAGATCAAGTTTTGACATTTTGACTTTTTAGGTCAAGTTGGGTCAACTTGGGTCAAGTCCAATTAGGCTAGGTTAGGCTCAAATGTTGACTTGGTCATGTTCAAACATTGATCATGAATGAACTTAGATCATTGGTTTCAATTAATTTGTCCTATGGTGGATTTTGGCTATGTTGGGTTTCATTTTAAGTGTTGACTTGATCAACCCTTAGGTTTGACTTGGTTTGACCCAATTTGAGTGATTAATCATCTCATGATGATTGTTGATCATGATGAGAGGCTTAGGTGAGTTTGATTCAATCCAATTTAGTTTAGATTAGAATTTGGCTCATAAGGGTACTTTAGGTCACTTTGGGTCAAATGAGCTTAAGTGGGTCAAATGACTTGGTCAAAGCTTGATTTGAGTTTGATTAAACTTACATATGGACTTATGATTAAAATATAAATTCGTTTGCAAGTGGTTTGAAGTCAAATGGGTTTTGATTCATTTGATAATTTCAAGTTCAAAGGGTGAACATGAAATGGATTTTGGCTTGATTTATTATTATTATTATTTTGAATTGAGTTTTGGTTAAGTGATTGAAGTTTGTATTTATATTTAGATTCATGATTGAAGGATTGATTGAATCATGAAGGAAAATCAAGGGTTTGGCTTGATTTGAAATTGATTTGGCTAAATTCAGGATTTTGACTTGAAAGGCTTAGGTTAGATTTTGATTGAATTTGAACTTGAATCTTGGATTTAGTTTGATTGATTTGAATTTATGTTTCATTTATATATGTGAATATAAATGAGAATATAAATGGGTTGTGAGAAAATTTTATGAATTTGAATTGATTTGAAGATGATTTAGGGTAAGTCCTTAAGATGGAAATTAAGGACGTAGAAAAGATTTTGAATTAGGAATTTGAATTTTGGATTTTGATTTGATTGATTTGAATTTATATTTCATTTATATATGTGAATATAAATGAGAATATAAATGAGTTATGAAAAAATTTCATAATTTGAATTGATTTAAAGATAATTAGGCTAGATTTGTAATTTGAAATTTCAACTTAGAATTCAATCATGAATTTCAATCATGTGTTTCAATCATGGACTTCAATCATGGGTTTCAATCATATCGCATTGATTTGAGTTTGGAGAAAATTAGTTAGGCTAGAATTGATTTAGGTTTGATGTTCATTTGATTTGGAGTTTGACTTGAAGGAAAGAAGTAAGGAAAGTTGGCCAAGCGATAGGATAGACAAATTTTCCTAACACCCCTAAGGCATGACCTACTCCTATGGCTAACTCTTCTAAGTCTCTAGGGTTAGGTTGAGTGTCCACCTAATCACTAGATGTGTCTTAGGACAAAGGATCTCTTAAAGTATAATAGGGGTCCTATGTCTAAGATGGAGGGGTTGAGAACTCATTCTAAAAATGAGGTCAACAATCCCATGATTAATCCCTTTGATACTGCAGGCTTGATCTTGACCATCCGATCTTTGATCGGACGGTCCAAGGGAAAGCGCGTAGTGCCGCTGAATCACTGTGTGGTTGATGTGATAACTTAAATAACGAATCTCATCATGCCACATGGAAAGTGAGCGCCACGTTAGCGCTCCATGTGGCGCCGACGGGAATAGTTATATAATTAGGCTATCTAATTATTCCCTAATCACAAAAACTTCAAAAATACATAACTAAATGTAGAAAATTCAAAAAAATATGAATAAAAGCTCCTTTTAGAGATAATTAAAGGAGAAATAATATAAATTTAATTTTTATTGACTTTGAGTAGTGGGTTTTCTTTAATTTAAGTTTATTTAAAATCTTAATAACCCTAATTACTCCCTAATGACTTCATTAATTAATTCCAAACTTCTAAGTAATGTTTTGGAGAATGACCTCTCCCTCCCCTAATTTTCTTGGAATTTATTAATGGGTTAATTAGGGAAATCAATTAATGAATCCCTAATCACTCTCTTAATGTAATTAAGGAAAATTAAGCATGTGAATAGTAGTTTAATCATTTAATTAAGATAATTGAACATTGTTTAAGGGATCAGGAGGTTTATGGGATAATTTTGGGATATTTTTCTTAAGCTATTCCTTAAACCCCCTTTCTTCCTTAATCCAAACCTAATTAAGGGTTAATCCACTAATAACTTTCTTAATTAACTTGTTCAAATTCTCAAAATCAATTTGAACTTAATCAATCCTTTGATAGATACTTAGGTGTTCAACAACCTAAGTAAGCTTAAGGAAATAATTACATGTGTGAGAAGGGTTATGAAAGTACTTAATTAAATCCTTTAGCTTAATTAATCATCAATTATGAGCCAATTGCATTAGGCCCTTTTATTTCTTAGGGTGCATTGCTAATCTAAATTCAATGTGGTTGCATATCATATGTTGGCTCACAATTATTTGAATAATTATGTTAAGGAGGTGTAGGTAAGGGTAATTAATGAACTTAATGAACACCTTAACCTAAACAAGATATAAAATCAATCTAAAGGTTCTAAAAATTAAACTAAAATAACACATATATGAGAGATGGGTTAGGACCAGCAAACTATTTCACATTTCTAAAAATCAAATCAAACTCAAAAAAAAAAACTAAACATTTCTTTAAACAATTTTGATTCACTTTAAACGACCTTATTCCATAGGATTGTCTTTAGAAATTAATTAAGGTGAATGAAATTACATGCTTATATCACTTTATCTTTCCAAGCATGCTAAATTTGTATGTCATATAAAAATTATGCATTCATGTCTTTTGAAAAATCAAATTAAAATGAAATATTTCCTTTATGTCAAATGGCATGTTTTGGCTAAAATAAGAATATGAATGGCTATTATCACTACTAAATCCAAAATTATTTCCAAAACTTAGAAATCAAATATTACAAATGAGAGATATGCTACTTACAATTACTTATAAGCTTGCATGTGAGTATAATATAAAATGTGCATCATGTGACTTTTCCTTCTCTTCTCTTTTAACAAAGTTTTGAATAGGATTTATAAAGTGTATAGTTCATTTGAAAAGAATAGAACACATGCTTAAATTCATTCCTATGCATACATATGTTATCTTTTAAGAGGGACCTTCACATTTACACATGTAAATTGCATAACCAAATCAAAATAAACAAGCATAAACTTTTTGAATGATTCTTTTTCCATTCATTTCTTTTTGTACATGCACATGTATTTAAGAAAAGTGGTATATTAGTCTGGACATTTCGGGGTTGCGATGCTTTAAGTAGCCCCAAGTAGGTCTTGTATCTTACACCCCTGGTGTAGAAAATAATGGTGACGTACTCACTTATGTCTTTCATACATGTAAATGTGCATGTGAATGATGGATAAAAAAACCCCTCTTTTCTACTTAACAAAATCACGCATACATGAAACATTTCAAATTTTCTTAAGCAACAACCTCATAGCATTCATCATTAAGGTGTGCTAACATTTCCACTTGCATGTATAGATATGTTTATGATTCATCCATGTGCATATTACACATGTTGGAAAGAAATAAAGTGTTATGTTTTGTGATAGTAATGCACTTTACTTAATCTTAAATTGTCTTTCTCTTTGAATAGGTTTGTTTAGGGAAAATCTAAAGTTAGGATTAATTAAAACACATAAAAAAATTCACTAAACAAAAATCAATAATAAATCTACCTTAAAAATTACTTAAGATAGGGAGGACAGAGAAGTTCTCTTCTCTTTTTCTCTCTTTAAAAATACTAATTAAATATAGGTTCATTCAAACCAAATCAAATCATAAAAATAAAATCAACCAAATCAACTAAATCACTTAAATGAAACAACCCTCTAAGTTGAATCATTCATACTTAGAAAATTCAAACCTTAAAGCCTAGCTAAGACATACCACACAAGCCTTAACTAACACACACATTAGACTAAGTCACCACTTCTAGTCCTATGTTAGGGCAGTTCATGGTTTGATGTTTACTTTTATTTTATGATGTGATATTTTAGTCTGAATGTTAGGGTGTATGTTTGTAAACTGAAAGGTAGGACGATCTTAGTCTAATCATTATCTTACGATTATGCTTAAGAACCTTTGTATCTTTTTTGTATGCACGTTTCTTATAACCCTAAGCTTATACCCCTAAGCTTAATTCAAAATAGGCTAGGTGGACT
Source organism: Cymbidium sinense (assembly GCA_021442155.1). Lineage (NCBI taxonomy): Eukaryota > Viridiplantae > Streptophyta > Magnoliopsida > Asparagales > Orchidaceae > Cymbidium > Cymbidium sinense. Next base: position 700,556 of record CM038228.1, on the reverse strand, counting down.
TGGTTACCCATGTTTAGGGTGCTAAGTCCAATTTATTTATATACATTCTTGGGATTGTGTGCTTTGTTTAGATAATCTCTATTTTGCAGATTTTAGTTAGATTACTTTTTCCATTTTCATGTAATTTGTTGCAATTAGGATTTGGAATGATTGTTATGGGGGATTAGGATGAACATTGATCATAAGACTATGTCTTTTGTACCATGTGAAGCCTTTGGAGCAAACATATTCTAACCAACCAAAAGAAGAAAGAAGAAAGAAGAAAGAAGAAAGAAGGAAGAAGAAAAGAAGAATGAAGAATGAAGACCCGCATAACATGAATTCCTTTTTTATTGTAATTAATTCATTTATAATCTGGTTTGTATGAGGGTAGAGCTCGGCTACCCAATTTATTTTTTGGATTTGTGCGGTGGAGCCAGACCACAAAAGGCCTTTTATTCTTTTGCGCTAGCTCTATAAATTGTTTGATGTTTATTTAGCTTGTGCAATAAGATGACATATTTTCCTAATTTCTTCTTTACTTTGATGATTGGCTTGGATGTGATTAGGCTCTTAGAAAAATAAATTTTCTATCCAATTAATTAATTCAAAACTAAAAATTAAACAACTCATAACCACATCTAAAGCCTAGGTTATAAAACAAGATAAATGATTTAGCAACCTCTTAGTTGGATGTTGTATGTTTTTACATCATGCATAAAAAATATCTTATTTCACTCTTATTATGGAGGACTTTCACCTTTGATAGGGAACTTGGCTTGACCTTTGAGAGCCATGGTGGAAACACACTTCCTTTTTTATTGATTTTGGCATATAATCCAATTTTTCATGCATTAGGCATATGAATCCCATAGCCTGTGTTAAATCAATTATCCAAAAATGAAAATAAAATATAACAAAGATTTGCATTAGATTTAAGTCATTAATCATGCCCTACATGATCTAGTCTTTTAGGGAGTATGTTTAAGGACTTAGTCTCTTTCTAAATGAGTAACAACTTCACTATCTTGCAAAAGCATATGACTTGCTACATATATTTAAAATGGTAGGAGTTAGTTGGCGGCCACCCCCAGGCAGTTGTAAGTCCAAACAATCAGGTGGTTTATTTTCTCTTATGAAGGTAAACTAAATCAACACAAGCTCCCTAGATTTTGGTTCAAGGTTGCTACTTCCCATTATGGGCTATAAGCATAAATCCTCACCTCTTAGGTATTTTCATGATCTTGTGTTGTGGAATTATAAGCCCTAGATTTTTAATAAAAATTCAACTCAAATAAATAAATCACTTCAATTTTAAAAATATAAAGCCCAACCATAAGATTGTTTGAGATACTTACTAGGTTTCCTAGTATCCTAAGCATCCTCTACTTATCTTCCTTTGGTTTTGATAATAACTCCCTCCTCTTGATCAATCCCATTTGATCTTCTAAAAATAAGCCAATTGATTGATAGTCATATCTTTGAACTCTTTGGAGATAACAATCATTTACCTTAATCGATAGTATTCTTAAAGAATCTAATTAATTCTAACTATGCTTGCCTCCATAAAAAACTTAATGAACCCATTTAAAATAAACCCTGATTTACTTTTTCTATGTAAAGTAGGAGAAGAATCTCTGGTACATGCCGAAGACCCATAGTTCTTAGGAGTCCTTATTAAGTTGATTAGGTCTATTTGTAGGATGGTGACTTCTGTCTCTCGAGATAGTACATCATTCCTCAATGTTGTACCGATCACCATAATAAGAATATTTTGCAGATCTATGTAGTGTCCAAAACAAGAAGTGTTTGAAATATTTTTGGTTCTTTATTTATTTTTTCCTCTCTTAGAAAAGATTAGATGAAGAAGTAAGAAAATAATTCACCACAGATTTTTCTAGCGACTCTGCTTGGGAAGGTTCCTCTTTCCATCTTTGGTAATGATCATCGTCTCTAAGTATCGATAGTGGATTTGTACTTTGTATAAGTCCTAGACTATCTTTCTTTTCCATTGGCATTTAGTTAATTTCATCCTTAAGCTAAGCTAGCCAACATCCTTTAAGTTTTAGGAGTTCACTCGTGAAGGTTTTAAAATTCTGTTGGGTTCCCCAATAGGTGAAAATAAAAATTTAATAAAGAGAAATAATTAAATAATTCCCTCTTATCATTTTTATAGTAAGGAAAGTTTCATTCCAAAAATAAAGAAAAATAAATCCTTTATGAAAACATCAATTTCCAAAATGCACTTTTTCAAAATGCACATAATAAAATGTTCGCACAAAATTTTTATAAATCACCCTCATCTAATAATCTTATGATTGTTATATGTAGTATCATTTCATAATCAAAATCAATAATTACATTTTCAAAACAAAATCAATAATTTCATATTCAAAATCATAAAAAGCACAAATGAACATCTTCACTCAATTCATTTTGATGAAGATTTCATTTACAAAAATAAAATCCAAAATCATATTTTCAAAAAAGCATAAATAAATATCTTCACTTAATTCATTTTGATGAAGATTTCATTTTCAAAAATAAAATCCAAAATCATATTTTCAAAAAGCACAAATGAACTTCTTCACTCAATTCATTTTGATGAAGATTTCATTTTCAAAAATAAAATCCAAAATCATTTTTTTAAAAGCACAAATGAATATCTTCACTCAATTCATTTTGATGAATATTTCATTTTCAAAAATAGAATCCATAATCATATTTTTAAAAGCAAAATGAACATCTTCATTCAATTTATTGGATGAAGATTTTATTTTCAAAAATAAAATTAACAATCATATTTTCCAAAAGCACAAACAGACATCTTCATTCAATTTGTTGAATGGAGATTTCATTTTCAAAATAAAATTAACAATCACATTTAAAAAAAAATCAACAATTATATTTTTCAAAAAGCAAAAATGAACATCTTCATTCAATTTATTGAATAAAGATTTCATTTTCAAAACAAAATCAATAATCACATTTCCAAAATAAAAATCAACAATCATATTTTCAAAAATAAAATCAACAATCATCTTTCCAAAAATAAAATCAACAATCATATTTTCCAAAATAACACAAATGAACATCCTCATTCAATTTTAATGAGGATTTCATTTTCAAAATAAAATCAACAATCACACTTTCAAAAATAAAATCAACAAAATATTTTCAAAAATAAAATCCAAAAGCATATTTTCGAAAAAAAAAAGCATAAATAAAATTCCTCATCTAATTTATTGAATGAGGATTTTATTTTCAAAGCAAAACCAATAATCATCATTTCAAAATTGAAACAACATTTGGGTCTTTCATTTAGCATACCCAAATTTGCTAAATGAATATCCTCTTTTTCAAAAGTAAAAAAAATCATAAACAATATTTGGATTTTCTTAGCATACCTAAATTTATCAAGAATCCTCTTTTTCAAAAAAACCAACAAAATAAAAAACAACAATTAGATTTCTTTAGCATACCTAAATTTACTAAGAATCCTCTTTTTTCAAAAATCATGAAAACAAAACCTTGGTATGCCTTCTCTATGACATAGGGGTCCTCCCAAGTGGGTTCAAATTTGTCTCCCATCTTTTGACGAACAATAATTGATCTCCTTATGACTAACACAAGTTCTCCTACTCGAAAAGACCTAGAGCAGACCAACTTGTTGTGAGCTTGAATTATTTTGCCTTTGTACAACTCGAGGTTCTGGCACGCCCGTAGGTGACTCTCCTCCAAACCTTCAAGCTCTTCTAACCATAACTTTACATTCTACTCTGTAGTGATCTTGCTACCCAATGCTATTCTTAGTGATGGGAGTTTAACTTCTACATGTAAAATGGCTTCAGAACCATATACCAAAAAAATGGGATAGATTGAGTTAGAGTTTGGTATGTGGTGCAGTAGGCTCACAAGGCTTCAACCAACTGCTCGTTCTACTATCAATTGTTGTCATCAAGAGTATACTTCAATATCTGGATGAGAGTTTTATTGAATGCTTCTACTAAGCCATTTGCTCTGGGGTAGTAGATGGTGGAGTATCTCCAATCTATAATGTGTCTTTTGGTGAAGCTATTGATCTTGGTGCTTTTGAATGCAGTACCATTATCGGATATAATTCATCGAGGCACCCCGAACCTATATATATGATATGGTTCCTGAAAAATTGAAGCACAAGCTGAGATGTGACCTCTCTGAGTGGGATGGCTTTCGCCCACTTGGAAAAGTATTCGGTGGCAGCTAAGATGAACCAATGACCTTTGGAAGAAGGAGGATATATCAGACCCACGATGTCAGTGCCCCAACACTTGAATGTCCATGAGACCAATGTAGGGTGTAGAATATTAGGTGATTGGAGGAGGACCACACCATGTACCTGACATTGATGGCATCTCCTAGCTACATCCATACAGTCTGTAATCATCGACAACTAGTAGTATCCTAGTCTCTTAATCTTCGCATCTTCATTTTTTAACCAGATTGATGTGCTTCGCATAGACATAAATGTATCTCAATTACAATGTCATGGACTTCATGTTTGTCTAAATAATATAATCACATTTGATCAAAGGACCAACGGTACAGGGTGCCATCAATGAGAGCATTAGAGAGAGCTCTCTATTTCACCTGATGGGCTTGTGACTTTTCCTGTGGTAGTTTGCTAGTGTTCAAATAATCTATGAAAGGTTGCCTCCAATCTAGCTCCTTATCCATTTTGGCAATGGCAACCTCCCCTTCAAGAGAAAGTCTCTTGATGAGTTCAACATCAATAAAGGATAGAACTTGTCTATTTTGTACCCTTATTGAAATGGACTCATCTTTCAAACATGCCAATTCTTTGGCAAGTTTGGCCAAAGCATCTACTACTGTGTTCTTTGCTTGGGGAACCTTATAGATGGTGACTTTAAGAATTTGGGCCAACAACTTCATGGTATACTCGTGGTAATGACAGTTTGAGAATCTTGTAGGACCCGACAATCTGATTGATGACCAACTGAGAATCCCCAAAGATGTTGATGCTCTTGACACTGATAGTGATGGCTAACTCCAGACCGGCAATCAAAGCCTCATACTCAGCTTCGTTATTTATGCAGGGGTTGGAAAGATATGAGAATCTCATCACATCATGGTATGGAGTTAAGAGAAATATTCCTACCCCTGCCTTTCCTGGAATAGTAGATTGTGGTGCTTCCCCTTTATGAAAAGAAGCTACACCATCAAAATATATCTCCCATCGGTGGTTGCCAACCTCCCCTAAGTGTATGATTTGTTCATCAGGGAGATCGTCACTAAGCAGAGAATCAGTTGGAAGTGGGTGTGCTACTAAGAAATTTGCTAGTGCTTATCTTTTTACCGTACGGAGGGATATGAATGAGATGTCAAATTATGAAAGTATCATGGGCCATTGTGCCAAATGTCCGGATAGCATTGGCCGTGTCATGAGGTACTACAGTGGATTAGTTCTGGAGATCAAGTTTAGTTTATGAGAAAGCATATAATGTTGTAGCTTTTGGGAAGCAAAAATCAAAGCAAGGCAATGTTTCTCGATAGGTGGGAAGTTCACTTTAGCAGGAATAAGATGATGGCTGAGGTAGTAGAGAATGTTCTTCTTCCCTTCATCACTGGCTTGTCCCAACAGAGCGCCGAGAGAGTCATCCAATGCAGCGGTGCAAAGGATGAGTGGCCGGCCCGGGATAAGGGCTGCTAGAACTGGTGGCTTCACCAAATAATGCTTGATGTCTTCAAAGGCATGCTGACACTTGTCATCTCACTTGAACTCGGCATCCTTTTTGACAAGTGCTAATAATGTCTTGCATCTCCCTGATAGGTTGGAGATAAAGCATCTTAGATATGCCAACCATCCTTGGAAGGATTTGAGTTGAGTTAAACTCTTAAGAGATGGCATTTCTAAGATAGCTTTAATCTTTTCAAGATCTATTTCTATTCCCGGTGTCGGACAACAAACTCAAGGAATTTCTCTGAAGCTACTCCGAATGCACACTTCAGGGGATTCATTTTGAGGTTATGTTATCTTAACCATTTGAAAACTACCCTCAAGTCAAAGAGATGATCTTCCTTTTCTCGCTCTTGACTACTAGATGATGGATGAGTTTGTTGAAGATTTGAGTCATGGCCCATTGGTATATACCACCAGCATTTTTAAGATCGAAAGGCATGACCTTATAATAAAATATTTTGATCGGGGTTTAAAAAGTAGTGTTTCTTTCATCTTCAGGAGACATCTTGCTTTGGTTGTAGCCAGATGACCCATCCATGAAAGAGAATATTGCATGAGATGAGGTGATGTTCACCATTAATTCTAGTATAGGAAGAGGAAACTCATCCTTAGGACATACCTTATTTTAGTCCCTAAAATCAACACATATGCACATTTGGCCATTCTTCTTCTTAACTGGTACGACACTGACTAACTAGGTAGGATATTTTTTTCCATAATGAAACCAAAGATCGTTTTCGACTTGTAAATAACATTGTATTCAATTTCTAATGCAGCATCTAGGATCTTGCTTAATAGGGGTATCGTTAGGACATAGTGCTAGCTTGTGGACGGATACGTTAGGAGATAATCCAGACATCTCTTCATAACTCCATGCGAAGCAGTATTCAAACTCAGTCAATAGCCTAACTAGGTCATTAGTTTCTTCTTCATTCAAAAATGATCTGATGTACATCGAGTGTGGATTTTCTTCTATCTCGAGGTTGATTTCTTTAATCTTGTCTATCATTGAATGAATCTCCTCTTCAAATTCTGGTGATGTCTCTTTGATTTGGAGGTCATCTGGATCATCTGAGGTTTCTAAACACACATTCTCATAAGAGTTGAGGGTGTGTGAAAAGAACCTATCAGACTCCAAATGATTGGTAACAATTAAGCAGTAATCGTAATCATCGACTGGACCCATTGTACTGAATCCAAGTCCTGCTCTTGTTTGTGCTTCCCTTCCTGTATTATTCCATTGCTTTTCAAGTACTCTGACCTATGCTTGGACCATGTATGAGGAACTAAACCTTTCGGTATAAGATTATGAACACAAGGTGAGTAAAAGTCAAATAGTAATTTCATTAATTTTTTAAATGTATCATCCTCAAGTTCTACATCAACTTCAAGATTTGAGGATGATGATCCCAAAAAGAATCTCTTCCGCTTCATATCACTAGAAGACTTAGGGACTTCCTTAACTACTAAACCTTCAATTTTTTGAGATGTAAGTGAGGTTAGAGCTAAGGTTCTCAAATGCTACCTAATAGTCTCACATAAACCTGATTCAAATACTTTGCTTTGTCTGGAGGCCTAGTCTTTATCTCTGTCTGGATTGAAAGTTACCACCAATGGAACCTGCTGAAAGGAGTTGGTTGGTACACTAATCACATTAGACTCATCCTTCGAGCCAGATTCTAAGTCTATGTGAATAGTATGGTTACTCATATGAACTAGAATATGACCTCTATTGGTTAATGGCCAACCAGGGGGTCTTTCACCTCTGAAACTTCCTTTGTTTTGCCTTTGCCTAGAAGAGGTTGAGCCATCCTACCCACATGTCCATATAATGGAATGAACTATGGGTGGAATTTGATATGCGGATCTATTTCTTCTTCAATTCCCCTCTCTTGTCCACTTGGATTTTCATTTTTATTTTCTTTTTCTTTTATCTTTTATTTTTCTTCATTTTCTTTTTCTTTTATTTTTGAATATGAATTTTGTCCAAGTTCACAAGAAATGGTGTTTTGAGGAAGATAGTAGGTCACATCCTCATAAATATCAACCTCTCAAACTGAAAATGATTTTTCATCTCCATTAACATAGTACTCAATCCCATCTTTTCTAAACTTAATGCATTGATGGAGGGAGAATGGAATTATCTTATTTAGATGTATCCAAGGCCTACCGAGCAAAGTAGTGAATGAAGTATTCAAATCAATGATATAAAACTTGGCTTCAGTCTTCCAATCACCTATATCCAAAGGTAACACTATGGAACCTAAAGCCCGTTCACCTTGTTCATTGAATCCTCTCAATATCATCTGATCTTCTTGGAGTGTGGAGATATTGATCCTTAAATAGGAAAGGGTCTTTAAACTCATAATGTTCATAGATGCACCTGGATCAATGAGAACTCTATCAAGTTTGAACCTATCCATGTCACGTGATGTAGAGGGGATGGTTGTGTGCCCCAGAAGAAGGTCTTCATCTGTGAAGGTGATCCCCTAAGCTTCTTTTGTATAATGTGCCTCCTCACCTATAGCAGTCAGTAGAGCTAAGAATATCTCAAGATCAAGTTGAGCCTTGATTAATGATTCCCTCATCTCTTTGGATAAGACATGGGCATCGTATATGCTTAGCTTAGATGAAAACTTTCTTAGATGACAGAGGACATTGTAGTCCACCTTAGGCTAGTCCTTCACAAGCATATCCCAAGGGTGGAGCATCTCGTGGAGGGGCTTCTCAATCCTCTACACTAATGACTTATTTCTCTCTATCCTGAGGTGCTGCCCTAGGAGGTAGAACCTTGCCACTACAGAGGTTAACTTTGGTGATCTCTTGTGGCAGGGTAATGGAAGGTTCTACCTGCACATCAGGCTCGCCTATAGCTTCTCTATGGGGCCCTCAGAATTAGTGATTCCAAGTCTATCTCAAGAGGCAAACTTGTAGTATTCAGAGTAGGAAAGTTCAACTCTGAATCAGAAAGAGGAAGATTAGAATTATTATAGTTATTTTGACTTGAAGAGTTATCATTAAGAAGAGAAGTAAACAATCCATCAGAAGTGACATAGATGTAATTCAAGCTAGCTTTATTCTTTAATTTCTTGGATTTGATTGATGGTACAAAGTAGAAATTAAATAAAGTGAGTGGGGTAAGGGATTTGATGCTCTTATCCGCTGATACAAGAGTTATACTAGTAGAAGAAGAAGAATTAATTGAAGTAGAGGAGGTCACCGATGTGGAAGCTACAACTGTAGGCTGGAGGCCAGACTCGATCAGTGGTTGTACTGTTGGGCTATCCCGGGCCAACACATGCTGCTGCTACTACTTGAGCTCCCTCTTTCTTTGAGTTGGCAATGGCAACTTGTAAACCTTCCTTGATGTTGGAGGTTTGAGCTAACTCAGGCACCTACAAGGAAAGTTTCTTGATCTTCTGGATGATCTTTTTAGAGGTTTTGGAGAAAGAGATATCTCAACCTTCTATAGTTTTAGAAGGATGGCATATATCCCCAAGGATTACCCCAATGAAATAGGATGGTTGTTCCATAAGGTATTCCTTTGGGATAACTATAGCACTGGTCTTAAAGCTATATTCAAGCCAGTCCTTAAATCTGAAGCAATCCTCTAAAATATGTTCTAGCATATAGGGGAAAAAGTTAGGATCATGACTTTTGCCTACTTCCTCCGATCTCCTAGGCTTAGGTAGCTAAAACTCACATTTCTTTAAGAGATTCTTAAATATCTTCTTGATTATCTCCCTTTAAATGAATAATGTTTCTTAAGCTTATCTAAAAGAGTAGGTGGACCGTAGATACCTAGCGACGGGTATGTGTCCCGCTGCTACAAGAGGTATGGCTAAGAAGGTGGTAGTGCTGGCCGTGGAGGCTTTTATGGAGGCCGATAGGGCTGCCTCAACAGTGGTAAAGGAGGTGGAAGCGAAGGCTACTAAGGTCGTAGTTCTTGGACTAATCTCTAGCTGGTTGCTTCCCCTTATCTATCGTTATCACTACTCCCAGTTTCTGCTCATATACCTTTTGTGGCTTTGCTTTGGGCAACTGGTCTTGAAAAGGCAACTATTTGGCCTCTCTTTGTAGACTAACCACCTTGTTCATTAGCTTCTCAAATCTTTTCATAGTGAAGCCCTTAAGCATGAAGATGACCAGGCCATGGATATTCTTTAGAAGAATCTTAATGGCATGCTGCTCAGATAGATGCAGCTCGCATTTCATACTCAGGTTACGCCATCGAAGAATATAGTCAACAAGGGACTCACCCGGGTGTTGTTGTGCTACAATGAGATCACCTATAGTAACCCTTTGTTGTGCTACAATGAGATCCCCTCTAACTCAACAAATGTCTTTACTGAATCGTTGGGAAGTTTAACATACCAATCAAAAGCAATCCTTGCTAGGCTACTAATGATGAGACAAAGCATTCGCCACCGAAACAACCGACTCAACGCTATATGTCGGGTTTCCATTAACATCAAAGCTTTTGAAGAAAGGTGGCACGAAACCCTTGAGATATTGGATTGCATCGAATTCCTCCTAGTAGGGTCTACCCTTTGAAACCGATGAGCCTCCGGGCTTGAGCCAATGCTTCCTTCACTTGCTGCTCAATCATGGATCTGATGTCTTTCTCCTATATGGAGGTACTTTTCACTATCTTCCAATACATGCTAGTGCTACCTTGCTCAATGGGAGGTAAGGTCTTGGCTGGGTTCAAGACATGCACTAACTATGACTGACTAATATTGGCTGTAGTAGGATGAATTGTTCGGGCTTATTTCTGAAATACTAAAACTGCTGCTAATAAGTCCTCAACCTACCTCGCCATCCTATATATCTCCTCATCTTTCTACTTTAACTGATATCTAGAGGTGTTAGGCTAATTAGGCTGTCTTTTGAATCAACCTTATCACCTTCCATGGCCTGCTCCCTGAGGAGGGATCCCCTAATATCCATCATACAGACCTCAGCTTAGTCTCCCAATAAATCATCTTCGTTGGAATCGAAGCTGACTTTCTCCTCATCTGACCAATCATACCCCATAATTTTCATCTTCTCTACAAGTTAATGATGTAAAATATCATGAGGATCTAAAAATTAGAGCTCAAGATCCATTTACAAGATCTAAAGCTAAAGCCCAAGAAAATTCAAGAAAGAAGAAGGCTTAGCTTATTAGCCTGCTAAGGCCCATTTTATGATTTCATCTTTTTTATTTATGTAATTTTTAATTTTCTTCTAGAAACTCCATGTTTGAAATTTTGTATTTAAAAATTCAAAGCATGACATGTGAGATGGTTGAATCCATATAAAATAATAGCATGTAAAATGGGTGGATGGCATAAAATAATGAGTCAATTCAATGCTTCACATTAATGTGACCACCCACCTTTCCCTCCATGTTTTGAATTCTTTTCTTTTGAAAGATGCTTGTTATGACTATAAATAGCCCCTCTTATAGAATGAATGAGATCATTTGGCAATTACAAATTATAGAGTTATTCTTGTGATTTGAGAGCTTGGTGGCCAAATCTTGGCATTTCTTAGTGGGAGCGCTAGTTATCCAATATATCTTCTTCCTTCACCTCCAAAACCCATGTTCTCTCAATCTCATCAAAAGAAAGAACGCTCGCCTCCATCAAATTTGGTATCAAAGCGATGCCTGGAATGAGCAAATTTGGTCAAAAGTTTGCTTCAACAAAGGGAGCATCTCAAGTGCTGGACTTGTCTTCAAACTTATGAGTTTTTCTTGGACTTGTGAGGTTAATTAATTTTCTTTTATATGATAATTTAAATATATATTAGTAGCTTGGAAAGATATATATTGCTTCCAAGTTTATGGTGATAGCATAAATTTTCAATTAGTAAAGCTCCATTATATATTTTAGTCAAAATCTAATTACTTGCTTTATTATCTTTGTTATTATTTATGGTTAATTTTAGAAGTTTCTTTGATTAACTTATGATAACTTATTTTCTAAAGAAAAAAAAGGCTTGATAAATTTGAACATTTTTTTCATTGCATTAAAAAATTAAAAAAATATGCATGCATAATAATATAAGTGTGTTAAGCCTGGTGATTTTGGAAGCTAAATAGAACTTTATCAAAAAGACCTAAATTGTCTAAGAAGAAGATCTTGGGATTTAAGTGGTCTTGTCTCCCTCACCGGAAGTTCTCTTTCCTAAAATTTCACTTTGATTGCATAATTATATTATACTTGTTTATTTTTTATTTCATTTTTTTTCAATGATCCCTTTACAGATATCTTTTTTTTCTTTAAAAAAAATCATGGCACCAAAATCTATCTCTTAAGATCAAGTTAAAAATTTGACTAGATTAGTTGATGCCTTAGATCTTAGGATCCAAGATAATGAATTTAAAACTCAATAAATATTAGAAGAAAGTAAGAATCAAATGCAAGAACTTAAACAACAAATGCAAACTCTTATAGCACATCTACAAAATAATATAGTACCAACTCCTCCTCCAATACCTGCTCAGACTGTGCCAATAAGATAGATGAAGAAGATTCATATCAAAACCATAGAGAAAATCAACCACTTAGAAGACCATCAATTGCTAGAAATGGTAAAAGGGGAGAAAATTATTTTAAGACTATAGAAGACTCTAATGATCCATCTCGAAGAGTTAAAGTAGAAGCCCCAACTTATGATGGTATATATGACCCAAATAAATTTCTCGATTGGTTAGTTCAAATGGATGACTTCTTTGATTGGTATAAAATGGATGATTACCAAAGGTTTACTTTTGCTAAAAAATACTTTAGGTAAAGAATAAAAGATTAGGAAGGAAACAACTTGGATTGAAATGAAGAAGCGAAATGTCTAGGCATTATGATAAGAAGCTACATAGTCAATTATTAACTTTGCGATAAGATAATTATCTTGTAACTGAATACTTGAATACTTTTGAAGATCTAGTTTATAGAATTGATTATGTTGATAATGATTGGCAATTAGCCAATAAATTTGTTATTAGACTTAGGATTGACATTAGGAATGAAGTTGAATTATTTGACCCACAATCTTTAGAGAAAGCATTTCATTATGCATTATTGCTTGAACAACAAAAGAAATCTGCCTCCCGCTCTAAAACTAAAAGTCAAGTACCTTCCATTTCATTCCATAGATCTATTGTTAGACCTGCCCATCCAAATGGTCTTACCCCTTTGCCTAAAACTTCAACGGAAGGGAGCTCTAAGAATACTAGGGAAGTAATATGTTTTAAATGTCATAAAAGGGTCATATGCAAAATCAATGTAAAGCTCAAATCTTTTTTTTAGAAGAAGTTGAAAATCTAATAAATGATAATCTAGAAGAAGTTTATGATGACACCTCATTATCTGATGAAGAATTAGAATTAATTGATGACCCTCATGTTAATGTGATGAGTTATCTTACTGTAATTAAAAATGAGGCAGAAGATTGGAGGAGAAAGAACATTTTTAGCATGTATGTTTTGTGTAATGAAAAGAGATGTAGGTTAGTTATAGATGGAGGAGTGCTATGAATGTCATTTCAACACACATACTTTCGAGCCAACCTAAAATCAACCTCACGAACCATTTCATGTTAGTTGGGTGAAAATCATACATCTCTTCCCATCACCAATTGGTGTTTAGTTCTTATTAAAATAGGAACCTATGAGGATCAAATTTGGTGTAATGTTCTCTCTATGGACATTGCTCATATTCTCTTAGGACAACCTTGGCTATATGATATGAATATTATTCACTATGGTAGGGAAAATACTTATATTTTTAAACATAATAATAAGACTATTAAATGACTACCAATAAAGCCAGTAGAAAAAATACCCTCCATAACATGACAAAAAACAACTTCTGACTTGAACCTAAGCCTCTATTGAAGAAAAATGACAAGCCTAATACTATCATTTCTGATTCTTACTTTTTTTTCTTTTTTTTTAGAGAAACCCCATGTAGGGGGTATTTTATTGCCACAAAAAGAGGGTTACAAGGTACTTAAAGGGGATAAACTCCAGAACTACTGCTCAAAGAGCTACAAGCAGCCTAAGGAGTAGATCCCCTATCTAAGTACAGCCAAATTTCTGATTCTTACTTTAAAACATCGACTCTTCCTCCTTTGACCCCAAAGATAGAAATAATAGGTTTTGGAGCTTTACGAAAAGAATTTTTTGATTCATTTCTTCTTCATATATTGCATGTAAAAGAAGTCATACCAGACTTTAATGAGATTTACATACTTGTTGTGCTCTCTTCTCTTCTTAATGATTTTAAATATATTACACCCGATGAGCTTCCTGATGAGCTACCTCCTCTAAGAGACATTCAACATGCCATTGAGTTCTCACCCAATTCTCAACTCTCAAAGCTTCCACATTATAGGATGAACCCTACTGAGCATGTTGAGATTAAAAGATAAGTTGAGAATTATTTAAAAAGGGTTTTATTCAAGAGAGTCTTAGCCCTTGTACAGTCCCAGCATTATTAACTCCAAAGAAAGATGGAACATGATGAATGTGTGTTGACAGCCGAATAATAAATAAAATTACTGTCAAATATAGGTTTTTTATTCCCCAATTAAATGATATGTTAGATTTAATCTCATGAGCAAATTTTTTTCAAAGATTGATCTGAAAAGTGAATTTCATCAAATTCAGATTAGATCAGAAGATGAGTGGAAGATGACTTTTAAGACCCCTGATGGACTTTATGAATGGCTTGTCATGCCTTTTGACTTTCAAATGCTCCTAGCACATTTATGAGATTAGTGAATATTATTCTTAAATCATATATAGGTAAATTTTTGGTGATGTATTTTGATGATATTTTGATTTTTAGTCCAAGTGAAAATGAACATCTATAACACCTACAAAAAGTTTTTGAACTACTTAGACAAGAGAAATTATACATTAATTTAAAAAATATTTTTTTGCAAGCTGAGGCAATCTTTTAGGCTTTATTATATCCACTACTAGACTTAAACCTGATCCTTCTAAAGTGAAAGCAATATTAGATTGGCCATCACCTAAAAGTTTTACTGAAGTTAGAAGCCTTCATGGTTTAGCCACTCTTTATCGATGATTTATCAAGAATTTTAGAATCATTGTTGCTCTGATAACTGATATACTAAAATTAGATAAATTTTGTTGAACTCCTAGCAGAAAAGGCCTTTCAACAAATTAAAATTCTTATCACTTATGCACCAATCCTTAAGCTTCCTATTTTTCTAAAGCCTTTGAAGTAATATGTGATGCTTCAGGAATTGGGATAGGTGGAATTTTAAGTCAAGAGAATCATCCTATAGCATTCTTTAATGAAAAGTTAAATGAAGCCAAACAATGATATTCCACTTATGATAGAGAGTTTTATGCTGGGCATCGGTGACACTATCTCTTACATTGAGAATTTATACTTAATTCTAATCATCATGCCTTAAAATTCATTAATACTTAATAAAAATTAAGTCATAAGCATGCAAAATGGGTTGAATTTTTACAAGACTACACTTTTGTAGTAAAGCATAAGCCTGAAATTGAGAATAAACCCATTGAAGCTTTATCGAGGGTAAACTTAATGATTTCTTCTTTAGAATTGAGAATCCTAGGATTTGATAGAATTAAAGATGATTATATTGTGTGCCCTGACTTTCACCTAATTTATCTTGAACACCTAGATAAACCAATAACTTTACAAGGGACATTCTTGATAACAAATGGATATTTATATAAAAGAAAACAATTATGCATTCCTCGATCTTCTCTTAGAGAATTTCTTATCACTAAGCTACATGCTGGGGGTGTAGCTAGTAATTTTGGAAAGGATAAGACCATATGTTTATTAGAAAATAGATTTTATTGGCCTTCATTAAAATGAGATGTTCAAAAATTAGTGGTTCAATGTTTAATTTATAAATAAGCTCAAACTATCAAACAAAGGTCTGGACAATACACTGCTTACATGTTCCTTATAGGCCTTGAGAAGACCTATCAATAGATTTTATTCTATGATTACCTAGGACTGCTCGTGGGCATGATAGTATTTTTGTTGTAGTGGACAGGTTCTCAAAAATGGCTCATTTCTTACCTTGTCCAAAACAAATGATGCTTCTTATATAGCCAAATTATTTTTAAGGAAATAGTGCGACTCGATCTCCCTTTAACCATTTTCACGTGAGAAGTTAAGTTTATCTCATATTTTATGGAAAATATTATGGAAACTATTATATACTAAATTAAAATTTTCTTCTACCTTTCACCCACAAACTGATGGACAAACTAAAGTAGTTAATCGTACCTTAGGAAATTTGCTTAGATGCTTGGTAGGTAAACATTTAGGAAATTGTGATTTACATTTACCAACCTCAAAATTTTTCTATAATAGTACTATATCTAGAACTACAAAAAAATTACCATTTGAGATAGTTTATGGTCAAAACCCATGACAACCAATAGATGTAGCAAACCTACCATCTCATATATTTTTTGATGTAGCATTCTCATTTGCTAAAGATTTTTAAAGCCTCCATGAAGATATAAGAAAGCAAATTACTATAAGTAATGAAAACTATGCTTATAAGGCAAATCATAATCATTCAATAAAAGAATATAAAGAAGGTGATGATGTATTGATTTTCATTCGACCTAAGCATTATCAAACCACTAGATATAAGAAATTACATGAACGAGCTTGTGGTCCGTTTAAATATCTCAAGAAAATTGGAACTAATGCTTATCACCATGGTTTGCCTGCTGATATGCTCATTCATCTAGTTATAATATTAAAGATATTCTATTATATGAAGGAATTAGCAAACCTTCGCTTGTTCAGCTAACTCTTTAGCATGAGATATAGCCGCATTCTGCGTAAGCCCTTCCTTTGAAGTTGACTATATTATCACTGAGGAAGCACCAATTAATCTAGCTTCTAAACATCATTTTCTAGTTCGTTGGAAGAATAAGCCACCAACGGAAGACACATGGTTGACCCGTACTGATTTGGAGACTTTAGCCCCACAATTAGTAGAAGACTTCTTAGATTTCAACTCTACAGAGCAGAGTTCAATTAAGGGGAGTTGATGGAGAACATCATGATGATCCAAAAAAATAGAGCTCAAGGTCCATTTACAAGATCTCATGCTAAAGCCCAAGAAAATTCAAGAAAGAAGAAGGCTTATCCTATTAGCCTGCTAAGGCCCATTTTATAATTTCATCTTTTTTATTTATGTAATTTTTAATTTTCTTCTAGAAACTCCATGTTTGAAATTTTGCATTTAAAAATTCAAAACATGAGATGTGAGGTGGTTGAATTCACATAAAATAATAGCATATAAAATGGGTGGATGGCATAAAATAATGAGACAATTTAATGCTTCACATTAATATGGTCACCCACATTCCCTCCATGTTTTGAATTCTTTTCTTTTGAAATATGCTTGTAATGGCTACAAATAGCCTCTCTTACTAGAATAAAAGAGATCTTTTAGCAATTACAAATTATTGAGTTATTCTTATGATTTGAGAGCTTGGTAGCCAAACCTTGGCAATCTTTGGTGGGAGTGCTAGTTATCCAACATATCTTCTTCATTCACCTCCAATACCCACATTCTCTTAATCTCATAAAAAGAAAGAATGCCCACCTCCATCAGATAATGTGCTACTATCTCCTCAAGAGAACGATCAATCTGAATGGACACAAATGATTTCAGCTGGCCGGTGTGATCATTGTCATGTATTGAGAGGCACCAGACCTCGCTTGTTGCTGGAGAGTCAATCCTATGGGAATTGTACTCACTAGAAGAGAGATACTTCTGATTGTCACTAACTTGAAAAGGGGTGACACTCCTAGGAGGTTCTACTATCATCAGTGCAACTGACCGATGCTATCATCTGCTACCTCTGCAATAGCTGCTACCATCTCCATGTCCTACTGAATTGGCGGAGTTGGTGAAGGGATGACCACTATGCTTCAAGGTCGCCACTCCCTCTGCACCACCACTAGGGTAGAAGGTCAAGCAAGATAGCTCATCACCTCGAGGTGTAGATGGAGTAGATTCTACCATGGCCTGGATCAACAATGGGTGTGCTTCTCCATATGGCCTTCATGGCCTTCGTGGAACTAGAGATGTTGTGACTTGAACCGCGACTGACGGGGTGTGGAGCGTGTGGTGGAGACACCACTGACTCTCTATGAACAGGAGCTGACCTCATGTGATGACTGGTCCCATTAAGCAGGATGTTATCTATATGGTCGGTGTGGGTAGCGCACCGAGCTAGAAAATTGGTGAGTGCAGAAGCTACCGACCGGCGACTGAACCTTCGCCTCTCCCTACTGGTGATATGAACAAATGTATGAGCCTCTCTGGCCTTCTCCTATCAGGTGTTTTTTACACTGTGGCGGATGATTGATCTCATATCAAATTGAGCTATGGACTTAGAATGTTCGTAAGCTTTGCCAACCTGGCGTAAGACTGATTAGAGGTCGGTATATGACCTCTTGCTCCAAGTAACTGAAGGATGATGTTGAACCACTGGTGGAGGTGAAGTACGAATCCTCCTAGCATCCTCTCTGTCCGACCCAGAGAGAGGATGAAATTGGTTCACTATAACCAGCGGGGTGATCAAAGTAGGTATCTCCTCTAGATTGACCGCATAGCAGCCTCCATCTCCCTGGCAATCCTAGTATGATACCGCTTGATCATGTGGTTTTTATTTCTCCTCTATGTCTGGGTTGGATGAGCAGAGTAAGAACTAGACTCAACCTCAAAGGCTAGAGAGGCAATCTTATAATCAGAGGATCCTTACCCTTAGAGGGTGCCAAAGAGTGGGCGCTATCCCTTACTGGGGCAGAGGAGAAACCATGGGGCTCACAGGCGCTACCATTGTCACTGCTAAAATTGGTGGGACTGCCACTACTTTCCTCTTTAATGAGGAGATATCAGAATCCAAAGGTAAATAGATTTAGATGTTGGCTTCTTCCCACCACCGCAGTCCTACTGACAGTTGTGAGGGGAGTGCCCTCACACGTGATCCTCACTCCCTCAAATCCCCTATCGAAATGGATAAGGTGGGCATGATCACCTCGGGGGAGGTTGGCTTGATCCAAGGCTAAGTCCATGCCGTGTGAGAAAGTGAACACAAACTTTTGTGACCTTGCCATTTCTAATCAACTGCAAAAACTGAAAGACTTAACTGTAATTGTATTTATGACTGATGCTGAGAATCTACAATATAGGAAATGAGCTTGGATTAGATTTCTATTTTTGTTGATTTTTGAATTTAATTTAGAATTTGAACCCACATCCAACATCTTGGAAGTGTTAAGTCGGGTTCAAATGGATTAAAAATGATTTAGAAATTTGATTGGAAAGAGAATTTTTGAATATGAATCCAACTTCAACAAATTTGGATATGTTAAAAAATGGATTCAAATATTGTTAGAAAGATACTTCCATAGGCTCATGTTTGAAATTGGATTTTGATTGGAGGACTCTTTCCTTTAACAAATTTGAGCATGTTAATGTAAGGGTCAATTGGTTTTATTTTTGATTTGGTATTTTGGATTTCACTCACTTAGGCAAATTTGGGTATGCTAAGTCAGATTTTTGAAAATAATTATTCCTCTTTCTTTGGTTGTTTTATCTTGTCAATAATTATTGATTTTGAAAATTGGAATTCCACTTTGCAAATTTAGGTATGCTAAGTGCAGAACTAAATGTGTTTCATTTTTAAAAGATTTTTTGAAAATAGGATTCTTAGCAAATTTGAGTATGCTAAAGAAATCTTAAAGTATTTCATTTATTTTGAATATTTTGATTTTTACAAAAGTATGATCCTTACCAAATTTGGGTATGCTAAGGAAATCCTAATGTGTTTCCTTTTGGTTTTGATTTGTTTTTTTTTTTTTTTTGGAAAGGTAGGATCCTTAATAATTTTAAGTATACTAAGGGAATCTTAATGTGTTTCCTTATTGTTTTAATTTGTTTTTTGATTGAAACTGAAGACTTTACTTTAGCAAATATGATATGCTAAAGATGAAGTTCCACTTAATTTTGTGAAATGGAAACTTCACTTAGCAAATTTTGAGTATGCTAAATGAAATCCCTAAAGATGTGTTCAAAATTTTTTGTATTTTGGTTTATTTTTCCTCTTTAGCAAATTTGGTATGCTAAAGAATGAAGTTTCAAAAGTGTTTGAAAATTTTTAGTTTTGAATTTGGAGACTTCACTTAGCAAATTTGATTATGCTAAATGAAGTTCCAAATATGTTTGAAAAATTTTTGGTTTTGAATTTGGAGACTTCACTTAGCAAATTTGAGTATGCTAAATGAAGTTCCAAATATGTTTGCAAAAAATTTTTATTTTGAATTTGGAGACTTCACTTAGCAAATTTGAGTATGCTAAATGAAGTTACAAATATGTTTGAAAATTTTTGGTTTTGATTTGGAGACTTCACTTAGCAAATTTAAGTATGATAAATGAAGTTCCAAATGTGTTTGAAAAGTTTTTATTTTGAATTTTGAGACTTCACTTAGAAAATTTGAGTATACTAAATAAAGTTCCAAATATGTTTGAAAATTTTTAATTTTGAATTTAGAGACTTCACTTAGAAAATTTGAGTATGCTAAATAAAGTTTCAAATGTGTTTGAAAATTTTTGATTTTGAATTTGGAGACTTCACTTAAAAAATTTGAGAATGCTAAATGAAGTTTCAAATATTTTTGAAAATTTGAAAATATGATTGTTAAGTTTTGATTTTTTGAAATGAAGACTTCCATTCAACACTTTTCGATATGTAGGAATGGAAGTCAATTTTATTTTTGCAAATGTACAAATTTTATTTTGTGTGTGTTATTGCTTTTTGAAAAAGGGAATTCCAACTTAATCATATATGGGATATGTTTAAGTGGGATTTCTAATTAATATTATTTATATTTGGGAATGAAATCTTCATTCAATAAATTTGAGAATATTGAATGAAAATGTTCATATATGCTTTTTAAAAAAATTTAGTCTTGTTTGAAAATGAAACTTCCATTCAATATGTGTGGGTAAATTGAATGGCAAGGTTCATGTGTGCTTTTTGAAAGTTTTATTTTTGATTTTGATTTTGACTTTTGGAAATATGATTGTTCATTTTATTTTGAAAATGAAATCTTCATCAAAATGAATTGAAGGAAGATGTTCCTTTGTGCTTTTGGAAAAGATTGTTAATTTTATTTTTGAACATTCCTATATGTAACAATTATGAGAATTATTTGATGAAGGTGATTTAAAAAAATTTTGTGAAAATATTTTATTATGTGCATTTTTTGAAAGAGTGCTTTTTAAAAAGCAAGATTTTATGAAAAAATTATCTTGTCTTTATTATTTTAGAATGAACCTTTCCATATCATAAAAATGATAAGGAGGAAGTCTTTAAATGTTTTCTTTTTTATTTAGATCTTTTTTATTTTACCCATTGGAAAACCCAACAGAGGTTTTAAGACCAACACGTGATGAACTCTTAAAACATAAAGATGTAAGCTAACTTAACTTAAGAATGAAATAAGTTAAGTGCCAACGTAATGAAAGATAGTCTCAGATTCATACCAAAGTACAAACCCACTCTCGATACTTGAAGACAAGGATCATTTACCAAAGATGGAGAGAGGAACCATCCCCAGCAAAGTCGCCAAAAAAATTTGTGATGAAAATTTTCAAATATGAGATTTCTAAAAGAATAAGATATATACTTCCATATTCACTCTATGTGGGATAAAATGAGTATGGAAATATACATCTCTTCTCTTTATGCAATTTGACACCATGTAGATCCGCAGATGTTCTTATTGAGGGTGATCGGGTATGACATTGAGGAGAGGTGTATTATCTCAAAAGATAGAAGTCACCACCCTATAATGGACCTAATTACCTCAACAAGGACTCCGAAGGACAATGAGTTTGCATATGTACCACAGATTCTTTCCCTACTTTACATGAAAAAGTAAAATAGGATTTACTTTAAATTGGGTTTGTTAAGTTTCCTACCCATAATTAATTACATTATAAGAAATGATCATTATCTCTAAAGATTTTAATAGGTAGGACTGTCAATCGATTAGCAAATTTTGGAAGATCAAATGGAATTGATCAAGGAGAGGGAGTTATTATCGAAGCCAATGGAAGATAAGTAGGAGATGCCTATGATGCTAAAAAACCGAGCATCTCAAACTATCATATGGTTGGGCTTTATCTTTTTGAAATTGATTTAATTTGTTTGAGTCAAATTTTTCATTAGAAATTTAGGGCTTATGATTCCACAGCACAAGATTATGAAAATGCCTAAGAGGTGATAATTTAAGCTTATGACCCACAAAGGGGAGAAGCAACCTGAACCTAAATCTATGGAGCTTTGGTGAGGACCAAAAGCACAACCTAAGTTTAAGGCAAAAAATAGGTATTTGATTTGCCTCCACAAGAGAAGATAAACCACCTGACTACTTGAACTTACAACCTCGTAGGGGTGGCCGCCAAATAACTCATATAATTTTAAATTCATGTAAGCAAGTCATATGCTTTATGCAAGATAGTTGGGATGTTATTTATTTAGAAAGAGACTGAATCTTTAAACTCACTCCCTAAAGAGACTAGATCATGTAAGGGTATGCTTCAAATGACCCAAATCTAATGCAATTCAGATTTTATTTTATTTTTATTTTTGGATAATCATTTTGACTCAGGCTAATAAATTCATATGCCTAATACATGAGAAATGAGATTATTGGCCAAAATTAGTGAGAAGGGAGGAGGTGTGTTTCCACCATGACTCTCAAAGGTCAAGCCAAGTTTCTCTGGCAAAGGTGGAAACACTCCAATCAAGAGTGAAAGAAATATTCATTTGTGCATAATGTTATAAAAGAAATACTCATCGAGCTAAGGGGTTACTAATTATTTTATCTTGATTTTAGCCTAAGCTTTAGGTGAGGTTATGAGTTATTTTATTTTTAGTTTTGAATTGTTGAATTTGATAAAAGATTTATTTTTTTCTAAGAGCCTAATCCACATTCAGGCCATACATAAAGCAAGAAAAGAAAGAAAAAAAGCTAAACAAATCATCAATCAATTTATAAAGCTAATCACAAAAGAATAAGAGGCCATTATAGTCAGGTACCACCGCACAAACCCAAAAAAATAAATTGGGTTATCAAGCTTTACCCTTATTAAACCTGGATTACAAATGAATTAAATGCAATTAAATAAGAAACTCATTGTTATGAGGGTCTTCAAGCTTCATTTCTTCATTCTTATTTTCTTCTTTCTTCTCATTTTCTTCTTTCTTCTTTGGTTCTTTCTTTGGGATGGTTGGAAGGTGGGTGCTCCAAAGAGAGGGGAAGGAAAACCTACACTAAGCACATCCTTATATTCTACTCACATGCAAACTTATAAGTAAGATATAAGTAACACACATATTTAGCATATTGGGAAATAACCAAAGCAATGAAAGTATGTAAACATATTCACTTTAATTAATTCCTAAATATAATTATATGAAATAAGAAAGCTTAAAGTAAATCAAAGTTTATTTAATGTGATTTTTATTTGATCTTGAATTTGATTCAATTTTTAAAATTTGAATTGAGTTTGTTGTTCCTAACCCATCCCTATATGTGTTTGATATTTTTGTTCATTTTTTAGATGATTAGATTCATTTTATATTTTGATTAGGTTAAGGTATAAATTAAGCATGTTATCACCTTACAAGCATAGTTAATCATATAATTATGAGCCAATGAGATGACATAAAATATCACAAAAAATTTAAATTTGCAATGCACCTAGAAGCAAGGTGTCTAATGAAGTTTAGCTCATGATTAATGATTAATTAAGCAAAGGAGTTTAACTTAAGTAATTTCAAAACACCCCTCACACATACGAGTTGAATTTTGATTTACTTAATTTAACTTAAGCTGAACACCTAAGCAACTATCCCAAGTAGATTAATTAAGTTTTGAATAGTTTTTAGAAGTTTAAGAAATTAATTAAGAGGGTAATTAGTGAATTATCCCTTAATTAGGAAAGATTAAGAAAGAAAATGAAATTTAAGAAATAGCTTAGGGGAAATGCCCCAAAATTATTTCTTAAACCTTCTATTCAGAAAAAGACCTTAATCAAATTCAACAAAAGATTAAACCACTAATCAAACCCTTAATTAACCTTAATTACATTAAGGGGTAATTTGGAAATGAATTAAGAATTTTCCCAATTAATCCACCAACAAATCCCAAGAAAATTAGGCAAGGTAGAAGTCATCCCTTTAAACATACTCAAGAAGTTTGGGAATAATTAGTGAAATAATTAAAGGGTAATTAGCAAATTTAAATTTCCAATAAAACTCAAATTCATAGTAAATAAGTACTTAAAATTAATCAAAATTAATTTTAGAATATTCTATGTTCAATTATCTTTCTAATAAAATTTATTTTATATTTTTCTAATTTTCTAGGTTAAGATATGAATTTTAGAAGTTTAAGCAATTAATTAGAATTAAATAAACTTTAATTAATTCCCTAATCCCTACGGCGTGCCACGGAGACGTTGACGCGGCTGCACTTTACACGTGACGCTTTCTAAGTGGCCACTTAAATGTTGAATCGTAGCACCGTGGGCGACGGCGCTACGCGCTTTTACCTCGTCCAATCAAGGATCGGACGGTTGAGATTAAAGCTGTCATTCAAAGGGGATAAAATGAATTATAAAATGTAATTTAATCTCAGCAGTTCATCCAAAATATGTGGATGTCAGCTATCTGTCCCTACCATTGCCTGTGAACCATGGAGACCGTCCATGCTTAAGGCCATGATCCGAGCTCGATGGAGCTCAGATTAGGATGAAATTTTACCCTCACCATCACAATGCAACCTAGTTTACATCTAACGGTTAAGATCTTATGTCATTAACATTTCTTTCACAAAGCTTCACACCACATTGAGTTTGGTGATCGAAAAATGTCTAACCTCGTGAGGTGATCACCGGCACTCGATTTCCTTGGAGAAACTTCATCTGGTTGAGACGAAGCTTTGTTGAAAGTTTGAGAGGCTAAGATTGAGTGGATCTTCCTATGGGTCACCTCCTCCTTACTTTGAGCTCAGTTTTGGTCTAGGGCACTCCTCCTCTACCTCTGGAGCTTGGAAAGAGTATGGGAAAACTCAATTGAGCTCACTAATGGAGTGTGCAAAGGGAATTGAGTGGAGTTTGAGTGTGGAGAAAGTTGAGAAATCAGTGGAGCTCCCCATTTTCACTTAAGGAAAATTAAGAAATGACAATTCAGTCTCCCTCTAGAGAGCTTAGGATCACTTGCAAATGGCTCCTATGACTCTCCTTTACTCAATCGACAATGGGAAAGTGAAGATTCAATTGAATTAGGGGGAGTATATCTCCCCCTTTGGAAATCAGACTGCCGAGAAGGGAGGAACCATTTTGATCCAATTGAGCTTAGGCGGTTGGTTTGTTAGGCCATTTAAGCTATACTTGAGTTCGTTTTAGGCTAGGGAGTGGATTAGTGGAGTGGCCATGTGCTCCATTTGAGTGGAGACATGATTCCCATGTGCACATTTCAAGCCATGTGCTCGGTTTGGCCCTTGGGTCAAGTTGGGCTGACCCAAAACCACTGGGTTTGGTGCACCAGCCTCCATAGGGTTCACTTGACCTATTAGGAGAGTATCAAGTAGGTATGAAGAGGGTTTGACCAAATTCCAAGTGGAATTGATCAAAATTTGTTCTATGTCCTAGGGGTAGAATGGTCATTTGGCTGATTTTTGAATTTGGATATGTTGGGTATGTTGAGAAAATAGGTTTGGCCAAGTTTCATTGGATTTGAAGTTCATTTGGTATTGTTTGGCTCATGTTGACCCATTTAGGTCAAAATGGATCAACTTGGGTCAAGTTGACCAATTGGTCAAATTAGGTCAAACCAAGGGCTGGGTCAAGTTCAAATGACCATTTGAAAATTTTGGTGACTTTGGTTTGATTCAGTTTGGTTTAGGTTTGAATTTGATTCATGTGACTTCATTTAGGTCAAATGAGTCAAGTTGATCAATTTGACCTATTTGAGCTAGGTCATGGGTAGATTTAGGTTTGGTTAGTCATATGAGATGGATTGGTATCTTCGTTTCCAATCAATTTTGGTTAAGTTTAAGTTTGGCTCAAAATGACCCTTTAGGTCAAGTTGGGTTCATGATCAATTCGGCTAGATTAGGTATAGTTGGCCAATTAAGACTTTGGTTAAGTTCAACAAGTGATTTGGAAAGAACTTGACCCATTGGTTTCAATCAATTTGGCTTAGATCAAGTTTTGACACATTTTGACTTTTTAGGTGAAATTGAGTCAACTTGGGTCAAGTAATAATTGAGTTAGGCTCAAATGTTGACTTGGTGTTCAAACATAGTTCATGAATGAACTTAGATCAATGGTTTCAATCAATTTGGCCTATGGTATATTTTGGCTATGTTGGTTTCATTTTGGCTAAGTGTTGACTTGGTCAACCCTTAAGTTTGACTTGGTTTGACCCAATTTGTTTGATTGATCATCTCATGATGATTGTTGATCATGATGAGAGGCATAGCTGCGTTTGATTCAATCTAATTTAGTTAGAATTAGAATTTGGCTCATAAGGATACTTTAGGTAACTTTTGATCAAGTGAGTCTAAGTGGGTCAAATGGCTTGGTCAAAGCTTGATTTGAGTTTGATTGAACTTATATATGGACATATAATTGAAATATAAATCCATTTGCTAGTGGTTTGAGGCCAAATGGGTTTTGATTCACTTAACAATTTCAAGTTCAAAGGGTGAACATGAAATGAATTTTGGCTTGACTTTTGAATTGAGTTTTGATAAAGCGATTGAAGTTTATATTTATATTTGGATTCATGATTGGAGGATTGATTGAATTATGAAGAAAAATCAAAAGTTTGGCTAGATTTGAAGTTGATTTGGCTAAGTTCAAGATTTTTACTTGAAAGGTTTGGGTTGGATTTTGAATGGGTTTGAGTTTGATTTTTGGAAGTGGATTTTAATTGTTTGAATTTATATTTTATTTATATATGTGAATATAAATGAGAATATAAATGGATTATGAGAAAAATTGATGAATTTGAAGTGATTTGATCATGATCCAGGCTAAGTCTTTAAGAGGAAATTTAAAATACTTAGGAAATTTTGGAGTTTTGGATTTGATTTGTGAGTTTAGTTTGATTGATTTGAATTTATATTTCATTTATATATGTGAATATAAATGAGAATATAAATGAGTTATGAGAAAATTTCATGAAATTAAAATGATTTGATCATGATTTAGGCTAAGTCTTTAAGAGAAAATTTAAAGGACTTAGGAAATTTTGGAGTTTTGGATTTGAATTTTAGATTTAGTTTGATTGATTTAAATTTATATTTCATTAATATATGAGAATATAAATGAGAATATAAATGAGTTATGAGAAAATCTCATGAGTTTGAGATGATTTAGATTTGACTTTAGCTAAGTCCATGAAAGGAAAATCGAGAACGACAAGATTTGGAATTTTGGAATTTCAACTTGGAATTCAATCATGGATTTCAATTATGTGTTATTGATTTGAGTTTGGAGAAAATAAAATAAGATTGATTTAGAGTTTGACTTGAAGGAAGGAAGGTGAGGAGTGGTTCAAGCTAAGGGTAGGCAAATTTTCCTAACACCCCTAAGGCATAACCTATTCCTATGGCTAACTCTTCTAAGTCCCTAGAGCTAGGTTGAGTGTCCACCTAATCACTCAATGTATCTTAAGACTAAGGAACTCTTAAAGTCTAAGAGGAATCCTATGTTTAAGATGGAGGGTTTGAGAGCTCATCTAAAATGAGGTCAACACTCACATAAATCTTACTAACCCCTTAGCTGGATATGTACTTTCTTTTCTAATATCATGCATAAAAGCATATTGTTTCACTCTTGATTAGAGAGCTTCCACCTTTGCCAAAGAACTTGGCTTGACCTGTGAGAGCCATGGTGGAAGCACACCTCCTTATCTTACTGATTTTGGCCCATAATCTAATTTCTCATGCATTAGTCATAAAGAATCCTATAGCCTAAGTCAAATGACTGTCCAAAAATAAAAATAAAATATGTGAAAATATTACATTTGATTTAAGTCATTTGAAAGCATGTCCCTACATGATCTAGTCTCTTTAGGGACTGTGTTTAAAATTTAGTCTCTTTCTAAATAAATAACAACCTTTGTTATCTTGCATAAATATAAGACTTGCCTACATGAATTTAAAATCATAGAAGAAGTTAATTGTTGACCACCCCCAGGTGGTTGTAAATCCAACAGTCGGATGATTTATCCTCTTTTGTGGAGGTAAACCAAATACCCATTTTTTGCCTTAGATTTAGGTCATGCTTTTGGCCCTCATCAAAGAACCCTGGATTTAGGGTCTTAGGTTACTTTCCCCCTTCACAAGCCAAAAGTTTATATATTGTCATGACATGATCTCATAAAGAGGAGGTAAAAACTTCTCCTCTCCTTTTCTTTTATGACACCCATTTATAGGATATTTATGGAAAGAGAAAATAATTCATATTTCATTAATTTTCTCCACACCTCCCACAATTTTAATGACATAATCCTGTTGAGAAAAGAAAGAAGCTTCCATTTTTTTACCTTTCCTCTCTTTCTCCCTAAATTCATGCCCTTATGGGTAATTTAAAAAAGAATGACAAAGAGAATTAAAGGGGGGATGGACTTTTCCTCCTCATTTTATGTTATTTACTTTTATGTATATTTTTAATTTGCATGCTATGATGCTATTAGAAGAAATAAGAGGAGGAGAAGTTTTCTCCTCTTTAATATCATGCAAAAAGTCATATAACATTAGTGGGGTAACATAAATCCCATTTATGTATTTTGTCATATATGTCATTAAGTAATGTTGGCTTCATATAAAAGGGCTTGGATGACATTTTACTTAGGAAGAGAGCTTAAGAGCAAGCTACTACACATTACAAATATGAGAGCATCATCCCCCCTCATGAGGGTTTACTCTCACATTTTCTTCACATCCTTCTCACAAGGAACATTGCAAGTTTAAAGTTCCTAAAGGGATTTACCAACTTCTAAAGAACCCACCAACAATTGGGATTGACCTCAAACCATATCGCATCCACCGTAATTCATGTTTAATTTGATGTTCTAGGTTTAAACCTTATCATTTAATTTGATGTTTTAATTTGGCCAACAAGATTGCAAGATAAAAGAAGTTAAAGATTTCAATGAAAATGAGGAGTTTAGTTTGATTTAAACTTCATGCACTTGTTGATTTGTTTTTGATGCTATAATGATCATAGCTTTAGATAGGAATTGATTGTATAGAAACATCACATGATAGGTTTTCATAGCAAATGACAACACCTTTCTTCAAGAATTATCAAATGATATGATTGAATAGCCACGCACAAATAAATTTTCAATTCCAAATAATGGGGAATACAAAGGTGGATTCCCCTTTTCTTTCTCTTTTTTTTCTCTTTTAAGAAACCTTATCATATCACATAAATAAGAGTTTGATTTGATAAGAAAAAGAGAAACCTGAATGAGACTTAAATCATTTTACATGGAGAATCAAAGATAGCCATACCAATTCACAAAGGGATTCAAATCTTGTTTCCTTTCTTTCTTATCAAAAGATCAAAGATAATAGCTTGCATATTTCATGAATCTTATCACTTTCAAGTTTGCTTTAACATAATGATGAGTTCACCATTTAAGAGGATTCAAAATTAATTATCAGGAAGTAATAAAATTCTAGCTTTTACAAAAGAATAAGTCAAAACTCACTTCATATGACATGGTAATTGTTTAGAGGTAACACATAAGGCAAATGTCATATGAAATTCTATGCTAATGTTATTCACTAATGAGAAACTTATAAAATTGAGTTTATATGACTTTTATGCCATACTTCTTTCTCATTTTAAATTGATTCAAGCCTTGGGAATTTCTTAGTAATATGCTTATGGCATACTCAATGCAAAGTATAATCCAACTTTAACTTGAAGCAACAAAACTAGAAACTTTCAACCCTTGGAAAATTATTTGAAACTTGTAAATCAAATCTAACAATCTCCAGTTATATACATGTGCAACTTCATATATCATTTCTACTTTAAAGGGTATTAATTTGAGAATGAACATAATGAAAAGAGCAAGCCTAAAATTCATATTTGAATTCATTCTTTCTTCTTTCCTTTTCTTTTCATAAAGTGAATAGAACATGGCAATATGTAGATCAAGCATTTATATCAAATCTAATAATATATAAATCTGAAAATCTAGATCTAAACAAATAATTGCTCATATGTCATCAAGATTCAAGTAAGAATCAAGTTAACCATAGCCAAGTAATGCAAAGGAATAAACCCTCTTGCTAATTTTTATTTTAACCTTGTCCCATAATTAAGATAAAGGTAAAACAATATGACATGAAGGGATATTTGATAATAAAGCAAGATTTAAACTATGTAATACATAGGGTTCCTCATTTCCACTTCCAACCCACTCATATAGTACATAAAACAGAAGATTATCACAAGATAAGTAAAAATCTGGATTCAAACAAGTAATTGCCCGCATGACATTGAGATTCAAGTAGGAATCAAGTTAAACATAGCTAAATAATGTAAAGGAATGAACCCTCTTGCTGATTTTTATTTTAACCTTATCTCATAATTAAGATAAAGGTAAAATAATATAACATGAATGAATATTTATTAATAAAGCAAGATTTGAACTATGCAAAACATAGGGTCCTCATTTCCACTTCCAACCCACTCATATAGCACATAAAAGAGAGAATTATCACAAGATAAGTAAAAATATGGAATCAAACAAGTAATTACAACATGACCTTAAGATTCAAGTAGTAATCAAGTTAAGCATGGCTACATATTGCAAAAGGATAATCAACCTTGTTGATTTTCATTTAGGTTTATTCTATAATTTAGGCAAAGGAAAAGCAGCATATTATGAATGGATACCTGATAATAAAGTAAGATTTGAATATATCATACATAGGATACCTCATTTCCATTTCCAACCCGCTCATGTGGCATATAAAGAGGAATATTATCACAACATAAATGAATAGAGCATGTTTATGTATAGATCAAGCATCCATAATGCATAAATATGAAATTATTGATTTAATCAAGCAATTACTCCATATGGCAATGACATTCAAATATGAATCAAATTAAGCATGGGTTGAACAAGCCTATAGATAAGCATTTGCTCTCTCTTCATTCTTCCCCAAAATAAGAGAAAGAAACAAGCTTCACATATCAATGGCCAAATTGAGTTTTCAAAGATGACAATGCTTAAGCTAATAAAACTAGAATTTCATTATCACAATAGTATTTTTTCATAATTTAAGAATAGGAAAAAGACATATGTCAACATAACTTGCATGATTTCCATCTCTTTTTTTTACCAAAAATTTTGGTAACCTCCTCGGATCATCCCCGCATATGGGGGCTACTTCGGAAGACTAGGCATTCCCACGACACCAAGAAAGACATGTATGGTAGGTGTCGTAAGACACCGTGGTCAAAAATTTATTTGACCGGCACGCCAAGAAAGGCGTGCATGGATTTGCATAACATAATATTTTCTTGTAGCATTGGAATAATGTCTACAAGTACTTATATCATAAAATAATTTTCCTACCACATTAGAACAATGTAAACAGGTACTTAAAAAAAATTTCTCCACCACATTGGAATAATGTGAACGGGTACTTATCACAAACAATTTTTCTGCCACATTGGAACAACATGAACAAGAACTAATTTCCCCAGCATTAGAATAATGTGAATGGGTACTACTACAAATAATTTTTCTACCACGTTGGAGTAACGTGAATATGTACTTATAATAAATTTTCTTGTTGTATTGGAACAATGTGAACGAGTACTTATAACGAATAATTTTCAAACTTGCATTTATACATAAACATACATGTACATATACTTAAGCAAGACATATGACATTTGTGATTTTATTGTATTGGAAACATCACAATATATGAAAATAAACTTTGCTCAAATCCTCATCTCCTTGATAGCAAAACAACCCAAGGAAGCAAAGTAAGATAGCTCTCAGCCTCTCATAAGATTAAATGAATAAATTCAAAAAAATTAACATGTAGTGGCACTTGCGTTTGAGTTTAACAAATTCATAAAATCTGAAAGCTAATCCTTACCCAAATCATCATTTTTAAGATAAAAACTCATGTAATAGAAGCAAAGCAAGATGAGCATCATGAATAACTCCCCAACCATCGATTTTCCCTTCGTTTTTTTTATAATTCAAGGAAATAACATATATATAAATCTAAATTTTTAGATTTAATTAAAAGAAAGGTAGTATAGTGTCAAATGATAGAAAAAGGTAACTATGCAAATGACTAACTCATATGGCTATTAAAAATTACACATACACCTCAAAATCTGATTAGAAGGAGAAGGGATTAAGGAGTAGGAGATTTCTATATAAAGATTAAAATAGGAATCAATCCCATTAATATGATTTCAATAGCATGAATCTAAAAATCTGAAAACTTTCAATCCCATTTCTAAAGAAAGTTGAAAGCTTATTATTCTTATGTCTTATTCTATCTCAATAATAAAACTTCCATTGATAGAAAGACAACAGAAATTTTGATGTAAACAAACTATAAAAAGAATCACTTCAAATCCTAGATGCTATCAACTAGTTGAAATGGTAATTCCCATTTTATGTAAAAATCTGAAACCCTCCAATCACTTTCTTTACTGATAGAAAAATTAATAACTTGATAATAATTTCAGCACATCCCTTAACCTGATTGCATAAAAATGAAAGCTATCATCTCTTTTTTTTTCTTGGATTCAATGCTTGGAACATCAAAATATAAGCAAATGTTGCACTTCCATAGCAAATAATAGCTCTCTAACCATCTCAAATCATGGAACAACCATTCACATTTGTTGTTTTCTACATATTTTACAACAAACACTAAAAACAGCAAACCAGGAAATGAAACTCATCAAATTATATCACCAACATGAAAAATCTGCAGCATGAATAAGGGAAATCCACATATGACTTAGGGTTTGAGCCATACATCATCTCTAAGCCCATTTTCACATTTCCAACTTCATTTTTGTTGTGTACTAGAAAACCAGTTGCGGTAGAGTGAAAGTTTACGCCTTAGCCTTGTCATGGAGTCCAGCACACACACAGACGTTTGAAGAATTAATAATAAAACTCTAGAAATTTTAATGTGAAAAATCTCGAAAAGATGGAAAAACCATGGGGCCTAGCTGTAAAAGCTATATATTTATTTTGGACAAATTTTCCGATAACGGATTACATAATTGTATATGAGAAGAGCTGACAATGGGAATCCCAAAATCAGACAACAATAGTCATATAGTCACGTTTAGGTTGTAGTTGCTAGTGGTAGCAGCAAAAGATGGTGAGCGAACGACCCGGCGATGAATATTGTCATGATGGAGACCGACAGAGATTAACGACAGTGAGGATAAGCAGTGGAGGCTGACGGGGGTGTTTTGGCTTGGTGGTTGGTAACCAACGGGGGTGGTCGGCGACCGTCGAGTGGTGGCATGATTATGTCTGGAAGATTTTCAAGCTTTAGAGCTCTCTCCTCTCTCTTGTTTAGCCTCCCCTCATATGAGGAATGAGGGGTTATTTATAGATTGGAGGAGTGGTGTCTCTGTAAATACAGGAAAAATCCGAATCACTCCTCTCCATCGGACGACTCATGATGATTCCTTTGATCATATGATGTATTTTGTGTATTTGAATGTCAAATGAAGTCGAAAATGTAAGATCTTTGGATTGTTGGAACCGACTCGTCGAGACGCTCGATTTCACTATAAACACTCCATATTTGACAACTTTTTAGGAATTTAAGTGATGTCCCAAAGTTTCCAATGATATTTTAAGTGCTTGATCTCGACCAGTTTCAATTTCTGATCAGCTTGCTTTCGGCATCAAGATTCTTGCTTCGACTAGTGAAATTTTCAGGGTCATATCAGTTTTCTCCCTATTGTTGGATGATATTATCTCAATCATCCAAAAATATATATGCCGAATACTTGAAAATAATAAATTCTTCAATGAAATTTGTAGGTTCGTTAACCTTACATTTTGAGAGAATATATCTTTATGGGAGCACAAGATTATGACTACGGATCGGCTGGATGTGTGTGTAGTATAAGATTTGAGTTACGGAC
Organism: Cymbidium sinense; assembly: GCA_021442155.1. Lineage (NCBI taxonomy): Eukaryota > Viridiplantae > Streptophyta > Magnoliopsida > Asparagales > Orchidaceae > Cymbidium > Cymbidium sinense. The sequence continues at coordinate 666,535 of CM038228.1, read as the reverse complement.
CCATCCCGATGACATACTGAGCACTGGGCGCATGCGTGGCACGCATGCTCATGGCGTCATAGCGCTCAGCGCATGAAGCTGGCCGGAGTCGGCGGCAGTAGGGAAGCGGCATGAGCGTGTGGCCGCGGCGGGTTCGCGAACCGACCTCGGTGGTGAAGCCGGTGGGTCGGGAGTCGCGGGTTGTGATGCAGCGGGTCACATGGACGCGGGGCCTGGTCGGCGTGATTGGATGAACGCGGCCACGCGCATGCTCGAGCGACGAGCTTCGCCAATGAACGTGCTAGCGTGGTGGGCCTGCGGGAGAACAGCTTCAGCGTGGGTAAAACGGCGCCAGCTCTAGTCTGCCAGCTCATGTAAAATGTTTATTTTTTTGCGTTTTTGGCCCGTTACCGTTGATTTTGGGTGGTTTTGAATGATTTTTAGTGATTTTATATTTTGCCTCTATAGGTCTATAAAATTCTCCAGGGCAGGAAGAATCTCTTCTTGAGAGAAGGTCATTTGGAAGCGATCGAGCCCGTTGTTCTCACGGCAAGAGCTCAGTTTTCTCAGAGGTGTTAGCCGACCTCGTCGTGAACCGTCCAGTTGGGCGATCAGGCCCCAATACATTGCCGTCTACAATTTTCTCTCTCAAAGAGAGCATCAGCCTTCGGACCGTCGTCCGGGTTGGAGGCGATCAAGGATAAATCGGAGGCAGAGGGGTTGGCGGTGATACTTTCAACGAAATGGCCGTGGCGCGATAGTATTGTAGCCGGTGGTGACCTGCGCAACGGTGGTCGGCGAGAATATGATGCGATAATTGGTATGAAAGCGAAGATTCTCCGGCGATAGTGGCGGCTGGCCAGCGTAGACAGCGGCAATGATGGTTGCTTCTGATGGTTAAGGCGGTGATAAGTTAGCGGGCAAAGCGTGATAGTAGTTAATTAGCCAGCTTAATCAGCAGTAGCAGGGTCAATGCCAGCAGTGTGATGTATTAAGTAGCCGAGAAATGCCGATGAGATGTCGATAATTGAGCGGCAGTAGTTAATATGAGCAATCGCCAGTATCATTTAAACGGATAAGTAGTCAGCCGCATTAGCGAAAATTACCAGTGTAGTCAGGAGTAATTAATGTAACGAAGCAACCAGTTAATAAACTAATGATGAGTGGTAATAGCTAGCGCCGGTCGATAAATCATGATAGCGATTTAGCAGCGATGATCAGTTAATGGCCAGCTGATAACGTCGGCGTGATACGGCATAATGATATTCAGCGGCCAGTGGTGAATGAGAGATTTTGACGCATATCGAGGTTGTTTTGTGAGATGAACCGATGGTGTTAAGCTTAGTGGAAGAAGCGTGGAAGTCCACAGGACCTTTGACCTATCCTATTTGTTAGAGTCTTTGCTCGATGGCGTTAACATGTGGAAGAGGTTGGGTAAATCCGGGATTTTTGACTATATCCCAGGTTGTTGCAGATGGCGTTAACACAATATGGAAGAGGTCGAATTGAATGCTAAAATTTTTGACATATCAGGGTTATTATCGAGTTTACCCAGTACGACCTTAAGATGGGTTGAATTGAATCGCTAAAATTTTTGACTATCACGAGGTTGTTTGTCAAAGTTTTACCCAATTATGTAACAGCATGGAAGGGATTCGAATTGAATCTAAGGAATTTTGCTTTATCAGAGGTTGTTTGTATTTGATGATGTGCTTTTATATGGAAGAGGTCAATTGGCGAGGATTTTTGATCACGAGTTTGTTTGTCGGTGTTACCCCATGGCGTTAACCATGTGGAAGAGTCCCACGGAAGATGACTATCTGGGTTGTTTTAGAATCTTTACTGATGGCGTTAACATGTATGAAGGAATCAAAACATCTGCATTTGTAGTTTGTAGTTGCTCCTTAACGTGGTCTTATTTTTCCATGGTATGATTGGAAAATCATAATTTGCAAGTTATATCTCTTCTCGATGTTGAAATATCCTCAACTTTGACTTGTTTCTTGGGATGAAATTGTAGATGCTTAACATATTAACATGATCTTTTGAGATTAGAGTTGTCCCCAATTTTGACAAAATTTGAAGGAGCAGTTTGATGAATCTTCATTCTTCACTTCACTCCTTAAAAGCTTGAAATACTCCATCTCGATAGTGGTTTTGATCTTGTTAGAAACTTGGTCATCATGAAGATGAAATAATAGATCGGGTTTTCTGTAGATGGCATGATTACGTGCTAGAAAACCAGTTGCGGTAGAGTGAAAGTTTACGCCTTAGCCTTGTCATGGAGTCCAGCACACACACAGACATTTGAAGAATTAATAATAAAACTCTAAAAATTTAAATGTGAAAAACCTCAAAAAGAGGGAAAAATCACGGGGCCTAGCCCAGTAAAAATCTTCCACTATATATTTGTTTTAGAGTACAAGTTTTCCCGATAACTGGATTACATAATTGTATATGAGGAGAGGCTAACAATGAATCCCAAATCAGTAAATATAGTCAATTCGAGGTTATAGCGGTTGCTGGTAGTATGATGATGGTAGAAATGAAGAGAGGATAACGATGAATGTCGTCATGATGGAGACCGACAGAGATTGATGGCTGAGGATGAGGATCTGGGTGGCGGGGTGTTTTAACTGCGGTGGTTGGTAACCAACGGGGTGGTACACAGCCAGTGGTAACGTACGATTATGCCTGAAGGATTTTCAAGTTTTAAAGCTCTCTCCTCTCTCTTGTTTGGCCTCCCTCATATGAGGAATGAGGGACTATTTATAGATTGGTGGAATGACGTCTCTATAAATACAAGCAAAATCCGAATCACTCCTCTCCATCGGATGACTCATGATGATTCCTTTGATCATATGATGTATTTTGTGTATTTAAATGCTCAAATGAAGTCAGAATTATAAGATCTTTGGCTTGTTGGAACCAACTCATTAGAGCTCGATTTGATAAAGCCATATTTGAGAGCTTTTTTAAGAATTTAACCGATGTCCCAAAATTTACAATGATATTTTAAGTGCTTGATCTCTCACCAATTTCTTTCGATACTGATCAAGATTCTTGCTTCAACTAATGGAATTTTTAGGGTCATATCAATTTTAAATATATAAAAGAGGCTTAATAAGCATTATTCCATCCAATCAAAAATCTGTAGCATGAAAAGAGAAAGAAATTTGCATATAGCTTAGGGTTTGAGCCATACAACATCTTAAACCCTCTTTTCAGATTTCGATTTAAACACATGAAAGAGGCATATCAAATGTAATTTCATCCATGAAAAATCATTTCAGACAAGGTAAAAGCATGAAAATCCATAGGTAATAGTAAACAACATGAGATTTGGGCCATACATCATTCCCAAACTCTAAATCCATATCTTAACATCATTTCAAGCATGTAAAAGAGAAGATTCGACAAATCATATTCTTAAAATGAAACCAAATGTATAAAACATGCTTGGGGTTAGATAGAGATGACCCAGAGATATCGGTTGCTAGAAAGAAAGGAAGAAGGGGTTCGATTGAACCGACTAGGGCTCTATTTTCTCGGGAAGAGTGGTCGGACGGGGGGATTTCCTTCGTGCGTGCTGCTCGGTTGAGAGGAAGATCAAACGATCGCGCGAGAAAGGGAATCGCAGGAGCTCGGGGACGAGAGGAATCGCACGCGAGAGAGGATAGATGGAACGATCGCGCGAGAGAGAGGGCTCGGGAAAGAAAAAATTGCATGTATGAGGGACGGACGACTCGTTTCGGCATTTAGGGTTAGCCGAATTTTTTTGATTGGCTGCCCAAATGGCAACCAATAGGAGCAAAGGGGAGGGTGTTTCAATTTTACATATTTAGCGGCTAATTTGATTGGCCGATTCGGCGGTTGAGCAGTATTGGATGATCTGAGAGGCTAATTAAGCAGTGATAAAGGGATTGTTAATTAAATTTGACTGACTATTAGTTTAATGATAAATTTATTAATATTAATCCTAAATAATTCGACGAATTATCCAAATTAATGAACCATAGCAATATGAGTATCAATTTTAAGTATTTTCGTTGTATCGAATGCAATGACGCAATCGATTTTACAATCGGAAGTTGTTTGGATCACGTCGACGACAGTCCATGTGAAATTGGGCTTAAATTGTGCGATGTCACATCCGAATCGCTCAAAATTCGCGTAGACTTTGCCAAATTGACCGCATAAGGCGTCGTTTGATAGATTTCGACGTTTCGACGACAACAACGTAGTCAATTTTGTGAAAAGAGATCGTTCGAACATCGTCGGGGCTTCCTGACCTCGATAAGTGTGTAATTTCATTTAAAATTAATTTTAATTGATTCAATATTAATTTTAATAGTTTAAACATAATTACGCAATCAAAAAAAATTTTGAATTACAAGGATTTTAATTAAATTTGTCGCGATTAGGAGGCTTTAACCTCCGCTTATGTGACGTCGCTATTAATAATAAATTTTTTTTATAATTTTTGACGTATGAGCTTAATTTCAATTATGACATATATGTATAGATCAACATATTATAATGTTAGTGATTGACCTCTAATTGCTGACTTTAGACCTAAGTGTCACCTGTTGGTTCAAATTTACTAATTAGGAGCCATTAAAAGAATCATGCCTCCCTAGGCCATAGTGATTGGCCCTAACAGCTTATTCTTAACGGACATATCAACCCCATGCCAGTAAGTCCCTTGTTGCCTATATAATTTATCATGATATTATCACTGGAATATTCTTTAAAAAAAAAATCGAAAGACATGAAAAAAAGGATATAAGAGAAGAGTGCAGTTGACACGGACAAATTAAACTGTGAGAATTGAGATCCACGAAACAAATGAGGCTCAGCAAATTACACGCCAATTTTTATTTCTGCTCTCCCTACTTGATCGAGCAGATGGCTCGAAGTTTTGGCGGTCTTTGTCTTCTTCTTTTGGCCCAATCCCTCGCAAACTCTGCACAGTCGTCTATCTCTCTCTACTGAAATCCAAGCTGAAAGAGTTTTCTCTATGATGGCTGCACGTTGGCTCTAATGTACCATGGCTTCCCTGCTCTTAGTGCGCGCGCCATTCAATCTCAACTTCAGGCGGAGAAAGACGCCAGCTTTAGCGCGGAGCACCAGCGCTAAGGAGCCTTTAAGGAGCCCTCTCTCTTCTTCCGTTGACAAGAATCAGTTTCCAGGTTTTATTTTCTTCATCTGAACTTTGCTGAGTGCATGCCTGGAAGCATCAACCTAAAATTTAATTTCTTTTTTTGTCGATTCATTAAGACTAGAACTATCTCTTTACTTATCCTCGTTTTTTTTATATAAGAAATGCGTTATCATGTTACCTCTCCCCAGAGATTTTTTGAATGGCCTTCGTCAGTGAATGTAATGGTATAATGGGTGTAGATAACTTGTTCCTGAATCTTCTTGATCTCTATAGTGGCAACCTTATTCCCCTATACATCATTTTTGAATTTATTAGAGAAGCCTTCTAGGCTAACGATGACGTTAAAGGAGATGATATTTTAATTCCGTTTTTTGTTATTTTATATTCTTAAAAATGTTTTTTTTTTATAGTTAAATGTTTAAAATTGAACTTGATAATATCGGAGCAAAGATTTCAGTTGCCTTTTGACCAACTATTGCTTGTCCAACCATGCTGCAATGTTCAGGGAAGCTAGAAGCAGATGTTGTGGTGATTGGAAGTGGTATTGGTGGACTATGCTGTGCTGGACTTCTAGCTAAATACCATCAAGATGTCATTGTGCTAGAGAGTCATGATGTGCCTGGTGGTGCTGCACATTCTTTTGAAATCAAGGGTTACAAGTTTGACTCTGGTCCTTCTCTGTTCTCTGGATTTCAGTCAAGAGGTCCCCAAGCAAATCCTCTAGCACAAGTGAGCTAGTTATAATTTAAAGCATTATTTCAGCTTTTGTTTTATGCGAGTATAAATACCAATATACACTTCCTCTAAACTCACTCTTTGAACAAATCTAAACATGATATTATTGCCATTTTATCATAAAGTTTACAAATATTATTCCTTTTTTTACAAGAGATAGTCAAGTATATATTTGTTTGATGACCAAAACTGCCTTGATTTTTTTCATCAGATGTCTGAGGTCTGTGCTATAGTCTTCCATAGGTGGCTTGCTCCCAAGCTTTATCATCTTTATTGACGAGTACTTTCATTTTTAGTCTGAACTTTATTAAATTTATGAAATTTATAGCCATTTTTCATGCAATTTTCTTATTGAATAACTATGGAGTACAAATGCTCCTCCTTATTCATCTTTGACGTCAACACAACTTTCATTTCTAATAACTTTGAACAAAATGGTTGGTTGAATGCAAACATTATTATATGCTAGAGTACTCATATATTGTTTCTTTCAGCCTCTTATCTTAACTATTTATGTGGAGAGAAGGCTGTTATAGAATTTTCGTGGACTAAGCTACTGTTGCTTCATTGTCTCATTTTTATCCCACCACTATTGCCTCCCATCCTTCAATTGCAAGTTACTACATCATCTATGACCTATTATTCCTTTTGCTTGAGTGTCTCCTTGTTCCATTAAATATAATCCCCCATTTTATCTTGAAGATTACTATTTTTGTTCCTCCACCATCTTCACTTTTCACGAGGCTTGCTCTTGTGATGAGGTTTGTTTTAATCCTCATTAGCAGAGAAAGCATTATAGCAAGCACTTTATGCCTTACATCAAACTCATATTTGAGATTTAGTTGATGTACGTCTTGGAAAGTCGATTGACTATTGCAAATGCTTTTATTTTACAGAAGTAAAACTCATTTAGATGAGTCTTCTGAGCACAATAAAGCACATTTTGAAGCTAATAGCATCACACATGAATATGGTTCTAAAATTGTTTTAAAATCGCCGAATTATGGTGGCCTCCATATGTGATCTATAAGTGATTGATCAAATGTGACAATGATGATGAAAGATGATTTCTGAGAAATTGACCTTGGGTGAGCGTTCTAAGTATGAATTGCCGAAACAGTTCATGAAGCTCCTCTCATATTGCCTGTGTTGTAACGCAAATATATTCATCATTCATGAGAAGAAAAAAAAAGAATTTGGGGAGAATTTGGATGTTCAAATATTCTAAATTTGATGATGATAATAATGTTCTAAATAATAATGACACTCCGAGAAGATCCTTTAATATTGCTTACGTTGTCACATGAGGATATTCATCATATGCATAAGAAAAAGAGAATTTACTGATAATTTGAACATTTTCTCCCTCTTCCTCCTTCCTCCCTCCCTCCCTCTCTCTCTCTCTCTCTCTCTCTCTCTCTCTCTCTCTCTCTCTCTCTCCTTCCTCTACTCCCCCAAACCATGTCGTTGACACTATACAAGGTATACAAAGTGACCTCTCTGGAAAGCATCTCAACCAGTGAAAAAAACAAGGCACATATCTCAATATACATGTTACCAAAAGCCACATAAAAAAATTTAAATAAAAAAGGCTTCATTATGCACGCATCCATGCTACTGTCTTTGTTATCCATTTTTTCTAATTTTCTCTTACAATATTCTATTTCAACTAGTGTTACCTCCCACTTTAATACTGTAGTAGGTTCTTGATGCTTTGGGCGAGAATGTTCCTTGTGCATCTTATAACTCATGGATGGTATACATACCTGAAGGCCAGTTCTTATCACGGATAGGCCCTTCAGAGTTCTATAAGGTATGACTTTAGTCCTATTATATAGTTTTTTGTTTCTTCTCTAAAATTAAGAATTATTCTGAGCAATGAAATCATTTCATTTTATCTATAACGGCAATTCTAATGAAATGACCAATGAAATAATTCTGTCATCCCTTGTTAATTGTTATTTGTTTCATGATCATGTCTTGGTCTATTAACAGGCTATAATACCAAGCCTCATATATTTATTAATTTATGAAATTCTAGTTTTATAACCAGTTTTTATTTTTATTTTTATCAATCTTTTACAGGATTTGGATATGTTTGTGGGTCGTGAAGCTGTTCAGGAATGGAAAAAACTTCTTGTACGTAAAGAATAATTGTTCCTTAATGTTTTCCTTGATTTATTCTTCATATATATATTTAAGTTCTCCAGCCACCTGATATTTAGTTTGATGAAGCATCAGTACTAAGTTTATTATTACGATCAAAAAAGTTTTAAACATAGTACTTTTGACCGTTGGAATCACTCACCATTATTTACAACCCGTTATTCGGAATTCTTCTGATAATTTTACTTAATCTGTAGGTATTAATGGCCCATTTCATTTCACTTGTGAAAGTTTTATCCCTGTTAAGCTATGTTGTAAGCTTGATTCTTTACTGTTCTCTTCTACTTCAACCATCATGCAATACAAATTTTTTTTTTTAAATAAATAAATTCAACTGCTCAAAGTGAATTCTTTCTTCACTTCTCTTATTTTAAAATTTTGCAAGGTTTAAGAAAATAACTTTCTTTATAGTGATCCTTATCTCCTTAAAAATTTATAAATAACTGTAAACATAGTTTGAATATGTGTTTTAGTGTTTAAAAACAATGCTATTGCAATTTTATTGTAATTGTCTGATTGAAATGTGATGTAATGTTACTAATTATACTTCTAAGATCCAAAGTTATTGTATAATTTCTTACATTTTTTCTAGTTTCACATGTATATTTCTAAATAAATTGTTACATTTCTTTCCTTAGTCCTTAGCAAATTAAAATATATTTGCTGCAGGATGCTACTCTTCCTATGTCTGCAGCAGCAATGGCTTTGCCCCCACTCTCTCTGCGAGGCGATTGGGGCGTTCTCTCCACAGCAGCAGCTAGATATGCTCCTTCGTTAGTGAAATCCTTAATTCAAATGGGGCCTCAAGGAGCTCTACGTGCTTCAAAGCTTTTGAGACCCTTTTCTGAGATCATGGACTCACTGGAGATAAAAAACTACTTCATTCGGAACTGGGTGGATTTGCTAAGCTTTCTACTTGCAGGGGTGAAATCTGATGGCGTACTTTCAGCTGAAATGGTAAGTTTATACTTATATTGGACTTATTGGATTAAAAGACAGCTTAGCTATGCATACATATAAGGAAAACATGTTTCCCTATTTGTTGGGAGTAGTGATCAAAACTGAGATTGAAAGAATCACAGTGGTATTTTAAAAAAAAGTGCATAAAAAGATAATTGATTATCATCACCATTGAGCTTATTTGGCTGACCATTTGTTAAGTATGAAGCTAACCTGTAAGAAAAAAAAGTTAACTTATTTTAAAAATTGCCGAGTCAATAAGGTTTTCCAAGTTACATGCTTTCATAATAAAATAAAATAAAATAAATAACGTCTACAGAAGTATTGAAGGAGGCTTCCTAATCAACTTAAACTATATCTCTACCATTACTCAAAGGGAAAAAACATAGTTATGGAATTTGTAGATAAGTTCACTAAAGCAATTTAGAATCCCCAATTCCCATATTTTCTTGCTTAATTAGATATAGTAATATTAGGCACATTGATTCTATAGACACATGGAGATGCTTGATAGCACATACACATTTCTAATTGATAGTAGGTTAAATATTTTTTCCTAAATAATTTTAATTAAGTCAGCCATGTCATCGATGTGTAGTTATTTGGGATCTTATATATAGCATGATACACTTATCTTTTATGAAGGTTCTGTCTAACGATCAATTTATTTTAACATACAAATAATTATTGTTGGCTCTTGTTGACCTCCACATATGTGTCGTAAATTCAATTGCCTGTCTAATTCAGTTATGCTCAATCGCTGGGCGTCGTGAAAATTGTCAAAACAACCTCCGATCAACGAATTCATATATAAATACAAACTTCAATCACCAAATCAAAAATCAATTCAAAAATCAAATCCTAAATCCTTTCGTATTCTTTCTTTGAATATGAAATTGTAAAATGAATCAAACTCATTTGACTTCTACTAAATGGATTTATATTTTCATAAGTCCATATACAAGTTCAATCAAACTCAAATCAAACTTTGACCAATTTGATCCATTCATTATCGCCATGTCAAAATATAAATATTGCATGTCTAAGATCAACCGATTGCTTCATATCAATATGTCGACGCTCGAATTAGAAGTCGCGACGATGTTGAACGACCCGTTCTGAAACTAATCGCCGTTAGCTTTGAAATGTTGAAAACTATCAAAATGAGACTATCGCGCCAATTCGATGAGTGCATTCAAATATCGAGTGATGGTGGACGCAAATCGAGATTGAAATATACTGGACGTCACCGAAAATGGTTGAAAACGATCGACGAAACGACTTAGCCGTCGCATTTAGAAACGTCAAAATTGATCAAAATATAAATATTACGTCCCAACGAAATCGATCGGCAATCAGTATCATGTAATACGGCGTATCAAAGTCGAGACGCCAAAAATAATGACCTCCGTTCGTGGCCCGGTGCAATTAAACTGAAACATAAATCTATCAAGATTGTTCGCACTCAATTCGGACAAGTCTACACGAAAATCGAGTGGTTGAAAGCGGCGACATGCATTTTAAATTTCAATTTGATCTGACTTAAACCAAACGGCCTCGATTAAAGCAGCGTTGCTTGAAACATCAAAAGCTAAGATTGATATATATTGCATTTTATCGTAAAATTCACATTAAAGTTGTTAACAATAAAAAATCAATTTAAAACCTAAATTAACCTAAATCCCTAAAATTATTCGGTTCAAACCCCTTCTTCATGGCTCGATTGACTCTTCTTCCGAGCTCGATCCATCTCCTCTTCATGCGGCCTGACTTGATTCTCCCTCAACCGAACTCCCCTCCCCATTCGAACGGCTCCTTCACATTAAAGTCTGGTTTATTGCTGCTTCCATTTTTGTTTTTTTTTTTGCCCTTGAATAAAAACTTCTCACTTCCCCTCCTCCAAACCTAAAAGGTGGGTCTTTCTTCTTCTTCCTGCTTCCTCTTCCTTCTCATTTCTTTCCTTCTTCTACCACTTCTTTCCTTGAAACCGAAAATTTCATCTTCCATTTCCTCTTTTTTTTCACCAAACCGAAAATCCCTCCCCATTTCCTTCAATTTCCTTAGCTGAAAATCACTTTCCATTTTTCTTCCTTCCCTCATTCTTCTTGGCCAATAATCCCTTCCTACTTTCCCAATACCGAAAATCCCAATTTTTCATAACCGAAAATTCCCTCATTTTCCCCAATCAAACAATTATTTCTGAATGAAGAAGAACATATTGAGGGTTCTTCATCGGTTCCGATCTCTCCTTCCTTTCTCTTTGACTGAGAGGAAACATCATTAGTGGTTTTTCTTCCGTTTTCGCTTCTCATTACCTTTCCATTTCTCTTTGCGGCAAGTCATTAGCGGGTTCTTCTTTGGTTTAGATTACCCTATGTCCTTTCTTTCCTCTTTGTCAAAAGGAACATCTCGTCATTGTTCCTCTTAGTCTGCATCTCCAACTCTCTCTTGATTATTAGCGTAAGAAATAAGTCAAACATGTGTGATGTGGATATATATATGCTTTGTGTTTTTTTTTAGGTTTGAAGGTTCAGTGCTGACAAGATAAAAAAATTGGTTGTGGTGGTGTAAGACAACCTTCTCTCATTAGATGCAAGTTACCCAATTATTGATGTCATTTCTGGTTGAAATGTTGTCAAATTATTTTCTTAGAAAAAAAAAGAAATGGATATATATATATATATATATATATATATATTTGTCTTCTTTTCGTTTAAAGCGACCATTTCATTGGGTGTGAGATGAAATCGTAGTGTCATGACACCACTCCTTACGATTAGGCGTCGAGAAAGAAAACACTCCGATCTCTATGCGGGGATGACGTCGAGAGGCTGTCAAAATTATGTCAAATCTTTTGACTTAGAAGAAATGGGAGAACAAAGTGAACCGGCTTAAGAATGTTGAGTAAGGAAACCTGCAGCTATATTCAAACTAAATACATCAAACAAGAAGAAAAGAGGAGAGTGAAAAGAACATATAACGAGTACAAAAGTAAAACATTAAATAAAAAAAAAAGAGGAGAAAACACATAAACAATGAAACAATATGAAGGTGCAAAGTCCCAAAATCAAGATTAAGGTGCAAAAAATAAATCAAACTTAGAATGATATTAATAAAGGATTTAATGATGTTGTCATTTTAAGAATTAGGAATTACTTGAAGCAACTAATCATAACTATAACACACTACAAGATTCATATCAAGAATTAGATAAAGCCTTCATGTATATTGAAGGAAGACATGTTCTTGTGAAATAGTTATCAATTATTTACATAAGCTATTGAGTGAACGGGTTCTCTTTTCTTCAAACTTCACAAAACTAAATAAGCTTTAGTTAAAACTTGGAGAGGCTGATAGCAAACTTATAAGAGAACTAATTGAACAATTGCAAATTAGAGGATATCAAAAGAAGTAGGAATCTTGATTGAATATCAAATGACCAATAATTGATGATAAATCCAAGTACCCAATTTCAAATTGAAAACAAAGGTGCGCAAGTGATTTGATAGCTTTTTCACAGGCACAAGTTTGATTAGATAACTCATGATCATTCATGAATGTAGCCTTTAAAAAGGATCATTTGAATCCTATATTTGAAATTATATTTAACGCACATGAGAATTATGATATATCTAAGTGCTTAGTTCTAAGACTAAGGGTATTCAAATGAAATTTATAAAGGGATTACAATGTAATTAACTAGCTTGACAATGGGTATATACGAACTCCTCCAATAATCATTCAAGTTACACTACGTGATATATTGAATGAATCAATAAAAATTTTTATAATTTGAATTAGAGTTGTGATAAACTTAATACTCAATTATAGAGCTACATGCCAAATGATATTTGAGAATTGAAAAATTCAACAAGCAATCCAAGTATGAGTAATATTTTAAAATCTATAATATCTTCGCCGGATTATGACACTTTGTATGAGAACAGTCGTTAATTAAGGCATTCTTAGATACACAGCATGGGACTCGACATGAATGTTTAAATTCAAGTGTCGAGGATCGGTTGTTCACAGTTTAGTCTTAAGGTGTTAACAAAGCTAAAAATATATTATAATGAATTCAAATTAGTGAAATATCTCGAAGTTGATTACATGTATATGATATAATCTTATTAAGAGCTAAAAGCGAGTTGGCCTAAAGCTCTTAAATATATTCAAATTAATCAATTTTTTAAATCAAATTAATTCAAATTAAGTAGCAATCTAAAAATATTTAAATGAAATTCTATCATTAAAAGTTTAAAGCAATCCATCTTCTATTATTGTGGGATGTAGAAAACTCTAGCGAGCAATCAAGTGTTTGTTATGTTCATCTCAATCAATCTCACGCGGTAGGGCGTGACTCGTGTTCTTGCGTGGCTTTGAGCTTGATGCGATTCTGATAGTCCTCGATGGTGGCTTGACCAAGAAAGCTCCATTATATTACGATCGTCAGCGTATGCTCTCCAATAGCTCGCTTTTGTACTTGATAATAAACTCTCTGGTAAGGTACTTAAGATTGTCTCCCAAACAACATCGCAGTCTAGGATTTCTTGACGACATGCGTATGATAAGAATCCTTCTTTTTGTCAATTCTCATTAAAGACTACCGCGATGATGATAAACCATTGGATCTAGATCGCGCGTCATCATTCCTCAACCATTCGGTTTAAGCTAAAATGATGAATTTCATAAATATAAATCTTAACCATATCTTTCTTCTATCTAACTACCAAGTGATCTAACACTTTCAAAATTCTCTCACTGAGAGTGGTAATTAACTATAGGGGCTTCCTTTGTAAGAACACAATCTCTAAAGTATCATCAAATGAGGACGAAATCTGGTAGTGTCTTATCTACTATTCCATCTCGAAAATTACAAACACTTTAAAACATCTCTTCAATTCAATTGTGAGATGTTTGAGTGAGCCCACTCTCAAAGCCTTCTAGCTTTCAAGTTAGGAATGATAAGTAGATTGGAGTAGATAATACACTATAGTATTAAGAATTTTCTCTCAGGATTTCATAATACTATTAGCCACTTGACTGAAGACTGTTATGTTTTCAAGGACTGGCATTGTACTTGATTGGCAAGTTGACACTCTCTTAGTAAGTCTTGGTCAATCAAAAAAGGAGAGCATAAAAAAACATCATAGACTCTATTTTTGGTGTCAACCTAAGCATGAGAGGAGGAATGGAAAACCTCCATCTCAAAGAAATCAGAAAATAATCAAGCAGCTAGAGCATATATTAGTTATGAACTCAAAAAAAACTTTCTTCAAACTTGGGAGGATAGTTTGCAAATCCTTGAATATTTAGCTCAGAAAGAATAACCAACAAAGCCTATTGGTTGAAATATGCAGAGCAATCTATGTCTATCATCTTGATTATCTTTAGAATCAAAGTTGAATGGTGTTATAGATTGAAGCATTTAAAGAATTAAAGTCAAATTTTTAAACAAAGTGAAAGATTATCCCAATATCATTGCTAAAGTGGAAGGCACGTAACTCAATAGCTATTCTACACCATCCACTAGTTTTGCCTCCTCAGGTACAAAGGAGTTATATTCAAACAAACACGCTTCCTTTACCTCCACTAACAAATCTAAAGATGTTGTCCAAGCACAGCTTCAAGGCGACAAGGCCCTTCCTCTCGCGAGCAAAAACTAACAACAAAAGACAAAGGAAATAATGGTGATGATTGTAATGACTTCCCTAAGCTTCAAGCTAGACAACAACCTAAGAGGTGGATTACAACAGCTTTCGCATCTCTAGAAACTATCATCCCAACTAAGCATCTAAAATACTTTGCTTATGCCGAAAAGCATGTTAAGATACATTGATCAAGCCTTATTAAGTCCAAAGTAGTACAAGACATTCTTTGTTGAGCATGAAATATCATATGAGCTCCATGCCTAGAATGTGCCTTCATTTACACAACAAAATTTTCTACGTTAAGCATAAAGCAATGACATGCAAGAGAACAAAATTTATGTCAGCGGAAGATCCTTGATCAACATTATGCCCTTTTGAATGTTAGAAATGTTGGTGTTCAATATGCAATTTTTATTCTACTAATACTAAGCTCTATCTTCAAAATATTTTCTTTGTTGTTCTAGCTTTTCAATTATTTCAACATATGTTATACTTGTTAGAATAATGTCATCTATGAAATGAGTATGCTAAGATTCCTTTCCTTAAATATCAGTTGTAGGCATTTCCAATACCAATACAATAGTTTATGGAATCATGATGTAATACATTTGCAATTGGAAACATTTTGGCCACTCCAATATTTCTCTAAGATTAGTCATGCTCTATCATGCATTTTTTTAATAACTTCAGCATATATTTGACATTTTTTTCTTAATGCACACAAAGTTAATGTTCATCAAATGAACTTAAATTGATTCGCCCAAATCAATATAATTTCTCTTATTTATTGTTTCTTTACTCTCTTCTATAACTTTTTTGAGTAGCCCATAAGTTTGATTTCAATATTATCACCACAACCTCGAACGTCTTCTTTATATTTAAGTATGAACTCCAAAATTCATGTTCTCCACTCATTTGACATCCACTTAGTATTCAAAATTTCATTGAATAATAGATTTATTAACCAAGCATCTATAATATCACCTATAAGTATCAAATCTCAATTAGTAGGCCATCTGACCTATAGATCTACCTATATAATTTATTACATTATTTTAATATAATTCATGTTCACTATATTGTTGTAATTTTTTTTTCCTTAGAACTCAATTTAATAATTTCTCAAAATTAGTAGTTTTTTCATTTTTCATTAATGTTTTTATCTTTAATTAAGATCTTATTATGCTTTTAATGATACAATTGATCAAAATCTTTAGATTTTTTCTCTCTTACCTTAACCTTGATTATTTATGGGTGGCCATTTTAGTTTATGTCTACTTAATATGTTTAATTTAATCTCTTGATTCTTACAAATATGAATTCAAAATTATATATTCATTGGATTATTTTGGATTGATTGAGGAGTCATTGGATTAAGTTGAACTAATTTATACTTTGGCACTAAAATGGCCTTATACAATTAATTCAGGGACTAAAATAGTCCATCTATTGCATAATAATATGCCTTCACTTGCATATCCATATCTCTTATATGAATCTCTTTGAAAATGTGGTTATGAAAATAGCTTTTAATAATAAAGCAGAGAAGTATAAGCTGCCCCATTCAGAGCCTAGTAAAGCTGCTTGTACCTATATAAGTATCATTGTATGCATTTACAGAATACCATCTTTGATATCGTTTTATTATATTTTTGTTGTACTTTTAGGTTTACATGTTTGCAGAATGGTACAAAACAGGATGTCTGCTTGAGTACCCCATACATGGAAGTGGAGCAATTGTAAGCGCTCTTGTTCATGGGATTCAGAAATTCGGCGGAAGGCTTGCACTCAATGCTCATGTTAGAAGAATTTTAGTTGAAAATGGTCGAGCTACCGGCGTAGAGCTAAGTAGTGGTAGCGTAAGCATTTTATTTTAGAAAGATTTATATGCATATCACATATTTTTTATGCATTTACATATATAACACTCAAAGTTAGATATTAACTTATCTGACACTTTTCTATGCTCGAAAATGTACATTTCATTTTAAAAAGTGAGTGACGATGATATTTTTGATGTCATATTAAAGATTAACGTGTTATATATGTGTAAAAAAAATTAAATTTTAGATGTTAGATATATAAATACATAAGAATTGTGTGGTATCTATGCATATTTTCCGTTATTTTATTATATTTTACAGAAAGGTTTTATTGATGCTTTTCTTAAGTGTATTGCAATGAAATGCTTATTGCAGATTGTAAGAGCCAAAAAGGCTGTAGTGAGCAATGCTTCTATGTTAGATACTTTGAAACTGTTGCCAGAGGATGCCATACCACCTTCTTACAGAGAAAAGATGAAGGCAACGCCACTGTGTGAATCTTTTATGCATCTACACTTGGGTTTTGATGCGCAGGTGAGGCTAATGGCATCTGCTTTTTAAGCTTCTCTGGTTTACATGTTATTTAAAGAAATATGATTTTCTTTTTTTTTTAATGTTTTGCAATTCAATTTGCAATTTTTTCACATGATATGCTTCATATGGTTTGGCCGCATTTGATGTATTTAGGAGGGCGAGTCTATGATATGAAATATGGATTTAGTCTTCCAATCATCTATCTCTAATGGCAACACTATAGAGTTTAAGGTTTAGGGTTTAGGTTTAGGGTTTAGGATTAGCGAGCTAACCTAATTAGGAGATGGTGTGTTGGTCCCCTATGGAGCCCGATGGATGCCCCTGAAGAAGTAGACTTTTTTGGAAAGAAGACCCATAGATCTAAACTTGTAGTTCTAAGCCGGGTTGTATAACTAATATAACTAACTAAAAATAATGCTAGTAAATTTGATGTGGTCATTTCTTTAATGCTTCTCTACTTGTTGCTAGTCAGGCGTGGAAGAGAAGAAGGAAGAGCCTGCTAAGAAATCTGATGATGATATGGATTTCAGCTTGTTCAACAAATCTTTTTTGGCCTTCTGTAAAATAAAATTTTATTGTCACTGGGAATTAAACTTATAACTAATATAACTAACTAAATAATAAGCTAACTAACTAAAAATAATAATTAAACTAAATATAATAATAAAAAAAACTAATAAACTAATAATAATTAGTAACTAATAACTAATAACCTAACTAACTATAAAACTAAAAACTAATAAAACTAAATTAATAACTAATAAACTAACTAAAACTAATAAACTAATAAAAACTAATAATAACTAAACCTAAAATATAAATGCCCTTGTGGAAGATTGAAGATTCTATGTAATGGTTAACTGTGTTTGATGGCAGCTTCCAGAGCCAATAGAGCTGAAGGTTCTTAATATATTGTTTTTTAGTAAAACGATCTGAAACTAATATAACTAACTAAATAATAAACTAACTAAACCTAATAATTAACTAAAAATAATAACTAAACTAAATCTAATAATAAAAAAAACTAATAAACTAATAATAAATAAAACTAATAATAATTAGTAACTAATAACTAATAAACTAACTAGCTATAAAACTAAAAACTAATAACTAATAAATTAACTAAAACTAATAAATTAATAAAAACTAATAATTATTAAGTGGCTGATATATAAATGCCCTTGTGGAAGATTGAAGATTCTATGTAATGGTTAACTGTATTTGATGGCAGCTTCCAGAACCAATAGAGCTGAAGGTTCTTAATATATTGTCTTTTAGTAAAACGATCTGAAACTAAATATTTTCTTTCTTATTCTGTGATAAATATTAGAATAGTGAAATAGTTTGTTTTTTATTTCTGAAAACTTCAACTTGAAAACTTAGGGGATGTTTGGGATCACTTTCTATTTTTTGTTTTTTATTTTTATTTTCAGTTTTTTGTTTTATGTGAAAATAAATATATGTTTGGTATTTTTAAGAATTTTTTGTTTTAAAAAATAAAAAATAAAAAAACATGTTTAGTTGTTATTTTTAAAAAATTTTAATGAAAAAAATAAAATAAGGAAATTAATTATTATTCTAAGGGTTGCTTGGGACCACTTTGTGTTTTTTATTTTTTAAATTTTAAAATAAAATGAAAATGTGGTTTATATCTTCTTATTTTAACATAAAGCAAAAAAATGTATGAGGACACAAATGACGATGATGGGTGTTGATTTACATATCTGTTTTATTGCTCGAATCGAATAAAATGCAATGGAATCGATGATCGATGAAAGTGGTGTGCACAAATTAGATTTGAATCATTGTCAAAACAATCCGAATAATATTCGTTCATAAAAAGAATCACTTAGAAAAATTCAAAATGTAAAAATCTATCAAACAAGAATTTTCATAGTTGATTTAATTGCACATAATAAAATCGACAAGCTATAAGTGCGACATCAAATGATTTGAGCATTATTATTTTTATCATCGTCGATGTTACTTAAAAAATCTCTGCTTGCAAGATAAATTATACGATGCATTTGAAACGGTGAAAATGCCAAAGAAAGACACTCATTTGTAGGAGTTGATGTATAAACGTTGAAATGTAAAATAACTATGTGTATATTTAAATTTTATGAGAAAAATAAAATTTATTAAAAGATATAAATATATTTTAAATAATAATTATTGATGAAATAAGTTAAATTATTATTATTATTATATAATCAAGTTAAATTTAATTAGAATCAATCAAAAATTAATATATAAATTCAAATTTATATTATATATATAAACACACATAATATATTAAAATTAATCTATTATTATCCTACATTCAAGATAAATCTTGTTAGATTAAATTAATTAAAATTAATAATATTATATAATATAATTTTAAAAAATAAAAAATAAAATCCAAATCTTTAAAAATTTGAAAAGTATGACCGAGTGTTTTAAAAAGAAAGAAAAATAGGTTTACATGTTTTTAGTATTTTTGAAAATAAAAAATAAATTTGTTTAAAAATAGAAAAACAAAAATAATAAAATAGATAAACAAATATTTTTTTTTTATGTTTCTTAAAAACAAAAACAGAAAATAGAAAACAAAAATTGATTCCAAACAGGGCCTTAGTATTTGATTGAATTTTTTTTATTTTGGAGGCCTATTACAAACATACCACCCCGTTCTTTTATATTTATAAAACTAGTACCATCCTATCTCAAATTTTCAAATTATTACTCAAATATTAAAATTCATAACAAACGCTCAACCTATATTTTTTATTTGTGTAACATTCCTAACAATTTGATCGTGACACACGCAAATACATGACAGTTTAAAAAAAATAAAACGGTCTTAGATTTGTAAATATATAAGAATTAGGTGATATGTATGTAATTGTTTCAAATTTTTTTTAATCTACCTTCCATCCTCATATAGGTTGACAAATTAAAGTTATTAATTAAAATATAGGAAATCTTTACAATGAATTATTTTTAATAGTCAGCGAAACTATGATTTACTTTTTATTTATGGTTGAATTTGATAATAGTTCTATAAGTGAATATATTGTAAAATTCGTTTTTGAAGAGTTGCATAGATGACAACCTTAAAAGTCTATAGATGTTATGTCTTTACCCTTGAATGCATAAATTACATCTTAACATCAAGAATTAAATTGCTTTGCAGAATGAAAAATAATAATAAATTATGTTAGATAATCATCATAAATTTCTAGAATATAATTGAAGTGATTGTGTATAGTTCATATACACCCGGGAATGGAATGCTTTATGCGCAATGATTCAAGAAACTCCATTCCTATGATTTAAGCCAATATTAAACACTTAGAAAGCTTTCCCAAATGGATATGTTATTGATTGATTATATTAAATTGTATTTTTTGTAAAATTATATTTTTGTAATTTGTCCTTGTGATTATTTTTTAAAATAAGACTCTATGGCCTATTATTTTGTTCAACTATCTCTTTGCCTTCCTGATTTCTTGCTCACCGCTATACTTATCTCTCTCATTTTCAACTTCTCGCTTCTCTCTTTTTCCCTTTTCTATCTCTCAATCTCTTGCCTTTCCCCTCTTCTTATTCTCTAATTTTGACTTAGTATCCTCTTTTTTTTTTTTTTCCTTAAGACTTAGTATCTTCTTCTATCTTCTGCTTATGTTCTTCTTCTTCCTCTAAAATAACTGTTCTTTTTGACTATTCTAACTGATTGCATCTTATGGTGACCTACAAATGTCTCATCCCATCGTCCTTTTCCTCTGCTCACAGCAAACAACAAACACCAGAGGATCAGCTACTTTGTTCTTCTCTCCAATCCATATTCTACAGCCAAGAAAAATACAAAACATGATTCTACTATTCAATGCAGGAATCCATAGATTTCCATTCACCCCTAAGCAAATTTTTGGATCAATTGGTTCTTCTTTGTTTGTTGTATGCGGTAAGCTGGAGGAAGAAAATGCTGATCGATTAGAATATTTTGATCAGTAGCTGTGAGTTGCTATCTGTTTGAATAAAAAGAGTAGTTGTTTAAGAGGAGAACAAAAATATACGGCGAATCCAATGGAAGTGAAGTGGAAATCAGGGAAATGGCAAGAGAGGGAAGTGAAAGAGACTAAGAAAAGAGATGGGAAACAGACTGTAAATCAGAGAAAGCGATAACATAAGAGCTCATATTAAAGCAAATTCATCAGCTTTAAAATCCATGATGACTGAATTTGCCTAACCGAAATTTTTTTCTTGTGTATAAAATGACTATTCTCAGACAGATAGCATACCATGTTACCACTGCTCTTTCACTTGCAGTGAAAAATGCAGACTATTTGTTTCTCATGGAATATATATCACTTTTAGAAAGATGCCAATGTGATTTATTTCATTAAGCAACTTGAATTGTTTGCAGATTGTTCCTGAGAATCTTGGTATTCATCACATAGTTGTAAATGATTGGAGCCGAGGCGTCGACGCAGAACAGAATGTGGTGTTAATTTCGATTCCTAGCGTGCTTGGAAAAGATTTAGCACCCTCTGGGAAGCATGTTCTGCATGGTTATACTCCAGGGACTGAGCCATATAGCTTGTGGGAAGGACTTGATCGCCGGAGCGCCGAGTATAAAAGGCTCAAAGCCAAGAGATCAGAGGTACAATAAGCTCTTCATGTTTTTTTATTTTTTCTGATGTTTTGGACTGTTAGTCCTTTGTTTTTTTGCGTCCAGCTTTATTTTCCGCACCAAACTTCTCAATTTTCTAAGTTCAGCTTGTTTTGCTGAGACAATGGTAGAACACTAGAAGAGTTTGAGCAAGCCATTATACTAAATGGCGCTGTGTAAGCCTAATTAGCTGCTGTTTAAATTTTCATAATGTCAACTCAATATATGCTATAGTGGTACATGTTATAGTAATGATTAGGTGCATATTTGTAAGTTGGAAGAAAAGAGAGTGATGATTATAATTTTAATGTGATATATATAATTGAAGTATAGGTGTAAGGTATATAATTACATTAGCATTGTGTGGTATATATGTAAATCACCCTAAGTTGCTTCTTAATTTTGAAGTTTTTGATGGAGAAACTATGATGTTGGTTATAGTCTCGTGCTTATAAATTTGTTTTCATTTTGTTGATCACTAATAGCTAATTCACTGCTCTAAGTTTTGGATTTTAATCTTCCTCTCACTTGAAGAAGCTCTTAATTTCCTTCTAACTCAAGACAATGAAGAAGACAAAGGTAGACAAAGAGAATACCTTGTATCACTCAATCCATGCGAGAAAACACTAGCAATTTGAATGTTGCAGTGTTACCCGCCTCATATAACTTCCTCTCAAAAGCTCGATAAACCATCGATCGAAGAAGAAAGTAAAGTTTTATTTTTGTCAACAAGCCAAGCTA
Organism: Cymbidium sinense; assembly: GCA_021442155.1. Classification (NCBI taxonomy): domain Eukaryota; kingdom Viridiplantae; phylum Streptophyta; class Magnoliopsida; order Asparagales; family Orchidaceae; genus Cymbidium; species Cymbidium sinense. The sequence goes on along the minus strand of CM038228.1, from coordinate 644,125 downwards.
ATCTCTAGCTCAACTTAACTTCATGGCTTAGGATTTATGGATAAAAGTTTCCTAAACCAAGTTACAATTTTTTCTTTGTTTTCGGCTGTTATAGGTAATGTGGAAGGCTGTTGAGCGTGTTTTGGGGCCTGGTTTCATCCCTGAGAAATGTGAGGTGGCGTTGGTGGGAACGCCATTGACGCACAGAAGGTTCCTGAGAAGGCACAGAGGAACCTACGGACCCGCCATTAAAGCAGGAGAAGGTTCTTTCCCGGGCCATTCGACGCCATTACCTCAGCTCTTCTGCTGCGGCGATTCTACTTTTCCGGGAATTGGGGTTCCTGCTGTTGCAGCCAGTGGAGCCATAGTGGCCAACACCTTGGTTCCTGTCTCAAAGCACTATGAGCTCCTCAATGAACTCGGAATTTGATCAGAGGAAGAAGCCAAGAAGGTATACTTCTTCCAGAAGTGGAAGGTGAAGACTCTCTTCATTTTTCAAATTCAGATTTCAGTTAGAAAATGTGTGCTTATTGAATCAGTTTTCTAATTTAATAGATGCCTTCTTTAGAAAGAAAAAAAAAAAGGCATGTAAGTATTAAATATTTAATATTTGATAAAAATTACGAGTGTAAATGAGTCAAGCCAATTCGATAAATAACTTGTGAGTCATGCTCGATATGCTAATAAGCTAAGCCAAGCCTCAACTCAACGAGTTAGTCTCAAATTGGTTCGCTTAATAAATATTAATATAAAATATATTAAATTTAATAATATAAATATAAAATTATTAAAATTATTTTAAAAAATATTTTATTCTCTTATATCAAATAATTGTTTATTAATTTTCTTCTACTTAATATTTATCATTTTTATTATAATAATTGATTGAACTAGAATTATTATTTGTGCAAGGCACTTTAGCCTAGTGGTTGAGAGTTTTAACTTTCAACTAATAGATCTTGAGTTAAGTTTATGTGTGTAAATTTGTGATTATATTATCTCAAATGCTAAAATAATAATAATAATAATAAATTAGAATTATTTTAACTTTTTTATACTAAATTGGCTCAACTCTTTAGACCACTCAAACTCGTAAAATAAAACTCAATTGATGGTGATTTGAATTCAGCTCGACTTATTTACACTTTTAATAAAGATCAGCTTTATAGCACCTTCAATGGCTTTGCTTCTCTTAGTTGAGCAAAACTTTCTTATTTTCTTTCAATGCCTTGTGGTTTATAGACTTTGCAAAAGGATTTTCAAGATTTTTAATATTAGATTTTTTTTTCTTAAGATATTTTATTCTAAAACTCCCTTATTTGAAGTATTCAAATTTAGAAATCTTTTATGTGCTTTATTTATATTTTCTTTTGTACTTATTATGTTTTTCACCTTTTTTTTTAGTTTTATTTTAATGCTATAATATTAATTTCAAATTGTATTTTTATTTTCTTGTTAAATAAATAAATAACCAAAACATAGTTAATTTATTATTATTGTTTCGTGTAAAGGAAAGCACCAACTCAAGCAAAATTGAAATAGAAACAATCGTAAAGTTGAATGATTATGCCATTAAATCTCACAATGGTAAATTTGCACTTCTAAAATAAATTTAATATTTTTATTAATTTTTTAATTACAATTTGATTCCAAACCTCTTATAATAAAAAATGAGTGTCATGCAAAAAAAAAAAAAAATGATAAAGAAGAAGAAGAAATTAACAATTTGCTTATTATTGAATGAATGAAAATCACCAACTTGCTTCTTAAAACATCAAGGCAATCCATTGCAAAATAAAATTAGGATCTATTTAGGATCAATTTTATTTTATATATTTAAAAAAAATAGCTTATTTAATGTATTTTTTTAATTATTTTTGTTATACATTTTTAAAAATGATATTTATTATTTATAAAAATACTCAAAATAATTTGAATATTAAGGATCTCTTTGGGGAAATTGTAATTTTTTAAAAAGTTGATTGTAATGTTGTTGTGGAGAAAATAATTTTTTTGAAAAAATTGTTGCCTGTGTCATAAATTTTTTATTTTTGAAATATTTTTAAATTAATTTTTTGACGATATCCTAACTTCGATTCAAAATAAATTTTTTTACAAAACTTTCTAAAAAGCAACCAAAAAGTTGTAGCTAAATAAAATTAATTTATTTTTTAACTGCTTTCTGAAAAAAATAAATTAATCAAAAAGCCGTCACAAATGCATCCTAAATCATAAATATGTTTGACATATAATAATTAAAATTTATTAAATTTTGAGGCATTGTTTGACAAATTACTTGTGAACTTAAATGAATTAATTTCAAAAAATAATTTAAAATAGTTAAATGATTTAATTATAAAATTTTAAAAAGGATTTAATAAATCTTTTAAATTCAGATTTAACAAAAATTGAGCTAGTTAAAATTTGAAAACTAATTATCATAGGAGATGTTAAAAATTGTGAAAATATTTGATAATTTATTTCACGAATTAAAGTTCCTTTAACATGAATTTAATATTTAATATTAATGATATAATATTAAAATTATTTAATTAATTATTAATTAAAGTTAATATAATGAATATTTTAATTAGTAATTGAAGTGTAATATAATGAAATTATTAAAGTTAAATCATTACTAATTTAATTAATTTAAAATAGTGCTAATTACCTCATCCCCTTCCCCTTCCCCTTCCCTCCCCTTCAGTCTTCCACTCGAAACCCTCAAAAATCAAAACGCAGACAGGCGACGGGAGCTCTCCGTAGGGAAGGCATCGACGGGATTTCTGCGTTCGAAATCCTCATCTTTCCTTCCTTCCGCTCTCTTTCTACCCGAAACCGAGGAAGAGAAGCGATACGCCGCTAAGGTAACCCTTGTCTTTCATCTCACCCTCTTTTGCGCGCGCTTCAGTTTGTGTAAATCCCATAAATCCACCTTCCAACGGGATTTATTGAATCCAGGATATATTAAATCCACGGATAGCGTTTGACAAGATTTACAGGATTTAACCGCTTAAACAGAGTTAACCAAGATCCGATTCTCGATAACCAGGTTCTTCTTCTTCGTCTTCCTCCTCGAGACTTGGGAAATTCTTTGTACTTGAATCCTCCATCTTCCGCGACGATGTACGGTTTCGAAGCCATGACATTCAATATCCATGGAGGATACCTTGAGGCTATTGTGCGCGGTTACAGATCCGGCCTTCTCACTGCTGCCGACTACAATAATCTCTGTCAATGTGAAAATCTAGAGGATATCAAGATGCACCTCTCCGCCACTGAGTACGGACCTTACCTTCAGAACGGTGAGCTTGACTTCTTTTTCTTGGATGCTGTATCAATTTCATCCCCTACCTGTCTCCTCTCTCTATCCCTCATAGATTTTGTTCATTCTTCATTGTCATTGCATCAGACTTATTTAAACTTTTAAGAATCGATCATTTGGATTTCATAATTCTTGTTTCAGCATCAATACTTTTCTTGTGATAAATTTGGATTTTATGTTGCCGTTTGCAGAAAATTAATGTTGTGTATCTAAAGCCTGCTTTTATTAAATTATTTTTTGATTTAAATTCTGTTTTGGTTTCTTTATTTCTTGTTTATGGAGCTGAATTAAGATTGTGCCAGCTTTTGAAAAGGTTTTCGTGGACTATCTGAATTTTTGTGAGAATATAATGAATACTGTAGAAAATTATAGAGGTCCTACCCAACTGTTTTTTTTTTTCAATTTTTTTATTTGATAAAATATTTTGCTTATGAGATGTGAAATCTGATTGCTTGCAGAGCCTTCTCCCCTACACACAACTACAATCGTGGAGAAGTGCACTCTTAAATTGGTGGATGAATATAAACACATGTTGTGCCAAGCCACAGAACCTTTGTCAACCTTCTTGGAATACATAACGTATGTCAAATGCTTGGGAGACTATCCTTACTTTCTAACTGTTATTATGTTTCTTCAAAAGGTACATTAACTCTGCAGATATGGCCATATGATTGATAATGTTGTGCTTATTGTCACTGGTACATTGCATGAGAGAGATGTGCATGAATTATTAGAGAAATGCCATCCTTTGGGAATGTTTGAGAGGTAACTTATTGAACAACAATGGTCCTTTTTGTTTTGCTTGATACGCTTCATTATTTTGTGAAGTAAATGTGCTATTTATTTCCATACACAGCATTGCCACCCTTGCAGTAGCTCAGAACATGCGAGAGCTCTATAGATTGGTTCTTGTTGATACACCATTAGCTCCATACTTTTCTGAGTGCATCACTTCAGAGGTATTATATCATAGGTATTTTTGTTTCATTGGCTATGCAGTGACTATATAATGAAAAAGTGGTATGGGTTAGGCAATATATTGATTTTTGTTGAATATAAATTATGGAATCTATGAGGGTAGGAAAATGATTATAACATTAAAGTGTAATGGAAGAATTGTGGGTACCCAATAAATGAATTTTTTGCCAATGTAGGATCATGGGTTGATATATACAGCTTTACTTTACATGTAGAGAGTATATTTTTGTTATTGAATTTGTGATATGTGACCTCCAGTTTGAAATGGATGTAATTAACTAGAGCTCTAGAATGGCTCTCTTAAATGGAAATATTAAAAATTGTGAAATTTTTAGGGGACTTCACCAGTATAGGTGAAGAAGTGGTTTTGATGATTAGGATGCATAAGAGTTAGCATGTTTTTTAAAAGAAATTCATTATCCTTTGACTTTCTCTGTTTATTGTGTCTAGTTCAATTATCTGACCATAGAGCTGAACATGTGTGCTAAACATGCACACGATGCCTTTCAGTGAGATTTCCACTGCATTGACAATCATTGTTTCTCTTTACTCTTAAATATTATTGAGTTTGACTAGCAGTCAAAAGGCAGAGAGGTGCCTAGGCAGTTTGCTCAAAAGAGACATGAGGGCACACAGTCAGGTTTTGTGTAGATCTTTTGAATTTGTAATTGAAAACTATTGAATCAGTTAAACATTTTTTTAATTTATTTTACACCTCTGAAACCAAAGTTATTTGAAACCACCTTTTTATAGTTGATCTATCATTCTATCTTTGGCATTTGCACTTTGTAATTTGTCTCTTTCTAATTATCATATTCTATTATGCTATAGTTCTTTTTTAGATTAATGCTTGAGTGAAGGAAAACTTTGAAAACTAGTTTACCCTACATGCCGATTCAATTTTTCGCAGCTCTATCTTACCTTTTTTCCTCTTAAGATAAGAAATAACTGAAATTAAGGAAAATATTTTCTTAGAATTCATTAATGATTTTCTTTTGCTTATAATTTTAATCAAATTTTAGCCTTGATGACCTATCATTCTATTCTCCCCTACTTTTTGAAGTGGTTCTTTTTTCTCAATAGAATTAATCTATTATTAATTGTATTTATTTTTGTATATGTAATGAATATTTATCATCATTAGTCTTATTTCAACTATTTGGAATCAATGTTATGCATCCTTATTTTTCATTCATTCATGTGGAGCATTGTCACTGGTGTTATACTTATTCTTCACAAGTCATTTTGAATGACTTCTAGGTTTGTTCCTTTTCTTTACTAACCTTTTGATATATTCTTCTTAACTAATCTAATGAGTTTGTTTTTCACCATTCATTTTATTTCCAAACTATTCAGGTTTGTTTTCAATCACTTGATCTTCAATAGACGTCTTATCTCTAATGTAATAATTCCTTAGCTTATCCTTCATAAATTTGCCACTTATCTTAGTATTTTTATGTTTAGTTTTTACTACACTCTACTTGAACATCAACAATTTTGTTAAAGCCCAATATTCAGATGCATTGACTAATTACAATTTTATATAATTTACTTTAAGTTTTCATTGTATTTTTTATGACAAAATCATGGAGGCTTTTCTTCATTTAAGCCATCCATTTTAAAAATATATCACACCTAGATATTAACTTAATCATTTTCTAATACTAAATAGTAGTATTTTACTTATAGGATTTTTAAAATTTTGAAAGGTTATTTGGTTACTAGAAGTCCTTATTGATCTTTTGCTTATGTTTTTTAAATTGAAGAATGCTTTATTTTATTGAATTATAAAGTGGCTTGTTACACAAATTAAGTATTGATATGCCACTTTAAAATTAGGTTAAATCAAGTCCAAAAAATATACCCGAAGATTTCATAAACTTAATTGGATGGTGAAATGATCTTCAAATTTGACGTGTTTATAGTCAAATCGAGCGGCTCAACGAGACGAATACAATGAGCCTAAAATCACTCAAATCATAAGTTATTTGGATGGTCAAATCTTCAAAAAATTATGTGCAATCAAGGAAATTAATATGATCTGTTCGATAGTGTGTTTTTAGATTTTGGCTACAATTATCAAAATGTCTCTCTTAAAATCTTATAAATATAATTACATTCTTGTCATGAGGGAGAGAAAAAAGAAGTTAGAAGTGAACTTGGGAAAAGCTAAGAGAGTGCTAGAAGCTTGGAGGTTGTCATCATTACGAGCGTTGTTGGCACTTCGTCATTCAACGCCAACACTCATTTCAATTCGTCGATTTATAATATGATGTTGGAACTATCATCTTCTTGATTTCTTAATTACAATATTGCAATACTGTAATAAGGAAGATTAGAATTTTGTACTGTAAAGCATATATATATATATATTGAAATATTTTAGCTGGGCCAGGCATTATGATTTTTTTCTCTTTTTTAGAGTTTTTTTCATGTAAAAATCTAGTGTCTTCTGTTATGCTCTCTACTATCTGTGTGTGTTGGACCTTTGCGCAAAGTTAACACGTAAAGTTATATCGTGTCATTACAAAATCTCTAGTACGCGACAGTTGTGATGGCCAGGTTTCAAACCATTATAATTAATTAAAACAACTTAGGGGAGGGGAGGGGGGTAACCACCCCTTTTTTTATTTGGCGTTATGCCAAGCGTCAGTTTCAAGGAGATGGGGAACCACCCCCCTAAATTTTTTTAATTAATTATTTAGGAATTTGAAAGGTCTTTTTCAAGGCGGTGTGATCCCAATTCTCTGCACTTAGGTTTCTCCAACTTTTCTGATCTTGGTTTTCTCTGACATCGGTCGCACCCATAGGCTCAGTTATCCTCGATCTTGGGGTTTGAAACTAACCTGGTTAGGCATCATGCATCTCGAATTTAGGCTCATCTGTGATTTCAAACTTAAAAAATATGGAGTATCTTCTGGATAAGCACCCTTCTATAGATGTCGAGTTGTCTAAAGATTCATGGGTGAATCCTACGGGATTATGGGTTGCGAAAGCATCAGAATGCGGGGAGATCAGATGATGTGACGCCAAATGTGAACAATGATATTTTGATAATATTTAGGAAGAAGTTTCATATTTTTCAAATGATTTGGTGGTTATTCCTTCTAAAAGATTGCATCAAGCTTATTCTTCAGCGTTAGGATACTTTACTATTTATGAGATGAGCTTGCTTACGGGTCTTCGATTTTTTTTAGCTCTTGAATTGATTGTCATTTTATCAGCGTTTGAGATTTACTAATATCAATTTTCTTATCGAGTTGTGACAATCATCATTGGATTGATCATTTTCTTTAGAGGGCTGCAACTTAAGAATTCTTAGCGAAGATGTACAGATTCAACTATGAGGTGCATGGTCGCATATCTTGCAGGAGTAAATGACTGGATTTTCGTACAAGCGACCCTCCAAAAAATTTGGTCAATAGATTTTTTTTGTAAAGAATTATTGAGGGCTTCTTGAAAAGTGGGGACAAATGAATGATATGTTTCTTTACCAAGTGATTGAAGAAGATATATTGAAGGTTCTTAATTTTGTAAAGGTCGAGGATCTTCAATCTAACACTCGCTATATTAACCAATATGTGAATGACGAGTCTTTATTCAAAGTTGGTCTTTTATTTAAACTAGAAGATCTCACACTCGATGCTGAAAATGTCGGATAAGGATAAAAAAATATCTAATCCCCAGTTCTCACAGTGTCTTTCAAATGATTGGCAGGAGAGTGTGCGTCAACTCTTTCAAAAAAATAAAAAGATAGATGATGCACATAACAGATCGCTTAATAAAGTTATGAAGTAAGCCCATCAAAAAATTTTATTCCAGAAGTGCTGAACCACATATGTAGTGGAAGCCAGTGAGCTGACGAGTTAGTAAGGATTTTAAATTCTTTTTTTTTATTTTATGTTCTTTTTTATTTTTATCTAATATGTGCTTTTATCTCAAGATCTGAAGAAGGTGAATATTGATCTCAAGTTAGATGTTACTCTTAAGGCATAGAACAATAAAGTTGTGAAGATCAAATATCTCCATGATTAATATAAACGATGATACAAATCTAAGGTTAAATAGGTTGTAGTCTTAGAGAATTAGTTGACCGAGTGTAGGATAGAGCTATCGATTATGACAATTTTTCTTTCATTACAGCATCAGGAGGTTGATAGGACTCGAGACGAGCGGGTATATGCATGAGCTGAAATAAGTTAGGCTATGGAGATGTTAGAAGCAATCAATGCTAAAGTATTGACTTTCGAAGCAGAAAACAAGAAATTATTGGCACAGATTTCAAAAAAGGAAAACATAAAAGCTTAGTATTCGTATGTAAAGAACTACAATGTAATAAACTTTCTTATCTCGAAGGACCTTATGTGGCGATTGCTATAGTCAAAGCAGGAACTTTCAATCTCAAAGACTCAAAGGGAAAAATTCTCCGTGAATTTGGAATGTCGAGAACCTATGAAGATATTATGAATGATTCTACAATGTAACATTTGAATTAAACTCTATATTTTTAACATTTCATATTTTGCTCGAAAGAGGATAAGTAAAAAAAAAAAAAGAAAAAAAAGAAAAATCAATCCTAGGGGGACTCAATTAGACCTACTTTATATAGGTTAATGACATTGAGCAAAACTTTGATAAACAATCTCGGATAGGTTGAAACTCTTAACTCTATACAGGTTAATATCATTAAGTAAAAACTCTGATAAACAATCTCAGATAAGTTAAAAATCTTCGGTGGATTTTTCTTAAGCTATACAGGCTGACGCCAGGGAATAACTCTCTAACATACAATCTAAGGTAATAACAAATCACTTTAAATATCGACCATCTTACTTTAAAATACAAATACAAGCATTGTAAGACATATAAATACAATCATATGACATCCAATAAAGATCTCAAATTGAAATACAAATAAAGTTAAAATATAATCAAAAACATCCACGCCTTCACTATTATCATTAGAAAAAGAAGAAGTACTCTCTACATCATCTCCTGGAGATGAATCTTCAGAAATCTAATTTGATGAAAGGCCTTCAATATTTGCACCTATCTTACGATGAAGCACACGGGTCCCTTTTAGAAAATCACGAATGAAACCTTCTTCAAGAGCTGATGTTCCAAATCCTTCACTTCAGTACCATAGATATAATCAAGAGCTTCCTGAATTCGATCTTGAATTATATTCTTGAAGGTCGTGGAATTTTTGAAGTTTTTTGTAATCCTCAAGCTAGTGTCAACTTTTATAATTTCTTTTCTAAAATATGTGTTAACAATCCCTTATTCTCTACCCAAAGTCAAGTGATAAGGTCTTATTTCAGCATATCATCGCTTTCTATCAATCTCTTCATGAAAGGAAAGTTGTTATTTCATACTCCGCATCTAGAGTCAGACTAATTCACCTCCATACCTCTTGGCCTAATGAAAGGAAAGTTGTTATAGTCGATAGCTCAGTCATACACTAAGCCAACTGATTCTCTAAGCCTATAACTTCTTTAGTCTTAGATTCGTATTGCTTATATTCACCATCGAGATATTTGATTTTCACAAATTCAGTGTTTCATGACTTTAGGGTAGTATCTAACTCGAGATCAATATTTGTCTTCTTTAATATATGAGATGAAAGCACATATTAGATAAAAATAAAAGAGAACATAAAACGAAAAGAGAATTTAAAATTCTTACCAACTCGTCGGTTCGCTGGCGTTCACTACATGTGTGGTTCAACACTTCTTCTGAAATGAAAATTTTCGAGGTTTCACTTTAGTGATCATGTACATTATTTGTCTTTTCTTTTTTGGTTATTTTCACTTTCCCGGTCGTTTGGAAGGCATTATGGGAACTTGTTTAGATATTTTTTACCCTTATCAAACTTTTTTGCACCAGAGCGTAAAATCTTCCAGTTTGAATGGAAAAATCTAATTTTGAATAAAGATTCTTCTTTCACATATTGGTTAATATGAGTCTTGTATCGAAGATCTTCAATCTTTACAAAATTGAGAGTCTTAATATATCTTCTTCAATCACTTTGGAAGGGGACATCTCCTTCATTTTCCCCCACTTTTCAATAAGCTCTCAATCATTCTTTGCAAAGAAAAATCTATTGATCAAGTTTTTTCGAGGGTCTCTTGTACAAAAATTTAGTCATTTACTCTTACAAGATATGCGATCATGCGCATCGCAGGTGAATTTACACTTCTTCGCCAAGAACTCTGGAGTAAGCGTTGCACCATACTATCTAAAAAAAAATAATCAAGCTAATGATGATTGTCTCGGTAAGAAAATTGAGATAAACAAATCTCAAATGTTGATAAAATGATGATCATTTTAGGAGTTAAAGGAAATCAAAATGTCATCTCATCTCATAAAGGATTGTAAGTATTTGGAGAAAATGAAATTTCTTTCTTAAATTATTTGGAAAATGGAAAGTATTTTTTTATTGACATCATGTCATCCGATCTTCACGATGCTTACTACTCATCATTCCGTGTATGATTCACATGTGAATCTTTAAACATCGAGAAATTTGTGGAATAGTGCTCTCTCATGAAGGAATCACATTGCAGCTTGAATTCAGGATGTGCATCGCCTAAATAGGTCAATTTCAAACCTCGAGATTGAGGAGAACTGGAGCTTGCGAGAGGGGTTGGCATCGTTATACAATCAATGGAGAAAACCAAGACTTGGAGAAAAGTTGGAGGAACCCAGAAGCGCACTGGAGCTTAAATTTGGGATGACGTCGCTTAACCAGGTCAGTTTCAAACTCCGAGATCAAGGATAATTGGAACTTGGGAGGGGTGACATTATTATTCAGGTTAGTAGAGGTTACCAAGGGAAAGAAAGGAAGATGTGAGTTTTTCCTCATCCCTTAGGGGGTATTTATACTTGGAAAAAGAACTTTAAAATTTCTAAATAATTAATAATAATTTTTTGAAATCTGCACCTGGTGTAACACCAACTAAAAATAATAATAATAATAATAATGGGGTAAAACTAAATAAATAAAATAATAATGATATATAATAAAATCAATAAAAAAACTATAATAATAAAATGATATATATATATATATATATATAGAAAAAAATTATAATAATAAAATATTATTACGAATCCTAATAATATTTAACTTAAAGGATTTATTAAATTTACAATATTTTTGGATGAGATTAAATTTGTCATCCAAAAACAGTGGGGAAAATAATGTCACTTTAAAATTAGGTTAAATCAAGTCCAAAAAAACATACTTGAAGATTTCATAAAATTAATTGGATGGTTAAATGATCTTAATTTGATGTGCTTATAGTTGAATTGAGCGGCTCGACGAGAAGAATCCAACGAGCCCAAAAGCACTCAAATTAGAGGTCGTTTGAATGTCAAATTATCAAAAAAATTATTTGCGATCAAGCGAATCAATATGAATTGTTCGATGAAGTGTTTGAGATTTTAACTATAATTACCAAAATGTTCCTCTCAGAATCTTATAAATGAGACTCCATTTTTGTCTTGAGGGAGAGAAAAAAAAGAAGCTAGAAGTGAGGTTGGGTGGCGAAGAAATTAGAAGCTTGAAGGGCCTTCATCACCACCGCCGACCATCTTCACCGTCGCAACCGCGTTGACAATTCTACCAGCATGGATGTTGTAATTTGATGTTGGAACTCTCATCTTTTTTATTTCTCAGTACAACCTTGTAATCTTGTAATCGGAATAATAGAACTTTGTACTACAAAGCATATATACATATATATATATATATATTGAAATATTTTAGTTAGGCCAGGTCTTGTGATTTTTTTCTCTTTTTTTGGGATTTTTTCACATAAAAAATTTGGTGTGTTTTGTTCTGCTCTACTATCAGTGTGTGTGCGTTGAACTTCTGTGCAAAGTTAAGACGTGAAGTTCAATTCTATCATTACAAATTTCTAGTATGCAACAATTATTTTTTCTAGGGCATGCATTTTTATGCCACTAGAAATTTACGTAGTTAGGAAGAAACTTGGTTTTCAGTTGTCCGTCGCATTCTTCATGGCCATGACCCATCTTTTTGAATGTTCATCTTAATATCAACTTAAGATTTCTACTTTTGTTGCATTAACTAACAAGAGATATGCACCCCTTTTTGAGGTTATATGTTTTCAATTTAATGAGCATTTTTTTATTCTTATGGTTGAAATTTTTACTACTGTAATGTTCCCATTTTGATGCTTCATGTCATATTTTTATGCAGGACTTGGATGATATGAATATTGAAATCATGAGGAACACTCTTTACAAAGCATATCTTGAGGACTTCTATAAGTTCTGCAAGGTTGATAGAATAATTTTTTTTCTATCAACTATCTTGATCCCTTTTTATATTCACCTTCTTGGTTTTATTTGTTTTCTTCTAGAAACTTGGAGGTGCAACCGCTGAAATAATGTGTGATCTACTATCTTTTGAAGCTGATAGAAGAGCTGTAAATATCACTATAAATAGGTTAGATCTTCAACATAAATCAACTCCTTTGAAGTAGCTTTTTCAAGGGCAAGGCATCTACTGCCTCTTATTTGAGTTATCAAGAGGACTTCTGTTTGATCTTGCCCATTATATTTTATTGTACTTATTGTAAATTGTTAATCAATTTATCGTTCAATTTGTTGTTAAATGTATGCAGTATTGGCACCGAGCTGACACGTGATGATCGGAGGAAGTTATATTCTAATTTTGGCTTATTGTGAGCTTTTCTTTAACTTTGGTATCTTTTCTTTTAATTTTTTTTTTTTGCATATATGTATTTTATTTCATTCTCTTCTAACTAATATATGCATGCTAGATATCCGTATGGGCATGAAGAACTTGCTGTTTCTGAGGATTTTGATCAGGTGAGGTCTTTTATTGGACGATATATTGAATTTTCATAGGATTTATCTTTTTCTAATCGGGATGAGTTGTTTTACTCTATTATCACAATTACAGTAACTTGATGATGAATTTGAGTTATGTATTTTTTTATTGATGGCCTGTTTAAGCAGCTTTTTCATAGCATTTCTTTCGAAATTATTATCATAGGTTTTTTTAATAACTTTTTATTGATTTTTTAGAAAATTCTATGGTGAAAAGTAACTTTTTTAAATCAAATCTGTTAAAAGTATGACAGTTGTAAGAAAATTACTTGATTCTTTCAAAAGAAAACAATTATAAAATTGACAGTTGCTTAAAAAAATGTTCCCTACAACAGTTCTATCACTACTATTACAAGCACATGTAGCCTGCTCAAATGTACACCTTAATGCTGTGTGAAGTACTATTATAAATATTTTTAAAGCCTTAAATTTAGTTTGAGAACTTTAGCTAGAAAAGCAAGCAGCAGCCATCTTGAAATTTCTAATTTGGTTATGTTCTCATTGCATATACACCGTAGACACCTTATAGAATATTGTATGACATTGACTTTATTTAATTCTCCTATTTGAGGTTAATAGTTTAGCAGAAGTTAAAATGGTGTTGCCATAAATTAATTATTGGCTCCCTTCTGTTGCTGAGCAGCAGTACTCTGAGGAGTTGACAAACATTAATTTTGACTTTATACGTTCTCTTTTTTAATTGGCTTTCTTTCCAAAAAAAATTTTCCTCGCAGTCGCTAAAGGACCACAGGTTTGCTTAACCAAGCTGGGATTTACCCTTCTGTACACCCAAACTCAATTTGTCCTTAAGCTTATCACTTCCAGAATAAAATTCATACTTGAAAATTTATTCTTTCGTTTTTCTGCTGATTGTTTTTCTGTTTTAAGTGTGTGCAGTATTAGTGTCATGGAATTGGAATTGAACTAGTTATTTTTTCTAGTTTTCATCTAGTCTCTTTTATGTTCCTGTATAGAAATTTTGGCTTGAATCTGTTTTTATAAAGTATTTCTTCATAAAATGGTTCAACTTATCTTGTTTTGACCAGCAACCAAGTGTGATATAGATAGCAACTTGGTTTTTGGTTTTTGTCGATGGTTAACAACATCTAGCTGTCGCACAAGCATAATTAATCCAGTTATGCAACATGTATAATATTATTTTTTATTGAAAATTTTTTTTTGGCTGATTTGCTGTGCAAAGCAGCAGCCAGGGCCGGACTCACGTATAGTTGAGTTTTCATCTAGTCTCTTTATGTATTATATTTTTTTTTTTTTATAATTTCTTCATAAAATGAGTAAATTAGTCATCTGTTTTCCAAGTATGATATAGATATTATTTTTTTTTTTCGATGGTTCAACATCTAGCTGTCACCATTTAATCCAGTTATGCAACATGTATAATATTATTTTTTTATAGAGTTTTTGTGATTTGCTGTGCAAAGCAGCAGCCAGGGCCGGACTCACGTATAGTTGAGAGTGGGCAATTATCTTTTTTTTATAATTTCTCTTATAAGAGGTGAGTAAATTAGTCATCTGCCTTTCCTAAAAATTATTTTTTCTTTATACTTTTGCTAATATGCTTTTTTTCGAAAAGAGTTTTGTATCGGTTAAATGGCACCAACTTTCTAGCTTGATCTATATGCTTAAATATCATCATTCGTAGACAAAGATGTCTTACTAATTGTTCTATCTTGCAATGCTTTGTTCGAGTCCTCTTCTTTCTTTTCTTATCATTTTACTCCATCAAAGTTCACTTATTATTATTATTATTTTATCCTTAATCATGTTTGTCAATATTGCATGAGATTATGTGATGAGCTTAATTGCTTTAAGCTAACCTATCTAGCCTGGAAGATCATCATTTATTGGCCTTATTATTACTATTCTCTTTTATGCTGCACCTTAGAAATTTATTTCTGTTTGCTTGTTTCAGGTTCGTGCTGTATTGGAGAAATACCCTCCATATCAGGCAATCTTTTCCAAATTATCTTATGGAGAAAGCCAAATGTTGGACAAGGCATTTTATGAGGAGGAAGTGAAAAGGCTTTGCTTGGCATTTGAGCAGCAGGTATGACCATTGAATATTAAGGAGCCGTTTGGGATCAATTTTGTTTTATATTTTATTTTATTTATATTTTATTTTAATAAAAATATTTTTAAGAGCAAATTACAAGTGTTTAGAATTTGAGATGTTCATAAGAAAGCTAATGTTATGTGAAAAAAAGTAGGAAGTGAAATTAAGAAAGTTGTTAAAAATGTGTTTAGAGAATCAAAAGGAAAAACTTCTTTTAATAAAATAGTTGATGGTGGAGTCAAAATATTCAAGAAAATATAAAAAATAAGAAGCATTATTATAAAACTTGGTTTAAATTGAAAAACTTGGAGAATTAGGAAATATATAAAGTGGTCCGTGGAGATTCTGAGAAAGCAATATATGATATAAAAAATTTAACTTTTAGTGATTTATATAATAGATTAGATACTAAAGAAGGTGAAAGATGGATATATAAATTAGCCAACCAAAGAGATAGGAGAAGTAAATATCTAGTTCAAGTGATAAGGGTGAAAACCATAAAATATTTTTCTTAGAAAAGAATATTGAAAATAGGTGGATGAGATATTTTGATAAACTTTTCAATGAAGGATCTGAAAATACGATTGATTTTAGCAATCTTAATACCCTAAACAAAAATAGAGAATTTTATTTTTATCATCGTATTAGTAAATCTAAAGTTACAGAAGTTTTAAAGAAAATGAAATGTGGAAAAACATTAGGATCTGATGATATTCCAGCAGAAATGTGGAAATGTTTAGGAGACTAAGGAATTTCTTGGTTTAAATTTTTTTTTAATGTTATTTTAAAGATTAAAAAGATGTCAGATGAGTGAAGAAAGAGTTTGTTGATTCCTATATTTAAGAATAAAGGTGATGCACAAGAGTGTTCAAATTATAGAGGAATTAAGTTAATATGTCATACATTAAAATTATGGGAGAGAGTAATTGAGCATAGATTACAATGTGATACAAAAGTTTCTCACAATCAGTTTGATTTCCTGCCAAATAGATCTACTTTGGATGCTATACATTTGTTAAGAAGTTTGATGGAGAAGTATAGAGAAAGTAAGGAGGATTTACATATGATATTTATTGATTTA
Organism: Cymbidium sinense; assembly: GCA_021442155.1. NCBI lineage: Eukaryota > Viridiplantae > Streptophyta > Magnoliopsida > Asparagales > Orchidaceae > Cymbidium > Cymbidium sinense. The sequence goes on along the minus strand of CM038228.1, from coordinate 627,805 downwards.
GAGAAAGCTTATGATAAAGTTTCAAGAGATGTTTTTTGGAGAATTTTAGAAAAGAAAGGAGTTAATATTGGTTATATTCAACTCATTAAGGATATGTAAACTAGAGCAGTTACTTGTGTCCAAACACAAGAAGGATTGACAAAATATGTTCCTATTTCAGTTGGATTACATCAAGGATCAGCTTTAAGCGCTTATCTTTTTGCTTTAGTTATGGATATTCTTTCTAGGCATTTACAGGAAGATGTACCTTGGTGCATACTTTTTTCTGATGAAATTTTTTTTGTTGATAAGACTAGAGAGGGAGTCGAAGAGAAACTTGAATTATGATGGTCAACCTTTGAGTCTAAAGGTTTTCGTTTAAGTAGATCTAAAATTGAATATATGTAATGTAATTTTAGTTGTAGAAGTTCTAGTGGTAGTATTGTGACATTGGGTGAACAAGTCATTAAAAAGACTGAGGGGTTCAGATATTTAGGCTCTATTGTTCAAAATGATGGTGAAATAGATGGAGATATTATTAGTAGAAGTTGGAGGTTGAAGTGGAGGAATGCATCGGCCAATTGTGTGATAGATATTGCTTAAATTTAAGGAAAATTTTATAAGATGGTGGTAAGACCTGATGATTTATGCATAATGTTGGCCAATAAAAGATAAGTATAAGACTAAGTTAAGTTAATTATGAGATGAGGATGCTGGATGAGTGGCTTTACTCTTAGAGATAAAATGCGAAAGGAGTATGTTTGTGAAAAAGTTGGAGTAGCTCTAATGGTAGATAAGATTAGACAGAGTTGCCTTGGATGGTTTGGCCACATAAAGCATCGGCCGTTCGATGACCTAATTAGGAGAGTAGATGCATTAGATTTGCCTTATGTTAAGAAAGATAAAGGTAGACCTAAAATGATTTGGTTAAGATGTATAAAAAAATGACTTTAGTATACTTGAATTAAATAAGAATTTGACACATAATAGGACATAATGGAGACATAGGATTCATGTAGCCAACCCACTTAGTGGGATAAAAGCTTTTTGTTGTTGTTATATTTTGTTTCAAAATAAGACATGTCTGATTGTGATGGTTATTTTTAAAATTTCTCTAATCATCTTAAAGTCATTTTGAGTATTTTTAAAAACAATGTTATTTATTTTTAAAAATAAAAATAAAAAACACATCAAATAAATATATTTTAAAAAATAATATAAAAATAAAAAAAAAAAATACAAAACAAAATTGATCCCAAGCAAGCTCTTAGTTAATATTTATGTTTCAATTCCTGTATAGCCCCCTACCATACCACTCTTAACGTGGGATTTGTCAGCATCTTTAGAGTTTTTTGTTCGACAAGTTCCTATTTGGACTTAATTATTTGTTTAGCATTGTTTCATTTATTTGAACACTTTATTTATTTTTCACTTCTTGTTTTCTCCTCCTTTTCAATCAATCTGTTCCAATCGCACAAAAAGATTTACTGTTTTTTTTTTCTTGTATCAAATTGGAACAAAGTGGGCTGCCTCATCAGAAACAGAGAATTAAAATTGAATTACATAACGTGGTTAATACTTAATGGAACTTATTCAAGAGCAAATTCAAGAAATAAAAGAAGAGAAAGACTAGAGAGAAATCATTAACTATTACCCGTCATCAAATCTACATTAGTTTTGCATTTGGACGCCCATATTACGACCTGTGGACCCAGTTCAAGTCCAGTTAGTCATTCCTATCCCATCACTGTAGGATAAGCTCATTGCACCGCTCAGAAAGGACCATGAACTCGCCTACTCACCGGACGAATGATGGACACGGGCTCGTCTACTCCAAGGCTTTGAGCTCGTCAGCTCATTTGATCAAAGAATATTTGGTTTTAACTAAAAAATCAAATCAAATCAAAATTTTTGTTGGATCAAGAGCCTGCTCGATCCAAGGATCACACAAAATTCAGCAGCCAATGATGATACAGCTAGATCACCATCTTTGTTGGACTAATGGAGTAATTTCCTTTGCATATTGGTGGTAACATCTCATGAATTAGGTTCTAACCAACTAACTTAGTAATACTTCTTTAATAACACCAAACCTCGGTTCTAAGCTTATTAATCGTGGTCCGAGGGAAGATTAAGATCATTAATTTTTTGGTACCCTACCCTCATGTTATTAGGCAAAAAATTCCCATCTTTGCCTCTACCTCTCGCTCCATTCTCTTTTTTTTTCTTATCAATCTCGTAAGATTTTGCGAGTAAGGTCACCCACAAACAATATTGGATCGAATAGCACCGAGAATTGTTTTTTTTTATCATTTGTTAGGTAGCTGATGATGCAGTTATGAGAGTAGATATAGTAGATTCAGCCTATGTTAAGCAAGGTAGAGATATACCTAAAAAAACTTAATTATGTGGTATAAAAAAAATAACAATAAATTTGTCACCATGGATTTGAGCATGCCATGATTAATTCATCGAGAATTTAATACTAGTCAAAAATATGGGTTGATGTTTTATACTTTTATCAAGAGATAGTATTATTGTCAATAGAGATAGTGAAATATTAATCTTGTAAATATCTAAGATCTGAATGTTACACACCCAATTTTCTCTTCTTTGCAGTTCCATTACGCAGTTTTCTTTGCATATATTAGACTTGGGGAGCAGGAGATCAGAAATCTGATGTGGGTATCAGAATGCGTGGCGCAGAATCAGAAATCAAGAGTTCATGACAGCGTTGTTTTCACCTTCTGATTCTCCGTCGTTTCTGCCAATTTGGAAGAAATATATATATATTTCTCTCCGTCTTTGTAATGTTTCGAGTAGCAAAATAAAAGGTAAATCTAATCTTTAATTCTGTATTTCAAATAACCGTTAGTCCACCAATTTATGTATTTTAGATGGATTTCACGCCTTATTGCTTGTGATGTTTGCAAAATATATTGTTGTGTTGGTGTTTGCATCTTTATTTCTTTTTTAAAGATAAAATTTATATATTACACTAAGGGATTGTTTGGTTGTTTGTATTTAGAGTGTAAAGTAAACCGAATGAAGATAATCTAACTTTTTGAGTGTTTGATATGATGCAAGTAAAATTTTAATGCATTTGTAGTGTATTTGAAATGCATTAGAATGATCATTTTGGTGTATTTGAAATTTGTCCGCTGCCGCTCAGTCGTCGGCCATCGTCGCTCGCCGCCGTCGGTAGCCGATAAACAAGTGAACACGAATAATAGATTTTTGAATGTTTTATAACATGAGCTGATTTTAAATATATAAATTTTTAAATAAGCTGAACATGAATTAATATTTAATTTGCTTAAATCAGGCTTGGTTATACCCCATAAAGATGAGGCAATTATTCTTATTTCTTTCACTTATTCTGCCAATAAGCAAAAGGTTGAAGATCTCTGTGGAAAGGTCATCATAAGAATTTAAATTCTTATACCTCATTTATGATATATCTAAGCCACTAAAATATTTTACAATTTGATATGAATCAAACATGAATTAATTGTGTTTGAATGATCATATCTCTTTAATTATAAATTGATCTTTGATTTTAAACATTATAATTTTTATTATTATTAAGAATAGTAAGCATTAAATTATGTTCCAAATGGGTCACCCACTAAAAATTTGTTTAAATTGTAAGCACAAATTCAAACTAAGATAACTTAAACTCTACATCACTTATATAAATAAAAAAAAGTATAATTTTACATATGGAGCCTAAATTTAAATTATTAATAAAATTCTACTATTTTTATTTTTTTAATTTGTAGCTTAAATTTTAAAATTTATAATAAAATCTTAATTTGTATTTTATGTACGAAAATGAATCAAGTTAAGCTGAATTAAAGGTTGTTTGAGCATGAGCTTCTTCACCAAAAGCGTTGAACTTTGTGAATAAATAAGGCTAAATTGTCCTAATAGGCCTCTTTAGTAATTTAATTAGTTAATTAGGTAGCTTAAATAAAATTTAAAATAGATTTAGTGGCTGCGTTGATGGGCATCTGATGTCCATTAGGCTGGCTCAAATATTTTTTTAAACTAAATTAAATTGGCAATTCTCATTTTTTAGTCATATCAGGCTCATTAGGTGTCGGAATTTGGCGTACTTGTTATCGTTGGAAAGATAATAAAAAATTCTACAATTTTCATGTTGATAACTTTCGACGAATCTCTCCCGGTGAGCCGCAGTTGAATCTTTCCATATAATGTTAATTTAGTATCGAGAGATGTACACATTTGAGTGCATAACTTAAAATTCATATTTAGCAAAAAAGTTCTTAAGTCAGAGTTAAAATATATATAATTTTATGTTGAATCTTTGCTCCTCATGTTTGCATTAACCAAAACAAAGGATGAATCATCTCGATGATCAAAATGCATCATCTCATTCTCTCAGTGGTTTGAGCACTACGCATGTAATCGTTATTATGTATCATCAAATGCTCCTATGACTTTCTCATTGAATAATCGGCAATCAAATCTTTGACCATGGGATGGTTTCGTCTTAAATCGGCGCTCACGAGTCACTATCATCATCGTCATATCTCCATCTCAATAGTTTCATATTCAACATCTTTATTAGATGGTGGGTTCGATTCATTACCTTCTGGGTCAGCTATATGAGTAGAACTTGTGCCAGCGAAATATTCATTTTCTCTTGCTGCAGACCCATACAATTCCACATGAGTGCTAAACTGAGAAGGTGGTGTGATGTAATCAGTGGTGATTCCAACTCTCTGCTCCTCAGTATTGTTAACCTCTATCTGGGAGTTCCCAATTCGACCCAATAGGTTGTCACATGATGCATTAATTATAGCCGCATACTTCTTCATCGTTAAGTGTGTTCAATAAATCCACTCCAATGAAAATGACCCACCGGATTAATAGAGAACTTTGATGGATCTAGCAATCATTACTCTTTTCGTAATTCCTCAAATTTAATCCGTCGTGGGATTTGGGTAGACGATTTCCCATATATATGTTGGAATGAACATCGTACTACAGTTAATAATAAAACTACAACATATCACGAACTCATCACTAACTAGTAATAGAAACACGAATTTGAGCTACATTACACACAAGAAAGCTTACATTAATAGATGATAAAGAAGGCGAAGAATCACACATTCCTAGAAGACAACTTAATCTTGAAACAATCACTCTATCCTAATATGTGAAATCAACATGGAGCTTGATCTTCAAATGATCACGCAATCCTAAAAGAGAACATGATGCCTCTCATAATTATTTATTTCATAACAAATACAATCCAAATACGGAATGTCACAACACTAATTAAACTAAAGAGCTTGATAACACCTAATTAAAGACATATTTAACAAATTACAATGACCTAAAAAAAACACCACATACAAAATAAGATCCAACTAAAGAGCTTGATAACACCTAATTAAACTACACATACACATTTAATCAAGCAAAACATATTGCGCACAAATTACAATCCCCTGAAAAAATAAAAACACCACATACAAAGTGAGATCCAACACAAACTTCCAATGAGAATCATTATAATTAGCTTAAACATACAAAATAAACTCATACAATTCAAAATCTAACAAGTTTTTTTAGTTTAGGATTAGAAATACCTAAATTGGCAGAAAATTTCAACAAAAACCCTTGCGAGATCCTTCTTCACCTGGTAGCTTCCTTGTGGCGCCGGTCAGCGGATCTGACGGCGATTGGCGAATCGTGAGGATGACAGAAAATAGGAAACCCGAGAGGCTGAAGCGCACTTCGCTCGGGTTATTTTGGGATGGGCGGTCGCTGTGGCAAGCCTATTTTAAATTTTTTTAAGCTACCTAATTAGCTAATTAAATTACTAAATAGGCCTATTATGAAAATTTAGCGAATAAATAATGTTCAAATTTGATTTATTTGAATTCATATTATCGAATTTAAATCATTTTGTGCACATTTTAAATAAATAATTCATCTAGCAATTTAAAAAGGCTTATCAAGCTAAATTAATCAAATAAAAAAATTAATTAAATATAAAATAACTTAAGATCCCTCCAAGTCAAAGTCAAATTCAATCACCAGAATAGTCCATATACCCCAACACAAGTTATAAGTTCATGTAATAAAGCTCAACCCTATAATTTAAATAATATTAAGCAATATCTAAAAAGTTATAATTTAGTAATAATTTTCACGAGCTTCAAATGATATATATATATATATATATATATATATATATATATATATATATATATATATATATATATATATATATATATATATATATATATATATATATATATATATATATATATATATATGATCATAAATAAATTGAATAATAAATTATCAAATTTATTTATTTAATAATTATATATTTATAAAAATATTTAAATTCATTTGGCTAATTAATAAAATAATTAAGGATGAGCTATAATTCAATTGAGTCACAGGAAGAGGTCTTAGGGTTTTCGCTGGCGGCTTCAATTACCCGTATAAATATCTCCCCTCTTCTATTTTTCTCCTCAACTTACCTCAGCTCTTCTTCTTCTTCTTCTTCTTCTTCTTCCTCCTCTCCGTCTCTGAAGGCTTCCAGTTCATCTGTTGAAGATGGGTCCTGGCCTCTACTCGGACATCGGCAAGAAGGCTAGAGGTTATCATAATTTTTCATCTCTCTTTCTCTTTTCTAAAGATGGTTTTATTTTCTATTAGCTTTTGAGCTAGAGGTTATCATAAATTTTCATCTCTCTCTCTCTCTCTCTCTCTCTCTTTATTTCTCTTTAGTAACGATGGTTTTGTTTTCTATTCGCTTTTATGTTTGATTTGTTTGTTTATGTTCCGGTCAGATCTTCTCTACAGGGATTTCCTGACGGATCAGAAGTTCACCGTCACGACCTACACGGCGAATGGAGTTGTGAGTTTTCTAAATTGATGGCTTCGTTTCTCTGATAGATGTTTTGTTTATTCTTCTGTTCGCGTTAAACTTTCCTTTTCATCGGCCAGTGTCGACCATTTTAATCGTATTGGTTGCTCCTGTGATTTCCGCTGAACGTAGTAGGATTATTGTTAACCGATTACCTTGCTTTCAAGTAGTAATGAAAGTAAGGGCTATTTGGCTACCGATGGGATTTAACTCAAATCCTTGGAGTTTTTAACTCCTGAAAACTGTTTGACATGATAGATGTTAAATCTGGTTGAATATTGGAAAATCGTTTTGGCATCTGAATAAATAGTGTTGCATGTCATATTAATTCTGTTGGATTAACTAATGAACATTGGATTTTTTTTTCCTGCATGTGCCAATACTCATTCATCTTTGCCTTAAGATGCACTTGTTATATTGGCTTTCTTTATTAATTTTAGTTAGTGGTTTGGCTCTTAAAGTAGTAATTCTTATCTATTTTCGAAGCAAACATTGAATTTAGTTCATGCCGGATAGATCATCTAGATTTAGTTAAAGAACAAACTGGTTTATTTTATCTAAGGGTTGTTGTGAAAAATAAACGAGAATTGTAATGATGACATTGTGGGAATCTGATTGCTTATTGCCTCGTCTCATCCTTATGAGTTACTTATTTTCTCGGTCTTAGGCCTCACCAACATAAGGGTCATATTGTGAATTACTTATATATAAAATATACAAATTGTGTTATATTAGTGTTATTAAAGGTGCTAAGAACCCCCAAGGCAACATTATTGTCTAATGCGAGCCACCTTATCATTTGAGTATGATATCATAATCATCACAATAAAATAGTAAAATGTTTTAGACAAATATCAAATCTAAATATGATTGCTACTTTCAATATGCCACACTAGTAATATGCACTTAGTTGCACATGAATTATCCATCCACGAATATTAAGATACTTAATGCCTAAACATAACCTTCTCTATAAATAATATGATTGATGCATAATACCTAATCATAAGTTTTTTCTGTCAATAATGCAATTTATGTTATTCAACAAGATTAATTAGCAACATTGACAATTGTTGGCATTTGTTTACACCCAATAGGAAGGGAGGCTGCATTGTGAAAAACAGATGCTAAATTTAAACAATTGTGCTCTACTTCATTTGGCATTTATTGTGCTCAATCTAAAAATCAATTCCAAAAGTGAGGGAATATGCATCAAGTGCAAAGAAGTGTATCATATATAGAGAATAAAAATTGTGAACCAATGAGTATGCAAATTAAATGTTGTCTAAATTGAGGCTATACCCACTCTTCAAGCTTTCACTAGGTTATTTATCCTTTGGCTTCTGGAAGGATAAAGCAAAATTTTTCACTCACTCTTCTGGATCATGGAGAAGAAAATATGTGCATGAATCAATTCTATAACTTATCTTTTCAAAGTTTAGAAAGAAAATTTTATAAAGGTGTAAGGAGATGTAATTATTGGGAATCCAGCCTTATTAGTTATAATTAGTAGAAGTGGTATAATCGTAGGAAGGGAATACTATGCACAAAAGATTGTTTGCTAATTACTTTTATTTCTAAATGGAGTATAGCTTGTTGAACTAAAATCAAACAGTTTCAAAAGTGGCAATGGGAGTTCATTGGAGAAGCATCTATTGGACCGACAGGAAAGTCGTAATTAGGGTTGTCAAAAAAGCTCATTGTTCACGAACAGCTCGTGTTCAGCTCACTAGTTAAGCAAGCGAGTCTAGCACAAACAAATATTTTAAGATCGATTTATAAATGAGCCAAGGATGAACAATCTTTTGATCGATCAATCTTGTTCGATTTGCTTCAATAAAATATATATATATCTATATATATATATATATATATATATATATATATATATATATATATATCACACTAGACCATTTTACACACGACAAAGTTTTCACTCACTCAATTCGCTCATTTTACGAGATGAGAGCTCGTAGAGAAGGCGTTGATTGGATCGGTGAGGAAGTTGCAATTAGAGCTTATTGAAGCAGTGATTGATTGGATTGAGTGTTTGAGGAAGAAGAGGAGTTCATCCGATGGGAATTGAGACCAACGATGGATTTAAATCTAATGGAGGAGAAAATCGAGATTAGGGAATCAGGAATCTAGATTTAATTGAGCTAGTTCACGAGCCAACTCACTGTGCCATATCAACATCAAGCTCAAGCCCATATAATATATGAGCTATAATTTGAGTTTGAGGTCATGTCTCCATAATCTTGATTCACAAGCTCATTAGGGAGTCAAGTTTTAACTGGCTTGTAAGGCAACTTGGCTTACTTACACCTCGCATATCAATTATCACAAAGTTCAATTAGAATAAAGTCCTTGCACATCTAGCAACACAAGCCCAACAAGAACAAAGATCCACATCCATAGCAATGTCAGACCACTCCGGATGGGTACAAAAGGCTGAAACTAGACAAAATTAATGTATATAAAAAACCAACTACCAACAAATCCGACATAGCATTAATATGTGTCAATTATGATAATTGAGAACAATGTTCCTAATGCATACAAGAAGGATTTCAACGATGACAAAATCCAAACAAAATAAAATATGTTTGTTATGTATTTTTTTTAAAAGAAACAAAGTTATTTTATTTTAAGAACACTCAAAAAAAAAATTTATGTGCTTTTAAAATTTTCAAAGTAGTTCCCAGTCCAACCCATCCATATGAGTTGCAGCTTATTTGAACTTCCATATTTTGTTCTGCTCATGAGGCTTTCTTTTGCAACACAAACATTGCCGTTTTCTCAGATTCCTGAGTGAAATTGTAGAGCTATTCGTTTTTATTGTTTATTTTTTTACTTCTTAAAGTGGAAGAGAGGGAAGTACATCAGGGGAAGAGAGTGAGAGAATGAGTTGCAGCACAGTTGAATGTTGTCCAATAAAATTTCTTTTGAGAAGTGACTTTTTAGCTTCTTTTTGTAGCCTCTTTTTCTTTTTAGTCTATTGTACTTAACAGTCTAGCTAGTATAGTATTCACTCTGTATTCTACTCGCACAGACCATAGTTCATCGATGCATTTAGTTTCTTATCATATACTTTTAATTTGTTGTCTGCTTTTTAGTTGCCCAAAGGTAGTCAGATTTTTTTATCAATATCTTTTATGTCCATATTTTTACCTCTTTTGTGATATGTTTTCTTCCTTGTAACACCGATGGTTTCTCTGTTATTATCATTATAATTTTTAAGCTTTTCTCAACTATTTACAGGTATTATTTTTTCCATAGTGTTGTCTGTCAAGTGCCATTGGTCAACATTAAATGCATCTATATGTAAAACATGGGCAAATTTTGTGTTGGGATATCCCAACTCAAAATTAGTTAGAATGAGCTTTATAATCATCAGATTTATTTTAAGATGAGTATAATATGTGATTAATCAATCAAATTTTATATTGTTCTCATCTCAAAATAAATTTGAGATAATTTTTAATTGTTCTTTTTCTTGATTTAGCTTTCTTTTGTTAAATTTGTTTCCTCTTGTCTGATGTTGCAGCCATCATCCGGGACGAAGAAAAATGGTTACATCTTGGGTGAGTTACACACTGAAGACCAAAATGTCACGTCGATTTGAAAGCCAACTCGTAATCCAATGTAAGACTATAATTTAATGTCACAGTCGATCATTCTTAAGAAGTTTGATTAAGAATGATTATATGATGATTTATTTGCACATTTCATATTTAATATCCAGTTACCTCATTGAAAATTAATATGAAAAATTGAAGACTTTTGTTGTGCTCTTGAAGATTCAAGTTGTATTATTGTAAATGTTAATAGGATGCATGTTAGTTCTATAAATATGCAATTGTGATTAAAGGAACATCCTTTACATTATGGGTTTTTTCTAAAGATTGAATTTTTACTAATATTTGCTTTGTTTAAATGTAGTTGGTGTTATTATAACCTCCATATTCTACTTTTCCCAGGTTCTTACCACATTCACCATTGATGAACTTGGGACTCCGGGCTTGAAAACAATCATCAGTTTTGTTTTACCAGATCAGAAATCTGGCAAGGTTAATTTTCAAAAAAAAAAAAAAACTTTTTTTTAGGTTTTTAATAATTTAATTTATGAGGCCATCTTGCTCACTTTTCAAACTCTGTTTTTAACTTCAGGTTGAGTTACAGTACTTGCATGATTATACTGGTATTAGTGCTAGTCTTGGTTTGACTGCTAACCCTGTGGTTAACTTCTCCGGTTCAATCGGTTCAAGTAAACTGGCTGTTGGTGCTGATGTATCACTGGATACAGCGACTGGAAATTTCACTAAATATAATACTGCTCTGAGCATCACGAATGCAGACCTTATTGCTTCTATAAACCTGTGAGTCACTGTTTTTACTTTTTGATGTCTTTAAATAAATTAATTCAAATCTTATTTATAAAACTCACTCAAATCAAAATCAACTCAGTTTTAGTGAAAGATATTCTGATCCAAATAGTTTTCCTTAACAAGACTTTTAAAAGAGTGTAAAATGATTCTCTTGCAGCCACAACAAAGGGATCTTCTGAGCGGATCCTATTACCATCATGAGTCCGCTCACAAGCACGAGTGAATCACAGCTTTCTACTAACGAGAACACGTGACCTTGGGACTCAGACGTTGGATATATACAATCAAGACTGTTTCAACAACTACGCAAGGCCAGCTTTTAATCCAGCATCAGTGAGTCCCAAATTTTAACCCTCTGCAGGTGGAACAAAGGCTATTGAGAAAAGCTCTAAGGTTCCTTTCCCTTCTCCTTAAGCCTTGACAAAATTCCTTTTTTTTTTTTTTTCTATTGTCACGAATATAATAATTAATATGATTAAAAAACAAGGGCATTATTTATTTATTTATTCTGATTATTTTTTGTTTTTTTAAAACTGTTTTAAGCATTAATCAGGCGCTGGTTTTGATGGTTTTGTTTTCTCATCTTGTTAAGCTATGCATAAAATTTCTTTTGCATGAGCTTTTATCATAAGATATGGAATTTTGGGATTTGTTAAAACTTTAATATCAAAGAATAAAATATTCGACATGGCACACATCTAAATAAGTGTGTTCGATTAAAATAATAATAAATAATTACATAAAAGATGTAAATTGTTTGGGTAATAATAATGAGATTTTATTTGAAAAAATAATAGTTTATAATTTATTTTGATTGTAATGTTTAATTTTTGTTTTTAAAAATACATATATTTGGAATATTTGTTTTTATTTTTAATTTTTTTTTATTTGATTCATGAATTATTTTAATTATTTAGGTAAAATTGTTTTACTGTTAATTTTTAACATATATATATATACATATAAGAGAAAAGAGAGAGAGAGAGAGAGAGAAATAAATGCATTAAAATTATTTAAATATTAAATGTGTTTTGATTTAAATTTAAAAATTTCTTAAAAATTATTTGTCTTTCCTTTTGTCAAAATTAAATGTTTAAAACTCATAAAAACATATTAATCTAAAAGTAAAATATATAAAAAAAATAAACTAAAAGTAAGAGAGAAATTTTTTACATTTGAATATAATATTTAGATTTTCTTTTGATTAAGAATCTTTATTTTTTTGTTTTTTAATGATGTTTTAATTGCTATTGATCTATTGTTTAAGAATAATTTCATGATATTTGATTTAAAATCTAATTATTTTAAATATATTTTTATTAAGAAAAATGATAATTATATAAAATTCTAAGTTCATTAATTCTTGCTTGTTGCTTAATGCTTTGCTTATCAACAAGAATCAGAGAAGAGCTTATGATTGAGATTTTCTATCAAAATAGAGATCTGAGAGAGAGAGATCAAATTTTTTTATTTTTAGATGTCTGCCATCACTTATCATTTAACACTAGTCATATTATGGCAATTTAAACATTCAATTTATTTGGATGGTTTGATTGATTGATTTTTTTTCTAACAATTAGTTTTTAATCCGTTATCTGAAATATCGAAATGAACAAACTTTGAAGAAATTTAACTATTATTCATTTTAGTTTGTTTGATTTAATTTGGATGAATTGAAATTTTGATGGCTAATTCTTAAGCATTCTTTTCAAGTTAAGATCTTAATTTAAGATGGTTATATTATTTTATACAATTAATTTTCGAGTCAAAACGACGGCTAAATAAAACATAACTTGCCCATTTTGTCTCTGCTCCAGTTCACTATTAGGTTATTTTTTAAAATTTTAAGAATAGATACTTTGATATTTTTTTATTTATTTGATTTTTACAACAACCAAATTGAACAAAAAATAATTAAAAAACTGAATAGTAGAAAAAATAGATTAAAGTAAAATTTTTAAAAAAAATTAAACAAATTTAAAATTTTGGTTGGTTCTAATTTTTTTATTTTAAATAATTAATGCACACACCTGTTGAAAATTCCTAACAGCACCACAAAAAATATATTATAGTTTTAGTTTATTTCCATTGTATTGATATATACCCTAATTTTAAAAAATGTTTTACAAATTTTAACTCAGACTGATGTAATTATTTTAATTGGGCAAATCTCAGTGATTTTCCTTCCCAAGTTTATCAGATAAAAAATCTTTTATCCTCTAGATATTCCTTTCAACTTACATTTATGTGTATGTGATATTCATATAACCCTAAGATGTTAAATTATTTCTACCATTGCAAAATTTTCAGAAGAAGACTACCATCAAACAGAAGTATTATATCACATATCCTTATAAAGCTCATAGCATAAATCTATAGATGATAAAATATCATTTTATTTATTTTTTCTATCTTAAAAAAATCGTCTCAATAAAATAATAGAATACAAACTTGATAAAGGTTATTTGATAAATATCTAATTTAAAAAAAATACAATATAAATCATAGAAGCATATTATTATTTGATTGAACTTCTCTTACAACTTTAATGAAAACATCCTCTAAGATAGTATCAGCTAGCCCCCAAGCCTGAACAGTAAACCTCACCTTTGCATTCTCTACTGCTCTAAAGACAGTAGCTATTCTCACCTCATGTTTTGGCAACTCATACTTCTGAGTTCCTGAGATCTGATAAATCTTCTTAGCATTTGGTGAGAGTTTTTGAACTAAGATGTCTACTTCTTCCTCATCATTTGAGGATGTGGTCATTGTGAACACATATGACCCTCCATATCTTGCCTTCAACTGCCATTATATGCCATTATTGACTACTAAAAAAGAACTTGATACTCCTGTTCTAATAAAATTGTGCAACTAATGCGGCCATTGAAATGTCATTCTCTAAGGGGATGTGTTTTAGAAATATAGAGTAATTATAATGCATGATGATAATGATGGAGATGACAGGCGGGGCAATGACAAAGGAGGCAATGAGAGAGACAGATGAGAGAGAAAGCAAAATGCAGGGATAGGATTTATGTAGATGTCACAAGAGATGATGATTGGGAGGCAATTTACCAGATTTATGTGAGGTGGTGAGGCTTAGATGGATGGTGTTAGAGGTGAGGGATCTAAATGACTTTGGACTAGGGGGCAATGACAAAGGGAGACGATGTAAGTGATGAGATGTTGGTAAGGTGGTGGGCGATTTAGAGGAAGGTGGGTTAGGGGGCGACAAGAGAAGCGATCCGGGCAATGAGTTTTAGATAAAAGAGAGCTATAAATATAGTGAAACAAAATTTTACTTTAAAAATTTACTTAAAAACTAAAATGAGATACAAAAAAAATTTAATATGAGATTATGCTAAGCTCATCAAGGGCTTAAAAAAGCTTATAGGCTTACCTCTTTGGGGTTCCCAATGCATTGCAAACTGCCGGTCACGAAAATAGCAAGGCGGTCACAGAGCGCCTCTGCCTCTTCCATGGAATGTGCTGAAATTACATGAATAGCCTCGTCAATAGAGTTATTAAAATAATAGTATAAATTTTATTGAAATAAAAGTATCTCTGATCAAACATAAATTAAATATAAAAAAATTTATATTTTAAAGCAAATTTGAAGGATTAAAATTGGTGTCTAATTTTATTCGATTTAGAAGAAAAGTGATAAAAATAAATCCCACCATGACATTATCTATAATGGACAATATGTTTTTTTTATATGTGCTTAACTCTATGTACTACTTTTAATTAATTAACTACTTATGGTAAATTTATATCATTTAATATATATATATATATATATTGAAATTTCAAATTAGAAATCATTTTACTTTATTTTGAAAATAGTAAATTTTTTTAATGTTACATTTTCTTAAAAAATTATAACATACAACAACAATAATAAGCCTTTATCCTACTAAGTGGGGTCGCTTAACCCTAAAAACAATATGATATGAGAGAAAAAAAACATTTCAAAATTAAACTGCATTAAAAAATACGAATTTTGATGATTATGTTGCGTCTTAAATATATCTAAAATAACTATTAAATAAATACTAATGAAGAATGTTTGAAAGTTAGGAAAAAAATTCTTCAAACAATTGCTACATAGCAATAACTGATGATTTTGAAGATATTCCAAAAAGCCTTCTGTGAAAATATATGATCTACTTAGAAAAAATATTGCACAAAACTTAAACAAATGAAAAGAAACATAAATTCGTTTGGTTTTATTATAGTTACATAATTAGTACACCAAACTCAGTGTTTGCAAGTAATCAATACAGGTAATAGACAGTCGATTTAGTTAGATTAATTTCAAAAATCGAACAATATAATTTCAGCTCATTTGAAGTTTGCAATAAACAAAATATTTCATCTTTGAAGGCAATTTTATCATATTTCCATAACATTAAGATAATAAATTTTTGGAGAATTTAAATACATATCATACAATTCTCATGTATTTATATATCTAACATTTAAACTTTAATTTATATATATATATATATATATATATATATATATATATATATATATATATATATATATATATATATATATATATATATCATATATATAATATCTCATTCGATATTACATCAAAATATCATTTTCACTCATTTTTTTAATAGTGAAATGCACCCTTTCAAGCATAGAAAGTGTTAGATAAATAAATATCTAACTTTATGTATTAGATATGTAAATGCATATTAATTGTGTGCTATATATATATAAATCTTTCTAGATTTTTGTTAGAAGTTGATTAAAGCCTATTCTTGATTTTAGTGAAGGAATAAACTTATTGCTTCTCTTCAAGATTTATTTTTAAAAAATTTTTAAAACACAATAAAAACTTTTCAAAATATTCTAAAATATCATTAAATTTTACCAACATATTTGATTCATGAGAAAATCTAACCCCAACAATAAAAAAAACACCAAAAATAAGATAACAATCAGATCAACAATAAAACACAATAAAACTTTTATTTACATATAAGTTGGAAAGCAGGCGTTAGGTCGACGCACTCAGAGAAAAAGGATGGCATAGCGTTGGAGAAACTATTCCCGATGGGACTCTACAATGGTTTGACGAATGGTGAGTTACAGCAGCTCGGTTCATTCACTCGCCGCAAGAAGATCGCCCTCATAGGTGTTCCTGGTGCCTTCACCCCAACCTGCAGGTTCTCTCTACTCCTTTTCAAAGCTGAAATTTTTTTGATTTAGTTGAGTTTCAATCATTGGATAGATGGGTTTTGTAGATTGTAAACCAAATCTGATTGAGATTCTGAGGTGAGTGTTTAAGTTAAGAGGGAAAAGATCTAAGAGGAATGAATTTTACGTGCGTTGAAGAAACTGTTCTCCAACCGCATCGAGATCCTTTTTCTCTTGAAAGTGCCAACGATCATAAATCATGCTTTCTCTTTAGCTCAAAAAAATTCTCCAGATCAACGCCAGATAAGGAACGCCGCTCGTCTTTCAACTCCTCCTCCCGCTTCTCTCGTCAAAACTATCCCCGACCATGGAGTCGAGAGCTCTCCGTTTCCGCAGCTAGCTCAAGGATGGTGCGGCAACGCGATCCTCACGTGGATCATTTATCGCTTTTTAAATTTTTTCTCCTCCTTCTTTTCATATTGATTTACATGGTAATTTTGATATAGGTTCTCCTCTTACGGGGATCGATAATTGTTTATGGCGGTTTTAGACCATGAGGAGAAGTTCTTCATCGTGAGATGTATTTTGTTCGAGCTTTATGTTCGCTTCACTTAATTAATCTGGACAAACTTGAACACTTTCATAAATACGATTTCTAAATGAACAAACTTGAATAAGTTATTATTCAGTTCATTTATGTTCATAATTATTATTTTGATTAAGACTCGATTAAAACTTGTTTATAAATAGATATATATTTCTCAATAAGCTGCTCATGAACAAGCTCGATTAAGACTCATTTATTTTATTAAACGAGCTGATTGTTAATAGGCTCGATAAGCACAATCTAAACCGAGCTCGTTCAAGATTTTTTAAATGAGCTTCAACACCATCCTAAAAGCTCGAACGAGTTTGAACACGAACAAGCCTCTCTTGGGCTCAACTCAGTTCGTTTGCACCTCTATGCATAACTTTTAATATATAGACATCTTAGATGTACGAGTATTGAATTTATATATATATATATATACACTCAGATATTATTAAAAAATTAATTGAGAAATAAGTTGGTAAAGAAAGACAGATAGAGGTTAAATTATTAATATATATTAGTTGGATATTATTATATACATCTCTAATATATATAATTGTATATAGTCAATATACAGTATTTCAGAAGTTGCAGACACAGTACTCCAAATAGAATATTAAGATAGGTTTTTAAGTTTATGCAATGGTGGGAAATCAGTGACCCGAACGCGTTGATTTAATGCTAGCGTGATTAATTAACGATATCCCCACCCACAAGATGTGTGTTGGGTGGATACCCATTCCAAAAAACAAAAAAAAAAGTTTCTGATAGGACAATATATCATTACAAGAAAAAGAGATTCAAAATTACAAATGTATAGAATTAAGTCAAATGACATAATAAATATTTAAATCATTTAATATAATACACATGTTATAATAATGATATAAATATGTGCGACTTTATAATTTTAAATGTTATAATTTTAATATAATATGCATGTTATACATATTATAATCAAGAGAAGTATATTATAAAATATGGAAACTTGCATAAGAAATGCCGTTTATAATTTTAAATTTAAATACATTCATTATTTAAGTGATTATTTCTGTCTTATGCGGCAAGAAGCAATTTAGCCGAACCTTTGTTCTTATTCGGCTCATATTTAAAATGGTTTGAAATTTCTCTCATATATATATATATATATTTAGCTAAATCGAGTCAAACACAATCGAACAAATATTCACAACTCATTTATAAATCGATTAAAATATTTGTTGTCAACTCACTTGTTAACTAATGAGTCAAATATGAACTATTCACAAGCAATGAGCTTTTTTTATAATCCTATTCATTACGTTGTAATTTTTAAGATATCGTTAATGAACTTTAAAATATATTTGAATTTTTTAACACTTTTTATGAAACGTCGATTTCCTTGCATTTTAAAACGACATTTTCATATTATGTTTTGAAATAGCTTTAAAAAATAGTTCTAAATTAATTTTTTTTAAAAGTAAGAGTCTAGCTAAACTATTTTATTATTTTCTGCATTGGAATGAAAAAGAAATTCTGGTTTATTGCATTTGGAAAGATAAAAAAAAATAAAAGAAATGAATTGATAAAGGATTACTTTACGTTATTTTGTTGAGGTTTACAAATTAATGATTATGTTTTATTTGGTTGAAAATATAATGTAAAAAGATTTTGATTCGGTGACGACGATCGTCAGAGCGGCGATCGCACGTCAACGGCGTTGTGGTGGTGGGCGTACGGGCGCCGTGATCACTTTACATTGATCGGTGTATTTGAATTACCAAATCGCGAATTCAAATACACCGAATGATTTAATATATTTAATACATTACATTACATTGAAATTTTACTTTACTTACAACCAAACACTAAAAAAGTTAAAATACATGCTTTTGAAATGCAGTGCACTCCAAATGTACTCAGCCAAATAGTCATAGTGCAAAAGGATTACTTTACAGTTGTTTGGTTGAGAGTTTTACAAATTCATGACTTTATTTTTTTCTGTTTGGTTGAAAAAATATAATGTAAAGTATTCTGAAGATTTTGACGTTCGGCGACGGCTGTGATGGCGACATGGCGGTGGCGGTAGTGGAGTGGGGGTGGGCGTAAGCGGCGGCAGTGGCAGAAGCGATGGCGAGCGGCGGGCGTGGCGGTCGGTGGCGGATGGCAGCGGCCACATCACTTTAGATTGGCCGGTGTATTTGGAATTCACCCAAATCAGACGAATTTTAAATACATCAAAAATGGTATTTGTAATGTATTTAGAATACATTACATTACATTATATTGAAAATTTATTTACTTCAAACCAAACACTCAAAAAGTTAAAATATCTGCATTTGATTTCTGATCGTTCAAATCTGAGCAACAGCAAAACGACCTCGGTGTAAAATGATTACTTTTCAATTGTTTTGTTGAGAGTTTTACAAATTCATGACTTTTTTTTGTTTGGTTGAAAAAATGTGATGTAAAGTATTAAGTTGTGACACTCGGCGATATTTGTGGCCGCGGAGGCGGCCGGTGAGGGCGGCGTGGTGATGGCGGTAGTGCGACCTCGCTTTTATTGGGTGGTGTATTTGGAATTAAAATCGGATGAATTCTAAATACACTGAAAGTGACCTTTGTAATGTATTTAGAATACATTATATTAGATTAGAAATTTACTTCAAACCAAACACTCAAAAAAATTAAAATCAGTGCATTTAATTTACACTGTACTTCAAATACAGACAATCAAAAAGCTCCTAAGACTCATGGCATATATGAATTTTTTTATTAAATTCTTCAGAGATCTCAAAGTAAGACATACTAATAAAAAGTTGAATGAATACATCACTATAGATGTAAAGATATGGATATTATAACACACAATACGGAATAAATACATTTTAAAAATATATGACATAAATAAATATTTGATGTAATATTATAATTTATATATTTTTTATAAATTTTAAAATAATATACAATAATCATATATATTTAATAAGCATGAAATAAGTAAAACAATTCTAACATTATAAAAAAAATTGATATCTAAGAATAAATAAAGATTATAACATCATTGATAAATTATTTTAGTGAGCAGAAAAAACATAAAATTCTGAAAAATAACAACAAATATTATTAAATAATTAATTTCTAATAATAACTTAAAAGTAATATATTTTATATTATTATGTATAAAAGATAATATAAATTATTTGATGTAGTAGAAATTGTCTAAATTGAATATTTATAAAATAATTTTAATTAAGAGCTTTTACATATACAAATATCATATTCTTTTGTATTACATATCAACCATTTCAATCTTGATTTCTCAATTTGACATTTAAATATTATAATTCATAAATAAAAGTGATTTTTCATTTTTTATTTTTTATAATAAAAGGTGAATTTTTATATATTTATATCTAATATCTAAACTGTTATATTTAATTAAATAACTTCTAAATCTTTATTATCATATTAAAAATAGTATTATCATTGTTTTTTTAAAATGAAAATGCACCGTTTTATGCATAACAAAATAATATTTTTATAAATATTAAGAATTGTGTGCTATGTTTGTAAATTTGCCCCTTATAAGTTGGACACGCGCGTTTCTCCTAGACGTGGAAGGCTTGAACATGCGGTGAAGGCTAGGTCAACGCCAGCTGAAGGCGATGGAGAACCGTCGAAGCGTGAAGGCCAGTGCGGCGGGAGGCTGCGTGCCCACGACAGTGGGATAGAAATGGTGGGGGACTATATACTATTTCAGATCTTTAGGCTCTGTTCATCCTCGATATGTTTCATTTCGTGTGAACCTTGATCTTGTTTGGGTTTGTTTAAGAGTCGGGAGATATCTTTTGAAGATTTTTGTGCTATGAGGAACTCACTAGCTTCCTCAAATTACATCGCCTTCCATGATTAAGTTTGATCCATAACGGATTGTTCATCTAAGGCCATCTCGATAAGTTTCATTCGTTATAAGCTCTATTCTCATTTGATAAACAAAGGGCAAGTTTTAGCTATTTATGCGAATGAAGGGATTATTTGCGGTTTTGATCCCTTCAGTTTGTTGAGATTTGTCACACCCAAAGAAAAAAAAATATTCTATTTTTATTCAAGGAAAAAAAAGGACGAAACAAAACAAAACATAATAAAAAAGAGAAAAAATCACAGCTGCATGTGGCATTGGTCTCTCTTGAGCTTGGATTAAGAGATATTTTTTTCACTTGGAAGCTGAGGCAACTGAAAATACGGGGTAGCTATTGTGATCATAAAAGTCCTTACATAATCAAATAAGAATTTCTATAGAAAACATGCATCTCCAAGAATTTCACACAAATCACATTGATGTTTAAGTTTGTTCAATTGATGAAATCGAGACCAAATAAGCTCATAATAATGTAAAAATGCTTTTATAAGATTTGATGCATCATGATTAGTTCTTGGACCTCAAAACTGTCAAAATTAGACATTTGATAGATGGTTGGTTCAGGATAAATTGGTGTGGCTAGGTTGACTCCCTATTATTCATTTCAAGAATCCACACACTATTTTATGTACATGCACAAGGATAATGATTAATGATGCAAATGATTTTGCCTCAACCATCATTGATCATAACCAAGGTGCATGTATTATTGCCTCCCAAAATCTTTTGTCATGAGTAGCATGCCAATGACCTCTAATCGCATTGTTCATTTGCACCATAGTAGTTCACTATAAGATTTGTGTCACAACTTTCATCTGAGATATGTGATATAGTGATTCCCCTATGGACCTATATTATAATCATCATTTACATGGTTTGTGCTAAAACTTTTGCTTGTATTATAGTTGTAATAGCTGAAAAGTTTAGCCATTGAAATATTGTTTACTTTGGCCTAACAACCTTATGATTTTATCTTATAAGTGTAACTTCTTAGGAGATAACCTATTTGAGTGCTCTCATTGAGCATGTTTAATTTTGGAGTTTCTAATAAAATTTCAACCATTACATTAAAAAGTATCTTGATGTGTAAGAGTTTAGTGTTTCATTCTATCTAGGCGGTTTTACAATCTCTCCCACTCACCACTTAAGTAACTTACCACCTTGTCAGTTTCTTTAACCCATAATCATCCACTAGATTGATAAAATTCTAGAGACCCCTATAAGTTCAAGAAGTGACTCCTAACATATAGAACTTTGTTAATAGAGTTCAAGAAGCGGATCCCATAGTGTAGCACTTTATTTGTATGACACTCAGTTCTTATTTTCATACTGGTGTAATGCTCTGATATCATTTGTAATTACGTAAACTCTTTATTATTGAGATATTGTTCATTTTGGCCTAATGTCCTCATAAGTTTATCGTATTGGTGTAACTTTTAGGAGGCCACACATTCTAGAGTGCTCAACCCTTACACCAAAAAGTACATTGATGTTTAAGAGTTTAGCTTCACCTAAGGGTTCCAACATAGATTATCACTCACAAGACTAGTGTTATAATCTTAATGTGTATCACAACTATCATCTGTAAAGCCTAAATCACAACCCCATTTCTACAACAATCATATTTCTTAAGATAGACAACACAACCACCTTGTAGTTGACTTGAGTTTTAATTACCTTTGAATACTACAATTGTCATATTAACAACTAGCTTGTCTTTAATAGCTCATTCTCTTGAATTTTATTGAGACCTTCTTTGATTGTCTTGGGAAGAATAATATATTATAAATTAAATTTGATTAAGTGGGATAGTTACTTGATTAAGAGTTTAAACAGGTCAATGACGGATGGGTACTTATGACTACAAAAATTTAATTTTTAAAATTGATTTTGAGGATGGTCAAGTCAATCCTCAAGGTCTCATGATCAATTATACAAATAATTGAATTAATAAGAGTGATGGATTACTTGACTTTGGTATCTGTATCCACTAGGGAATGACCAAGCTCAAGTAGTAAAAGAAGTCTATCATAGGCTTGGCTAGAGTCTAACTTATAATATAAGAAAGATTTATGAATAAACCTTTTACATTCGCTCCTTCCAAAGCCTCACTAAGTCCAACCTAATATTTTATATGAAGTTGAGGCATTGGTCTTTAGGAAGATATGGATTTGAAGTTATGTTGACATTTTTTATGTCAACAATTTTATCTATTGGTCAAAAACTTGGAAGCCATCTTTCTTGAAACCTTTTTCCCTATTATCATTATTGGCAATGAAAGTGTGACATTATTGAATTTTGCAGGTAAAGTCCTTTGTAAATCCAGATGAAGTTGATGAATGGCTGTTAAGTAATCCTTTGCGTTGCCCTGGTGCTTTGCACTTTGTGGAGAAAAACTCAACGGTTATAAGTTATGGTCTTCAAACTAACTCCACTTCCATGCCTAAGAGAGGAAACTCTGAGGATCCAACATTCAAATTCCAAATTCCTCTTGAGTTCTTTCGCGTGAAATTGCAAGGACTTTGCTTGGAGGTATCAATGCTATTCCCTTTAATGTGTGCTTTATTTCTAGACTTATATTCTCCATTATTATGACAGATATCCGGGAAGAGTTAGTGCTTAAAATGCAATGATGAATATGTATAAGAGAGTTGTTATCAATATTGAGAAATGTTAGTAGATTAATAAATATATCTATTGATTTATTTATTTACTTATTTTTGGTAAGAAAGGAACAATACACCTTGGAATCTACTTTTGGTTGAAGTGTCAAGAAATTATTTTCTTTTTTAAAAAGAGAATATTGTTGTGTGTTGGAGGAGATTCTTGTAAATCATGAGATAAATCAAGGTATTATGTTTATCTTAGCTTACAAAATTCTTAAATGCATTGTTCAATGGGGCAATTATTAACATGGAAAACTTCCTTTGGGGAATTTACAAGGCCTAGCTAGTTGCAAAGTCCACCTGTTGTAAAATGGGTGTGCAAGGTTTTCCCTTCTCTAAATAGTTGAAAGGATGCAAGTACAAGGTGCCACTAAGGCAATCAAAATAATGATTGTGGGTTTGAGGATCCTATTCTAGTAACTTCAGATGTTAACTGTAAGTATAGTAAAGATCAGCGGCGTCATCGCCAATAAAATCTTTGGCAACATGGGGCATGACATCATCAAAAGCTTCAACTGTTGTCTTGTTATAAGTAGAAATTATGTTTGGTGTGTCTTTTTCTATTTAAACAATACATTTACACAAGATTATTAATTTTATATGCATACTATTCGATGACAATTTTCATTCAAGTTAAGTATAGTTTATACTTTATTATCATAAAATCTATTGAATTCCTTAAGTTTTGTCTCCTTAAATCTACTTTAGATGATTTGAGTTTTGGGTCAATTCATTGCACATTGAAATTATTCCAAAACCTTACATCTTTAAAAGCTATGGTTTTAGAAATTTAATCAAGAAGCATATATCGCTTTCTTCCCGAACCAAGACAAAATGCAATTATTTAACTACAATGATTGCCAGAGATTCAAAAAAGCCAATCCAACATACTTGTTATGAAGTTGATGATTATTATCTTAATTTGCTGTTACTATTTGGTCAGAACCCTTCATTTGGATGATCATATTTTTGTTTTTTAATTTTTAACATTACTTTTCACTAATGCTGTCTTGCATCCTTGCACAGATCCAAATTTTAACTGGGTTGTTAGCTTCAAAGAATTTGCTCACCCTGCCACAGAAACATTTTCTATTGTTGGGCAAGCTGGACCAACACTTTTCCTTGCAATTGCCATGTTTGGTTTTGTAATTCAAACAGGTTCATTTGTTACAGAGAAGGAACTTAAGTCTCCGTGTATTAGTACAAACATGACTTGCACCATTCTATTCATGTTTTCGCTAGTTTTTGTTAGCCTATGAGCCACACTCAAAATATGTAGCTGATGATGAAGTTATTTGATTGAACATTGCAGGCTATGTCCATTATGGGTCTCTATGAATCTGCCTATTGGTTGTCTTGGTTTACCTGGGAAGCTTTGCTCACTCTTATTGCTTCTCTTTTCACGGTCTGGATGTCGTTTAATTCCTTTTTCCCGCACAATGCTTTTTGCCCTCTTCCTTGTTTTCTTCCTTTTCCAACTTAATATGGTAATAATATTTTTGCAATAATGCCATTCAAATTCATCATCATGATGCGGGCATATTTGAAAATTAGAGCCCTTTCTTATTTATCAAGAGTCAGTCCTCTATATTGGCCTTTTGTTCCATACCATTGAACTAAAAATTAGTTCTTTTCATTGGGTTGCTTCACAGTTGAGTTTTGCATTCTTGATATCAACTTTTGTCAACAAGTCATCATCAGCAACTACAGTTGGTTTTTCAGTATTTATAGTTGGCTTTTTGACACAAGTAAGATTCTCAAACAAGCTATTTCAAATTTTTTTTTTAAATGACTGCAGATATTCAAAACATTCAAATCCTTTCATTCTCGCAGCTTATAACAACATTTGGTTTTCCATACGCTGAAAGCTATTCCAAATCATATCGCTTCATATGGTCTTTATTTCCTCCAAATTGCTAGCAAAAGCACTTGATGTGCTTAAAGGTAACCGCTAGTTGTGAAGACGGTGTATTAGTTGGCATAGAGGCCATTGTACTTATAAGGAGCCTAACTGTTATAACTATTGTAAGTTCCGCACCATATTTAGAGATAAATAACTACATCATCATCAAGCTCCCATTTGGATTGACCGATAAGTCGCTTACAGAAAATATTTTTCATTGGCTTATCTCCACATTCTTTTTGTGGTTTGCCTTGGCCATATATTTGGATAATATACTTCCCAATTCAAATGGTGTGAGAAAATCAATTATTTACTTTCTGAAGCCTTCATACTGGACTGGGAAAGGTGTGACTAAGGTGGAAGGTTCGTTGGCAGTCCTATTGTATAATTGATAAGCAATGAGTTTGTGACTTGGTCAGTAAGTTTTGGAAGATTAATATACATACTACACAAATCTTATGTATTTACATATCTAGCACTCAAAGTTTGATATTTACTTATTTAATACTTTTTTATGATTCAAAAGTTGTATTTCATTTTAAAAAAGTGAATGATGATGTTATTTTTGATGTGATATTTAAGAATGAGGTGTTATATATATATATATATATATATATATATATGAAAAAATTAAAGTTTAGGTGTTAGATATGTAAATACAAAAGAACTGTGTGGTATGTGTATATAAATAAATACCCCTTAAGTTTTATGCATGTTATTGCGTAAGGTGGCCTATTTAGTCGTAAGCTCTATTCAACCTCCGTAATATGTTACTCGTGATGATGAGGACGCTCTTGAAGAAACAATCAGAAAACATCAATTAACTGATAAGGATGTTGATCCAAGTGTAGCAGTTAGAATACTTGGGCTCACAAAAACATACCCGGGAGCTACTAAATTTGGTTGTTGTAAATGCAAGAGGTCTTCTCCTTATCATGCTGTGAAGGTATCATAGTTTTTGTATTTTTGCATCATTTCTAATGTAAATTCTCAGTATTGACCTTTTCCTTAATAGGGTATTTGGGTAAATATAGCAAAAGATCAGCTATTTTGTCTTCTAGGACCCAATGGAGCCGGAAAAACTACAGTTATTAATTGTCTGACTGGTATTACTCCAGTGACTGGTGGAGATGGTACGAGACTTCTGTTTCCTGTATCTTCTTTGTTTGCACTATATTTTGATGTAGTCGCTCCAAAAAAAAAAATAAAAAAAAATAAAATTTTAAGATGGTCCCTTGACTATTTGTATGTGACCAATTTAATCCTAGAGCATCACATCACTCTAATTTAGTCTCCCATATAGAAGTAGTTGCACAAAGTTGATCTCACTTAAACCTCAACTATACAAAATTGATCTCAATTTAATCCTCGAGGATCATTTTGGATCAATTTATGTAGATGGGGATTGAGAATTATGGTAGTCTAGGACTAAATTGACAACGTACAAATAATCAAGGGACCATTTTGAGATTTAGCCTAAAAGATAAAGCTATAAAAATATTCATTACATCTTACAGCTTTGATTTATGGAAATTCAATTCGAAGTTTGGTTGGCATGTCAAATATCCGAAGAATGATTGGTGTTTGTCCTCAGGTGCTTCTTCTTTTTCATCCATGATGGTTAATCCAATTCTATTCACAGGTCAAAAAACTAAGCTGTAAATATGCATTCTTCTTTCTCGCTTGACATTTTGTGGGATGCATTGATCAAGAGCATCTTCATCTGCTTGCTACCATTAAAGGCTTACATCCTTCAATAATCAAATCGGTAATTTATAGCTTACCTGCTTGTATAAGAATATTTTAACTTTGAAATGGAGTTTAATAAAGTAATTTTGGAAGTTTGTCACATCTAATAGTTTAAGCTTTGGTAGGCTGCCTTTATCCATTTTGTCAATTGAGTGTTTGGTGAAAATGCGTGTAAGTGAGAAGTCTTTGAAGTCAACCTTACCTCCTCATATTCGATCCGAAGCTATAGTGGAGGTATGAAGCGCTTAGCTTTATGATAGCCTTAATTGGAGATCCACAAGTGGTTTTCCTAGATGAGCCGGTAAGAAATTGCAATGTTTATCACATATTGGCACTATTATTTTGTTGGGCACCACAGAAAAACATATTAGTTGTCCATTCTATCTAGTGATGCTGTGTCATTTCAAATTTTGGTGTGTTTGAACATTTTAGTTTGGTGGTGTTGAAAGATTTAAACTTTTTTTTTCTAGAAAAAAAGTCATAATATCCTGATTCCATTTGATTAGATGGTTCTCAAAGTCATTAGATTTGCATTGAGATGAGTGCAA